>OY754985.1:0-505000 GCA_963576475.1 Molanna angustata | reverse complement strand
GCCAACGCAATACTCCTCACTACTAAGTCACTCCACAATGTAATAAAATTTTATATGAAATTTTTCAGCATTTTCATGAAATGAGTTTTGATGAATTGTTTTTGATTTTTTTTTTATTAATTTAAAAAAAATGGGCAGCACACAATTATATTTTTTAAACAAGAATATTAAAAAAAAAATAACATAAGTTATTGTTATTTAATCAGTCCATCTTTGATTTCATGTACTTACTGTTGGTAACAAAACAATTAATTATCCCTGTCTAATGGTACTCCTAAAAAGGGTCCTGAACATACAGAATATGTCCACGGACCTGATCCTTTCCAAATTATTATATATTATGTGGTAAGGCATCGGTACAATGGCGAATTCTGAGCGGCATTAGTGTTTTTTTTTGGTCTTAAAATAATGTTGAGGAGTGTCTTGTTCGTCTGTTTGGTATGTTTAAATTTTCAGAAGGTCTGTACAGTGTACAGTCAATATTGAAGTTCATTATTATTATTTTTATTATTTTAAATGAACATGTCCTTGTTAAACAAGTACATATACATCTTTCTACGTTCCCTAAAATAAGCATAAATGCTTGTGCCATAGGTGAACGAAATCGGTCGAGGCAGAATTGGAACCGCGACCACCGCAACCCAGTGCGCTAACTGCTCTGCCATCTACACATCTAAAATTAATCATGTCTTAAAGGTACATTAAAAGTCTAAGGTCCTAAATTTTTTTTTAATGAAAACTTGATAAATCTTTAACGCCATTTTGTGAAAGTGATGTGACTTTTTAGCAATTTGAAAATAAAATATCAAATTTTAAGTTCTATGAGCTGGGGATCACGTTGAAATATTTGACAGTTTAAAAAATTAAGAAGCACTATTCGGATATCCTCCAAAATCTTATGGGGTCTAAGCGAGTATTAGATATACAAATTTGCATAATTTTTAAAGAATCGAATAAGTAGGTACTTTAATCTGTAATCGATAAAGTAGAAAAAACGTGCCGTACATAGCACATAGCACACACACTCAGATACATTCTGATGAAACTTTCAGAATAAAATCTCAGCATGATACCAGTTGATAATCTGCAATAAAAGAGCCTTAAAAATTACGATATCCTCTTGGGGTAGTGAGGAGTAAAAAAATGAAAATATTGATAAGATAGTATAAAGATGAAAGAAAAGAGTTAGATAAAAGAAAATCTAAGTAGGAGGGTATCGGTGATTGTTGTTAATAGTTTATTTTATTTACTTTTGATCCTTGTTCTCTCCACGATGTTCTTTCACATCATATTTAATTGGGTCCTCGGATATAATAACGAAGCTGTGTGTTATCTGGACCATATCTTGAAATGGGTCAATAATAATATGGGGCAACTGCCAAATATTATATTTTTGAGAAGGCGAGAAAGAAAAACTAAAGATCAGAAAAGGGTCAAAAGGAAATGAGAATGGTCCAAATGAAGTTGAGTGCACTGCTTTATTTTTATATGTAACTTGTAGGTAGCTACTTATATAATATTTAACTACTTGATCTAGATACTTCTCAGAAAATGTCCCATCACAGCGTACTATATACATATAAGAGAAATGCATTGAAGCAAATCTACAGGGAGTGTTTCGTCGATAGAATTTATCCTTCGGAATGTATAAGAGCCACTCGTCGATTTAATGTGATGCTCAAAATACAAAAAAAAGAACGGCCTACGCACAAAACCACTATACGTATCCTGCCGTTAAGACAATTCCACATACAGTTACTTAAGACTAGTCGATTCAACATACAAATACTTAAGACTAGAGAATTCAACATACAGCTATTTAAGACTAGACAATTTAAAATACAGATTCTTAAGATAAGACAATTCAACATGCAGATACTTAAGAGTAAGACCCGATATAAACGGTCTGCTTGAAGCAGTTCGGGTCAACTGATCTCTAGGAGTTTTACCGCCTGCATGGACCGGTCGGTTGAACTGCAACACGCCTGCTTGAAAAAAATTATTGCTTACTTCAAATATAACTAACGAGTAGGATACTACTTAACCACATTAAATTATATTCAGAAATTGTTTTGCATCAAAAATGGCAAAACTTATTTCTTTTCTACCAGGCGAGGAAAAAAATAATTATTTCAGCACAGTTTCGTATAAAATTACAAAAAGAGAGAGAGCGTCTCTCTCATTCGTGGTTTGGAGGAATTTTTCACTCCAGTATGAAGATTGATGGTTTTTCAATCACCATGATATTAAAATATATTATCTACACGACACAAGTTTTGATAACAATTATTATTCCTTAAAACATTTTCTTCTTCAACTGATACATCCACCACCAACACGAAAAATGTGGCAACTCGTTATGAGTGCTTGTCAAAGCATTCATAACGAGTTTTTTTCATTATTTTTACAAAGTTTTTACAGAATTTTACTTTGCTACAAAGAGCAATATGCAAAATAAAAATCCGGATGAAAATGTACATTTTTCCCAACAAATTATGATGGAAAAAAAATCTTTCATTTTAGAGAAGTCTATGTTACAATAAATTTTCAACTTATTTTTAAGTTCATATATTTTAATGAAACTAATAAATTATGTTTCTTAAAAATATTGCGGTCTTGCTCATCATAAATAAGTTCTATATTTTAAATCAGATGTATTATTTGTCGCATATTAGCCTGATGAGGGAGCACTGATCAGGCCGCACAACAGGTCTGCCAGATATTCTGTACATTTTTGGTTTTCATCTTATTTATGACCGAATGATTATAAATTCAATGTATGTATATTTATGGCGCAAGAATATAAAAAAAAACATATAAAGTTGATTTGCCACGATATAAACGTGTGGCACAACTTATCATAGCAAGTCTATGTTTAAGGAACACTGTATTATGTTGTATTATTTACTTTGATATTTAGCGATGAAATATGATTGTCGTTTATGACTTAAAGTTAGAACATTCAAATACAAACGACTGTCTAAACTTTAGGCTATAAATAATAAATAATAACACTGAGAAATAAATAAGGTCTATGAAAATTGTTATATTGCGACGTGGAAGTTAATTAAAACTAAAATTTTAACATTCATTAGAAATAAAAAGATGTGTAGGTACCCACTAATATTGATAAAAAACTGATTATTGTATGTAAAATATCAGAAATAATAGTTACTTATTTACTCTACGAGTCCGATTACTTCACCACTAGGCCATCCCACTCCAGAATACAGAAACCGCAACGGCATTGTCATAAACCATCTTCAAGTCCTCTGCGTCGCACCTCACTGCCATATCTCGACAGATGAGGAGGTGTTCGTCAGTTTGTATCTCGCCGCAATTGCAGGAAACATCCTCTTCTACCCTTATACCCAACCTTAGCATGTTCTCTTTGCATCTGGTGACACCAACGCGTAATCTATTAACGGCCGCTTTCTCCAAGGTCCCTCAAAACCGAACATCAGCTAAGTACCCATTCGAAACTTAAATCCTTAAGTGGCTTACTTAATAAATTTGCATTTCACCAACAAATAACACCCACACTAAGCTGATGTCAGGATTATTTTTTGTTATGTTTCCGGTGAACATGAATATGGACTCAAGATAACGTTACTTTAAAAAATATGCAAATTAGAAATACATAATAAACTATAAAAATATCATTAAAATATTCTAACGTGTGAATTTCACGATTTTTACTCTGTATATAAATTAATTATAAAAAAGTACTACTTTGATCTCATGAGTATAGGTAATTGCCGCTAGCGCCAACAGATGGCGCTAGCGGCGCTCGCTGTCAGGGTAGCCTTGTTTGTACACCAGTTTTTGTTTTTGACACATCATGTACAGACAGTTTATTTAGTATTCACACCAATTTAGTTATTTTATTTTAATATTTGTTACTTTTTTTAATATATAATGCAACTGGCTCATGTCAGCCGCAATTATAACTACAGACAAACCTAACCAATCTATTTTTACCAAACTTTTGTAGGTTTGGTTTAAAAATACGGTGTACATCCTAGGATATACTCGCTGTCATGGCTGTTTATTCGCTTCACACTAATTGATTGTTGAGATTGTTCGACACGGGACGCGCATATTTATCAGAGTATAATATTTGGCAGAGTATAATTATGGAAACCAAGGAAACGTTCTACAAATTTTACCCCCAGTGAAAAAACTAAATTAATTGAATTAGTTTAAAAAAACACGGCAATTACTTCAAAACAAACGGATGGAGCATGTCTATTTCATCGACCAATTCAACGATTTCACGAATCCAGCCATCTTCCAAGATTATAATAAACAAAATATAACTTAAATTTCACAAAAAAAAGATAAATTCAATAATAAAACAACTCTGCGACGAAATCGTAACCCAAATATCTATCTGTCAAACGCGTTAAGTGACGCTTATGACGGTTAATCCACTAGAGACCGCCACTTAAAATTTTATGCGCCGACGTCGCTAAGCGAGGTTAAGATTGTTTGGTGAAATGCAATTTTGCGCTAAGTGGTTCATAAATGTGATTTTTTAAGTTAAGGAGCCTTGGGGAAATCGGGCATAAGTGTCTTCCATGTCAGATAGGGTAGATGGTGTCCCGGTCCCAAATTTTCCGACAGGTCGACCTGATCTCCTCCGTATTGTTCTTTCCAAAGATCTTTCCTTCCCCTATCTGGTGGTAGTTTTAAGGGGGATGTAATTCTAAGGAAGCTTTTCTTTGATTTTAGTCTTGCTGCCGGTGGTTTGTGGCCAAATAAAGGATGTCACGGGTCCGTTTCCTGTTTATGTCTCTCTGCATTCACAGCGACCTCCCTGCTGATTTTCGGAGGAACAATGCCTATAATAAATAATAGTTAAAAAATCAAGATCTCTTACTGAGGATGAAATATCTTGTCACCAATTTCCCATATTAATCATTTTATTTTTGTAATTCTTATTCAATTCAATATTATCGTATAATTGGTTCAGTCAATTCACTTGTAGTTAATTTATATTTCTTTTTTTAAAGCCCTTCTCTTTTTTCGTCATACATACATACATAACATCACGCCATGTCCCTTACGGGGTAGACAGAGAACACCGAACGCCATATCTTTCTATCCTGGCACACATTCATCGCCTCGTCAACATTCATGCATCGTCTCATACATGTTCGTCTATTGTATACCCTTCTAACATTTCCTTCTTTCAGGATATCGTTCACATGGTCGTGCCATCCCTTTCTTGGGCGGCCCCGGCCTCTCAATCCAATCCTATCCGCAATTTATATTTTCTTCGTCAGGCGTTCCTCATTCATTCTACCCATGAGGCCAAACCATCTCAGTGTGTTCACTTTCATTCTATTAATGATATCTCTCTTCTTTTTACATTCTTTCCTTATGTTCTCATTTCTTACCCTGTCATACATCGTTCTATTGCAGATTCTTCTTAGCGATCTCATTTCAACAGCATTTATTCTGCTTCCTTGCGACTTATGCCATGTCCAGGTTTCACTTGTATACGTCAACGATGGCACTAAGATAGCGTTATGAATGGCAACTTTGGCAACCTTTGATATGTTGCGATCATTCATAACTGGTCTCAGTGCTCCATTCACTCTGTTTCCTGCCATAACTCTTCTTTCGAAATCCTTATCAGGTCGTCCATTCCGTTGAAATATGCTTCCCAGGTATACATACTCGTCGATTTGCTCGAACCATTCATTCTCTGCTCTTATTTTACACGTTGTTCTGCTTTCACTCTTTTCAAAGACCATTACCTTTGATTTTCTGGCATTCATTCTCAGACCGTTCTCTATGCATCCTTCATATACCATGCTTACAAGATACTTTCAGCTAACAGTACTTTGTCATCTGCATACATCAAATCATGCACTTTTACAGTTCTCAGTTTCAGACCCTTGCTTTCATCCTTAAGGGCTCTTATACATAAGTCAATGTACAGGTTGCAGAGCCATGGAGACAGCACGCATCCCTGTCTAACGCCATTATTTATCGAGAGCCACGATGTTATTGTGTCGTTGACACGAACACATGCTTCGCTGTTCTCATATAATGACGCATTTGCGCGTATCAGCTTACTCTTCACTCCATACACTGATGGTATATCCAATAGTTTTTCTCTAACAACTTTATCATAGGCCCTTTTCTAGGTCTACAAAGGCACAGAAAAGTTTCTGGTTTTTATCCAGAACCTTCTCTGTGACCATTCCTAGAGAAAAAATTTGGTCTATACATCCTCTGCCGCCCACAAAGACTCCTTGGACATCCCATATCTTGCATTCAGTAACCTTTAGAACTCTTTGATCCAGAATCTTCGTCATTAATATACAAAATGAAGCGACGGATAAATTCCAATAATGTGGCATTCAGTTCTATCTGCCTACTTCGTGAAAATCGTGGAGGGATAATAATTTGTACATTTTGAACATAGCTCATCCACGTGAAAGGTATTCTCAATGACAAGAACACTGAATGAACACAAGCAAATATAAAACAAATCAGTGAAAACGATTATCTATACCAACTCCTAATGGAACTTTGTCGCAGTACCTTAAAACCAAATTCACCTATTTATCTAATCACGTCCTATCGCTTCGATCTGCTGAACGTACTACATTAACTATCCCCATTCACAACACTTAATTTTTCAGCTCTTCCTTTGAAGGGCGATCTGCAAGATAATTTGAGTCCTGATATAACTTCGTCAAACTCGCTTTCCATTTTCAAGAAAAGACTAAAGCAGGGATATCTCTCCGAAAATACCTGATCCCTCTCCTTTTCTTTCCTTCCCTTTGCTACGTAATATTTACCCCTGAACACCTGATCTCGATTTCCTTTTCTTGTTCCTTCCCAATCCCTTTTTTGTTGCTATGATGTTTATTTTTTGTTTTTTTTTATTATTTATCTTGGTGTTATATATATTTTCTTTGGTCTTTTGTAGCTTTATTTTTTCGTTGATGTACATGTAAAATTCTGTCACTTTGTAATCTGGTTGGTTGGAAGAAATTGCCTAAAGGCAATAAGCCCACCAGTGTGCATTATATTTGTTTATATTGTGTACAAAAAGTTAAATAAATAAATAAATCTTTGTGTTCATATATGCATACCATCACACCATGTAAGCAGAGGGAAACGAGCGCCATACTCCTCTATTTTTGCGCATATTCCTGGCTTCTTTGACATCCGCGCATCGTCTCTTAAATGCTCGTCAATTGTTCAAGCTTCATATGTTTCCTTCTTTCAAAATATCATTCACATAGTCATATTGGTCATGCCATAATCCCTTGTGTTTGTATGTAGATGTATAATAATGTAGACATGTAAGAATATTTAAATCTATGTTGGTAATGAATATATTACCTAAAAGCTCATCAAAATATTCATCCAGAAAATCCTTTGAAATAAAGTTCAAAACAGCTACAGTAGATATCCAAACATTTTCGTTTTACTTTGAAGTACCTACCTATGTAACCTTTTCTTTCAATTTTTCATGTTCATATTTTGGTACTTAAAGAACCTTTTTTTTCTTTTCATAAATTTTTAAGTTGTGAAGTGTACCTCAACCAAAATTAATATTTCGTTTTGAGATAATTTGTACTGCTTGTGTATAATCAAAAATGGTTCATCTTTATCTTATCTTTAATAACAGATATGATCGTACTATACAAAGGAGTAAATTATCAGTAAGATGTACCAAACATCCTTTCTCATATTAAAATTAACAGTGCCAATAGTAACACCCTCTTGAGGTATGTTTTTCATTTAAACTTCTGCAATACAATTTTTATTTTTATTTATCTATTTATTTAACATATAATGTTATAATCCATTATATGTTAAATAAATAGATAAGACTAGTAAAACCCGGCAGACGTTGTCCTGCCTGTTTAATTATGTACCTCCAAATACAAAAAAATGGTTGTTCGGTATGTTTTCTTTTTGTCACTTAACATTCTTACCTAGATTCACTTATTATAATTCCGTATTTTTTTCCCTTCCATCCCTACAGTCCCTTCCGTCCCTATTCATTCATTCGTTTAAATTTTATTTAATTATTCAAACAAATATAGGTACTTGAACATTAAGTATTATTCCAGTTTTATATAATATACCATTTTATGTATGGGGAGATTTTTTCAGTACCAACTTTTTTTTTTCATTTTTTTGTGAGATATCGAATAAATAAATAAATAAATCATAATGTATAAACCTTTTCCTGAAGGAGCTGAACAAATTCCCAAAGTTTCATCGCTATCGAATGGATGGTTTGGGAGTTCATCGGACACATACAAATATACGTAACTAAATCCATTTTTATATATATAGATAGTATATATAAAAATGGTCTTTCCCACTCTATCCTGGTCCCTAGACAACGTGTCATTTAGCTCAAGAAAGGAAACAAGAAAGATAACTCAATGTATGGAAGTGACAGTTGTCACGTGACTGGCAACTGTCACTTCCATACATTGAGATATCTTTTCTTGTTTCTTTTCTTGAGCTAAATGACACTTTGTCTGTGAGGGTAGAATCGCTATTTTAATTATGTATGATATAACTAACTACCTATGTATTGTTATTCAAAACCAATTTACGGGATAATTACAAATTAATATCAAAATGTTTTGAATAGATTATTCGTAGGTACCTAGGTATGTTTTTATTTTTTCAAAGCAGAAAAGTATATTATGTAGGTATGTATGTGTATAAGTAGGTACAAGTATAATTTTTGTTATTCCCCTTTGCCTTAAAACAAAAGCATTTTCATGTTTAGTTTATGTAATTACATCAAATTTAACATTCTAGAATGACTCATTAAATTATTTTTAATATATTTTATTATTTTCCTTCTTATTACTATCTACCTACTATTGTGGGTAGGGAATTTTAAATAAAAAATAAAATTGTTAAAACTTGTGATATTTTATAATATCAACTTAATAATAAGGTGAGACGAGACTGGTGAGTGGAGATACACGCATGTGTTGTGTTTAATTTTACAATGTTGTAAACACCGGCATTCCTGTCGCTGGTTTACCCACATTGTTGAATATGGTATGGATGAATGAATTTATTATTTTTAATACAAACATTTTTTCAACATCTCAATAGAGACTAAGTTTGGATATTGTAGAAGAACCAGGAACTCGAGGCACCTACAGGACTTACGACCTGTCATCGGCTGGTTTACGTGATCACTTTATGCGCTTGCGCAACGTTCACCAATTATGCCTTCTTATTGAGTTCCCTTATCAATGAAATTTTTGAAAGTTCTGTATATTTGAATAGTGTGTAACATTTCACCTGAAAATAAGGTACTATGCTGTTGCCATCTATGGAGTAACGGAGAAACCTTTTTGTAACGCCATCTATTGAGAAATTAATTTTATTTGTAAACAATGAAAGCAACAGTCCTTATGAGATGACGGTGTCACACATAGATGTCACCCCTGAACTGCGCAAAAAAAAATCCAATGTTTGCGTATATGCACTTAAAAAAAGAATATTCGATTTACATACACATTGGTACAAGTAGGTAAACCAGCCAAAAATGATATAATATTTCTGGGGCAGTTCGGCTAGGGGTGACATCTGTGTGACATGTTTACGTAGGTATATGCAATTAAAAAAGAATATTCGAATTCATTATTTTTTTTTTGCAATGGAAGAGAGCACCGAACGCATCGTTTTTTTATCCATTGCCTTATAGATATTCGCTACTCTCACCACCATCCGCTCTGCATATGGGGACTAACAACATTCATACGTCTTCTTATTCATATTCGTATGTTATGTTTTATATGTTAAGTTTCCTACGATTTTCAGTTTCAGCATGTCGCTTACATGGTCGTGCTATCCTGTGGGCAAGTCTGATCAACATGCGGAATCATCCATGTGTACCAATATCATGGATATAATAATAATAATAATAATGAACACTTTCTTGCACCCTGTGAAAGTGACATATCATGGATATAATTAGGTATACGATAATTGTATCCATGATATGGGTAAACATGAATGGTTTTAATTCCGCCTGTTGACCAGACTCCCCCCCCCTCAGTTTTTTGAAGACCACGACTTCTTATTCACTACCTATTCTATGTGGCGTGGATACATAGTTTTCAATTTTATTTTCAGACTCCAGAATGTGGAAACTTGTATTTGGGTGCGTGTTAAATTAATATTTGACAAACCTACCTAGTATCTGTTGGTTGCCAGAGAAATTATATAAAATTTATTTATTTATTTATTTATTTATTTATTACATACACGGCCTCTTGGCCATTATAAAAATATGGTAAAAATAAAACAAAACTCGCATTAAACAAAAGAAAAACAACACAATAATTCATAAAAATACAAAATCCTTCACACAATTCGAAATATGTCCCACTCCGATTCGTCCAAATTTATCTGTCTGAATTTTAGTATATGAGAAATGTCAAAAAGTTGACTGCATTTATACGGACCTCATTACGTCGAACCGCGCGGATGAAATCCTTTTACACAAGCGCCCGTTGGTTAATAGACGTTTTCGTACTCTGAAACGAATCAGAATGGGACACAAATGTCCACATACATCGACCTGACACTACAACTTACAGGTACCTACAGAGCTGGCGTCCCACCCACACAGCACTACAGACACCGTGCGAGAAAGAGACACCAACATCCACTACACCGTCGTTACAATATTTGTAAGTTGCCAGGTCGATATCTAATAAAAACATTTTTTCTTTTACAAAAAAAAATAAAAATGAAATGCTGAAAATATTCGATACAAAATTTGAATATTTTGTGGAGAGATTTGGTAGGGAGGAATATAGCGTTGGCCACAACCCTTTTTTTTTTTTTTGTCAATCACTAAACTTTCTGTGAAAGAGCCGCTAAGAATATTTTTATTTTATATATTTTCTCTCAGAAAGCTACAGCTATAATTTATTCATTTTACATTAATTACATTTATTGTATAAAAGTTGAGCCAAAAGTGCTTTCTTCAATTGAATTATCCAACTGTCGATTCGTTCATGAGAATTCAATTCTCTTAATGAATCGACATTATTAAGCCAAGATGCGTGTACGAAGGAAAATTTTGTATGGTGTAGTGGACTTTTTGCATGCTTATAGCACCAACTAGAGGCCTCGCAGCATATATGTTCCGCTACATGGATTTACTCAGAATTCGGAGTAGAACATTTTATGTGAGTTTTGTGTGTGTGTGTGTGTCTGTGTGTCTGTGTGTCCGTCCCCCCCTTATAACTTTTGATCCGCTCTATTCATAGAGCCCAAATTTTCAGAATATACAAACAGTTATAAGCCTACAAAACTTTTATACTCAGAATTGTGAATTTTTGTTGCAGTCAAGGGTTATCAACTTTTGAATTTTTACTTTATTTTTACATATATCTCAGAAACCATAAAAGCTAGAACGCTGAAAATTGGTATAAAGATAGACAAATACTAAATCTCAAATTCGTTTTTTTTTTAATTCCAGTGTTTCTCAAACATTTTTTATTATGAAAAATATTTTATTTATGATATATTTATGAGTTTAACTGCCTATATTTCCATTTTTTTTTTAATATCGAAAAAAGCCGAAACACCCCAACAAGATAATTTAATTTTATATTAAAAATAAGATATTGTATTAGCACATCTCAATTTTTTTTTAACAATTTTTATAAAAATTGAATTTAGTGACGACATCACTTCATACAATTTGTATGGTAGTCGCCTATACACAATATCTAAGAAGACTTAATAGTTTGATACTTAAATCTCCAAACATACATACATACCATCATACTGTTTTCATATTCTGTGTATGAAAAACAGACTGACCTCCATGCTATCCTATCCTGACAAACATACCTACATGTTTTATATAGAAAATAAAATATCTTCAAATATTTATTAATTTGTGTTGTTTATAGTTTGGTACGTATTCTTTGATTATGCATACTATCGCCATCGACAGTTGGATCTCATGTGTTACATGCAACTAGTTGCTTACAGATATGCTCAAATAAATTAAACGAGTATGTTTCAGGATGAGGAGGGGGAGGAGGGATCTTTAGTGAATGAGGAGGGGATTGTTGGATTGTGTACCTATTAGAGTTTAAGAACATCTTTATATGTATGTTGAGTTGGCACGATCACATAAATGGGATTTTGAAATATGGTGATGTTAGAAGTAAGAATAATAGAAGAGCGTGTATGAGACGATGTATGGACGTGAATGAAGCGAGGAAGGTATGTCAAGAGAGAGGGATCTGGCGTTCGGTTCTCTCTGCCTACCCCAAATAGGGAAATGGCGTGATTGTATGGTATGGTATGGTTATCTGTTTTTGGTAATGTTGTAAAGTGTCATGAAAAATATCTGTATTTTTGAAATGTGTATTATAATCTCGCTGAATTCTAAACATGGGTGAAAAGTATCTGTAATTAGTGTGACATACTGGTATGTGGAACAAATTTTGTGAGCGAGTATGTCTATTCGGTACATGGAGTGATAAAGTTTTGAGTATATCAGGGGAATCGATCAAGTTATTGCAAATTTTGTATAATAATATTTGATCAAAGTAAAGTCTCCTGTCCTGCAATCTATTCATGTTGAAAATTTGGGTTGAACTATTGTAATTACTGTGTTAATATAAAGTCGTCTCTCTAAGTGTTTCAAGAAGGTTTTTTGAATGTTCTCTATTTGGTTGATGTATATTTTGTAGTATGGGTTCCATATTGGTGTACAGAATATTGAATAGGTATTAAATTTTCTCCATCGACACAAAAAAAATCCGTGTAGGTACCTACCTAGTGAGAACTTGAACTTAGATGGTGTTTCATTATTTCTTGGTACCCCGTGAAGGCCATGGCTTAATGGCTTTATTTATAAATTTATGTGTATAATTATTTGAAAATAAAATGTAATAAATACCTACATTAAATGGAGGCTAGCGAGCGTTGCGGAGGTCAAATATATTCAGACTTCATTAAATCATTTATGTTGTTTTTTTTTTTCTCAGAGGTTTTGTGTGTTACATAAATAATATGAAATGTTCTCTATATTTTGTATTCCAATAGCTACCTCTCTTATAAAACTCTCCGCTAATGATTATGCCGATATTAAATTAAACAAAATTATTAAAGGATTTTTCGACATTCAGCCCAGGGTTTGTACAAAACCGTCTTGGGAAAATAATGGTGGCCGGATTAAAGTATTTTCAAATAACTGTTCATCCGAATCTTTATTTTCTGTCTCATCATAGAACTTTACTCTACAAAGCATGGGCTAAGAGTAGTGCTTGCAATTTTTACTCCTCGCTAATCCAAGGGGATATAGCGGGGAGTTATGATTTCGCAATTTTTAAGGGTATTTTTTATTGCAGATTATCAACTAGTGCTGAATATGCTGAATATTTTCCATAAAAAAATTGAATACTTTATAGAATGACTTGTTAGTGAGGAGTTTAGCGTTGGCCACAACCCACTCGTTTATATTATCATCGTTTTTAAGTGTCTCTTAAGAGTCGGGTAATCGAAAATGCAAGAAGCAACAATAACATCTCACATAAATTAGCAATGAGTTTTCTCCCCATACTGAATGGTGCCTTTTCAGACGAGACATGTTTGTGTGGATACACGCATGTGCCTTACTTCATATATTTTATAAGGTATTGCACACATCTGGACACCTGTCGCTTGTTCCCGCACATTGTGGGATATCCTGTGATGATATGATTGCAATCTCAGTCAATGATGGGTCGTCAATCAGACATACAGCACGCCTTTGTACAGAATCGAGGGTATTCAGTAGGTGTTGAGGGGCACCACTCGAGAGGTGACTACTGTACCTATTCAACAATTCGGCGTATTTGCGCTTTGCAGAGAATAAAAAATTGAGTTTTTGAAGAAATACCTACGCGCTCTACACACATATATAATACGCTCAATTTTTTGGAGGCAAGTTTCACCTTAGCTTCAATGGATAGTGTTATAGATACTCCAAGCAGGTCAATAGATTTGGTCTTAGGTAGGGTGCTTCCGTTGAAAAACAGTAGCAATTCGTTAGGGTTCCTCTTCACAGAAATTATACAGGCTTGGGGTTTTCAGACATTAAAGAAACTAAATTGTTTTCACCCAAAATATTGATGGAGTTGAGGTAGCTATTTATTTTAAGACTGTTTAGGAGGTTTGTTAAAAGAAAAACTGTCATGGACTGTACTGTCATCAGCATAACAATAGATTGGTGCGCATGAAAGCAAGTAATTTATATGTAAGAGGAATAGGGTCGGAGATAGAATAGACCCTTGAGGGACTCCTGTATTGATGAAATGTGGAGATGAATAACAACCGCCCACTACAGTAACGATACAGTAAACTACAAGTTTTATCTTCTTCTTCCTTGTATCATGTAATATTTTTTTATTAAAGTAAATCGTATATTCAACTATTTTACTGGGATTACCTCTTATGATATTTCAGTTTTATCTGATCACTTTATACGCTTGCACAACCATCAACCCAATACTTAAGTTAAATGTTGTTTCGTTCACAGAGTGGAAGTTCATAAAAAAATATTACGAGTATAAACACAGTTTAAATCCACAAACAATGAGTTATAATATTTAGCCTGAGCGCTTTCTATGGTTACACCATCATCATCAGGTCAATATATCAATAGCAATAAAAAAACTGGCATGGGGGTACTGTGGGGCAACATTCATTGCGCCACATCGCTACGAAGCGCTAAGCCGCTACGCCAGATGCACTGCGCTACGCGTGAGCGTCGAGCTACCACAAACGCCCACCGAGCTACGACAGAGTCGGTATATAAGGAGCTCCCCCGGTTTCACATTCAT
Source organism: Molanna angustata (assembly GCA_963576475.1). Lineage (NCBI taxonomy): Eukaryota > Metazoa > Arthropoda > Insecta > Trichoptera > Molannidae > Molanna > Molanna angustata. Next base: position 490,130 of record OY754985.1, on the reverse strand, counting down.
TCGGTTCCAACCAGACCTCCAGCTACGTCATTACGCTGCCCAACCGCCTATTCACAGATCAATATCCGCCATACATATTTATAATTAGAAATAAGCACTTGATATACATAGAAGCACAGAAAAGAAATATTAAAGGAGTAAGTTATATTCTTGTTACATCTTTTGATCTCTGTCCAACAATAATAACCTGAGTTTTATTCTGCATTCATTATTTAATTATATACGGTAGGTATTGTGTTAGCGTTGATTAATCTCTACGTTATATCCGGCTATCGGGAAACTCTGATAGACGAGTATCTCGTACCGATCAAACGCATACACCATTTCGTTTGGTTGTATTCAAATAAAAGGCGGACACACAGGTTTCATACCTAAACATTACTGGCAAACAGACTGGCATTTCCACCCTCGACCTGTCGTGGTGACTGCCGACAGCTTTGCATCAACTTGCCTACAAACCTAAACTGGTGTACAAACACATACAACCAAATCATCAAACAACCAAAGTCTTGATTGTCGCCTCCGAGGATGATGGTGTAACCATCCAAAGCGCTCAGGCTAAATATCATAACTCATTGTTTGTGGATTTAAACTGTGTTTATAATAATCCCTATAATTGATATGAGATTGAACTATAAAAATGTAGCAGTGCCACTGCAACAAAATGAACATACCTTCACGTCATGTTCCTTGCGAGCTAGGTATAGAGAACCGAGCGCCACATTTTTCTATCCTGGCACGCATCTTTCAAAATATCGTTCACATGGTCATCCTCATTCCATTCCTGTCCGCTATGTTTATTTTCTTCGTCGGGTGTTTCTCATTCATTCTCTCCACGTGTCCAAACCATCTCAATGTGTTCACTTTCATTCTATTTATGACATTTTTCTTCATTTTATATTATTTTCTTATGTCCTCGTTTCGTATTTTGTCATACATAATTTTATACTTCTTAACTATCTTATTTCAACTGCATTTTTGTAATTCACATGTGCGACTTCTGCCATGTCCTGGTTTCACTTGCATATATTTGATAAAAAAAAAAACACTTTTTAAAAGCCAGCAGATCCTTGTATTAAATTTGATTATTTTTTTTTTCTTTCGCTTAGTATTTTTTGCCTTGGTAAATATTTCTCTAATGTCTTTAATATTTCAGAGGCGTTTTAAGTCGCTATACCGATAATAAATAATAATATAGGAACTCACTTGGCCAATCGTGAATATTATGAAGTGTTATAGGTATTATATCATTTTATATTCAAATAAATTGAAAATATTTTCTGTCGTATTATGTACCTATATCAAATAAGCGAAGAGGTCAACATATAGATCGTTTTTCAAACATGACAGTCTATTTAGCTTACGAAATAGGACGGAATTTATTATTGCTGTTGAAATCGCTATATCCGGGAACCAACTTTAGAGAGTATTCAAGACCAGCATGCATCAATAGTGTTTTTGAACTGTATAGTTTGAGAATACAAAATAATATTAATTTCCAGAAAGTTTACACGATTTGTGCGTACTAGTCGCGTACATACTTTTTAACACTGATGTGGTGGCTGACCAAAGTGTTTGTTGTCGCTCGTTTACGGTGAGAAGGATGCAGAAGTCTGAGAGATACCTACGTGAGAGCCATGCCATGGATAGCTTTGAAAGTCAACAAACACAAATTGTACTTGATTCTATCTGGCACTTTTAGCCAGTGAAAAAAGGTTGGAAGACCGTGGCTGCGATGGGAGGATGAAGTTGGAAGGGATGCTTCCCAACTACTGCAAGTCCCGGGCAGTTGGAGAGTTACTGCAGACAATAAAAGAAGCTGGAGACGAAGACTGACGGAGGCCAAGGCTCGATATGGGCTATAGCGCCATTGAAGAAGAAGAAAAAGAAGCCGATATGGTCGTCGGGAGTGAAATAAATCGAATAAAAATATTATTTTCATATTGTTTTTTTCTTATAATTTTCTTATAATAATTAATTAATGTTCGAAATTAATAAAAATAAAAAAAGCAACACTGTTAACATCCAGATACCAAAGGTATCGCCACTTCTCCAAATATAAGCTCACCCACATAATGGCAACATTGTGGAGTTAATGAAGCTCCGCCCACACATGTGACAACGTTATAAATGCTGAGTGAAGTTGACAGTTGCTAATTTTTGTTTTAGTTTCGTTTGGACCTTGAAAAGTCACCTTGGCGAAAACGTTCGGTCGTTAATATAAAAAAATATTTGTGGAAAAATACAAAGTTATTTATTTATTCATTATAATAATTTGTGGTCAAGATAACTGCTTGTAAGATATTATATCAAAAGAGTGTGTAGGTTGTTTGGATCGAAAGAGTCAAATTAGCATAATATAATATAAATTTATTCAAAAAGTAATTACAAATAGCAATACAATAAATGTTAAATGAAAAAAATACGATAAAAAGTCAAAATAATGACGCGTGGATGTACCTTTATGCGGCAAAACATGTATTTCAAGAATGTGTGTGTTGTGTGGCGTTCAGCTCTCTCTGCTTATCCCAAAAAGGGAAACGGCTTAACCTTATGAATATCCCATGTTCTTTGTGAAGTTATAAAACCTCTGTAGAAATTAGGAATTATCAATTTCAAATGAATTCATAATGATAATGGAATTAAGATTGTGTTTATCTCATCATTATAAATTAAATTTATTTAATGAATTAAGTAACTTTATATAGGTTCACATATAGATAGCTTGCAAATCCCTTACTTTATAATTATAATAACATCGAAATAGTTCATATTATGTAAGTAAAGATACATAATATAATTGAAAATTAACAAACTTATCTACGTTTGACTGTAAACGTATTACCTACATAAGAATTCATTGTTTTTGTGATACCACATAGAATTATATAGGTACATAATAAATAGAAGCGGAAGGGGTAATACCAAGATAAATTAATTACCCATAAGACATAAAGGTAAATATTTTATTTATTTGGCTTTTCAACAGACTACACATATGTACATACAACAAGTACCTAACAATACAAACATAATACAGGGATAAGTCCAATTACAGAAAAGCCCAAATATATGTATGTAAGTAAATACAATAAAATATTAATGAGTATATAAATAATCGAAAGGACAGCAATAGAGAATATAATAAATTAGTCTTGTAAATATATTGAATAACGGCCAACAGAAAAAAAACTGACATTAAAGATTATAAGGGCAATAATAATGGAGAAGTATTAAAATCTATTTGTGTGTTAATCAAAGGAATTTGATTGTTAAATTTTACTCTATTTATCTCTAATATTGAAGTTTATCTATTTTTTTAACATTTTACTCTTGACTAACCCAAAGGGATATAGTGGGGAGTAATGATTTCACAATTTTAAAGGGTATTTTTTATTGCAGATCATTAACTAGTATCATGCTGAGATTGTATTCTGAAAGTTTCAGCACAATACACATATGTGTGTGTACTATGTACGGCGTGTTTATTTTACTTTATCGATTTTTCTCATTCGATTCTATTAAAATTTTGCATTTTTTAAAGGTATCTAATAATCACTTAGACCCACTGAAAAAAATGTCAATTTGGTGAAATCTAAAAATATCATGACGTAAGTATAAAATAGGTGCGGTCACCTAAAATAATGAAATAATCATTTAATATTACGCTATCATTGAAATGTGTAAGATGGAATCGAATTATTTGAGTAAATAACGAAGAATTATGAGGCTCATCATCTTAAAAATTGATCACATTAAATAATAGTCCACTGTCCTATAAATTTACGTGATATTCATAAATAAGAGAATTATCATAAAAAAACAGTGACAAGTCACCATATTTAAAAAAGATTTCACAGTTTATTATGAAGAAGTGTCACTGAAAATACCATGAAGTCCCCTAATTTAGTGTGATAAAATTATGTGAAACTTTTTAAGGTATGGAACATTAATTTATACTACAGTCATATTATTTTATGTGAAACATACTAAATACGATTACAGAATCGTCTTATTTTCAGAGTAAGCATCAAATTTTAATATTAAATCATACTATTTTGAGTGAATTCTACTATAATACGATTACAGAATCTCATGTAAGAGGAATCATATCATTTTGTGTGCTTCCTGCAAAAATATGATGACAGCGCACCACACAATATTCTCATTTGCTCATCGTTCATTCAATCAGTCATTCATTTGTTCGGCATGGTGCAGGGTGGTTGTCGACTCGGTCTCGCAGTCTCGCTACAAAACTTCAGTGACGGACAGACACAGGCCAGAATGTTGAGATTGTGTTTTATTTTTAGGAGGCGTTTACATTGTGGAAATTCATTTTTAAAAAATATTAAAATAGCATCGATCTAGAGTTTTTGTGTTTACATAGTGGAAATCCATTTTAAATGAATGAATAAGTGACTTTGTGTTTTTGTGCAGTGTTTTTTGTATTAGCAACCGAACGTTTTCGCCGGGGTGACTTGGCGTTTTCGGGGTTCAAACGAGACTTTCGTTAACGAAATGAAAAACGAAAGTTACGTTTGGACCTTGAAGACGCCAAGTCGCCTTGGCGAGGGCGTTCGGTCGTTGATGTGAGGAATGTTGCGGGAGAGTGCAAGATTGTTTATTTGTTCAATTAAAATAGCAATGTGGCTTTGTTTGTTTCCACTTATTTGTTTTTGTTCCACAACTAGTTTCGGGAACTACCGTTCTCTTTTTCAGTTTAAACCCACCTGAAGCAGAGAGCAGTGGTTCTTGAAACTGGTTGTGTAGTGGGAAAAGGTGGGTGGAGGTGGACAGGGTTATATTGTTGTTTTAATATTTTTTTATAATAGGACGTCATTGGATATATGAGGAAGTCATCGAAATTTGTGGACATTGTGGAAATTCATTTTAAAAAAATATTAAAATAACATGATTCTAGAGTTTTTGTGTTTACAGAGTGGAAATCCATTTTAAATGAAAAAATAAATAACTTTGTATTTTTCCACAATATTTTTTAAATTAACGACCGAACGTTTTCGCCAAGATGACTTGACATTTTCAAGGTTCAAACGAAAGGAAAAACGAATGTTTCGTTTAGACCTTTAAAATGCCAAGTCACCTTGGCGAAAACGTTCGGTCGTTAATATAAAAAATATTGTGGAAAAATACAAAATTATCTATTTATTCAATTAAAATAACAATATAACTTTGTTTACTTCCGCTTACTTATTTTTATTCCACAACTAGTTTCAAGAACAACCGTTCTCTTTTTCAGTTTAAACCCACCTGAAGAAGAGAACGGTAGTTCTTGAAACTTGTTGTGGAATAAAAATTAATAAGCTGAAATAAATAAAGTTATATTGTTATTTAAATATTTTTTTAAAATAGGACGTCACTGGATATATGAGGATGTCATCGAAAAATAGTAGGAACAATTAAAGGACGTCACTGTAGATAATAGAACGTCACCGAAAAATAGTAGGAAATATAATAAGACATCACAAGAGATATGAGGAAGTCATCTATAATAATAGGACGTCACTGTAGATAAGAGAACGTCACCGAAAAATAGTAGGAAATATAATAAGACATCACAAGAGATATGAGGAAGTCATCTTTAATAATAGGACGTAACTGCAGATAAAAGAACGTCACCGAAAAATAGTAGGAAATATAATAAGACGTCATAGGAGATATGATGAAAGCAAACATAAATAGTAGGAAACATAATCATATCTTATATGCCGTTATCATCATAAATCGTATTATCATCTTAATTTTGATGATATGACTATGCTCCGTACTTATGGTGAATTCACCATACTTTAAGCTGAATTCACGTTATTTATGAATATCAGTTTTCACAGTGCCCCATTAGATTTTCAAGGATATATGAGAATGCTTCTCAATTTTTTAACTATCAAATATTTCAAAGACACCCCAAGTTCAGGAAATTTATAATTTGAAAGTTTAATTTTCAAATTGGTAAAAAGGCACATCACTTTCATAAAATGGTATTGAAGAAATATCATATCATAATAAAGTGTGTAAACAAAAAACAATTAAACAAACTCATTTCATGAATATGCTGGATATTTTATAGAATACTTTTTTTTGAATACTTTGTAGAATGACTTGTCAGTAAGGAGTTTAGCGTTGGCCATAACCCAATCGTTTTAAACTATGTTTTGATTGATTCCTGTTTGTGAATTAAAGGAATGCTCACAATCGACGATGCTCGGCATTGAGCGATACCGGTAAATGGGAGTCGCGTTTGCGAACTAAATACAATATAATATGATTATGGAGTTCTGTCATGAATGAGAGTTTATAAAAATGAAAAAATAAAAAAATGTGATAATTGAAGTATGTGCTTCAGATCTCTTCCTTATATCTTTGGACACATTAACAGGAGAGAACCCGATTGTCTCGATAAACTTATTGACATGGGCAGCGTAGAAGGATGAAGATATCTTGATCGTTCGCCGACTAGATTTAGTGATTTTGCATTGGGGTCTGCAGTGACTGATCGATGCTCTATGTTCTGCTCAGAACATATTAGCTTGTTATTATTGATCACACAAATATGGATTGATTACAGTCACCAATATCAATCTTGAGGAAAAGGACGAAAAAGAGGATAATGTTACAAAAAAAACGAATAACAACAATATAAACTTTAAACAAAAAAAAACAATATGACAAAAAAAAAGAACTGCCTACGCACAAAACCACTATACGTATCTTGGTGTAAAGTGGTTTAACGAACTTTTGCCTGTGAGGAGACATACAAATACTATCGATCTAAAGAAATTTTGTGTTCCTACCTAGATATAAAGATGGTTTGTGAAGTAAAGTTCTTCAAATACATATCTCAATTAATATATTTGTCGGGCTTCATGGCTCAGTTGGTTATGTAGATATCTGACTGTTGAAACAAAGATCCCGGGTTAGATTCTCGGTGGAGACATAGATTTTTTTTTTGATTTCCAGTCTGGATCTGTGAGACAATAAACATCGTAAGTCTCCAGAATGGGGCAAACTTGTTGTTGGGTGCAAATTAAATTAATATTTAATATAGTACCAGTAAAATGCCCGAGAAGCAACACAAGAAATAAAAAAAAATAACAAAATTAAATATCCAAGTTTTTCAATTTATCCAAGTCAACATCCTCAGTCACAAGGCAAAGGAGAAAGAAGACACAAATATTTTATATTATATATTTTTAAACGACCAGTGGTATATAAATAAGAAAAAAGAAATAGTAAATAACCAAATAAATTTAAATAGAACGCCTAAATGTTCCAGTTATCTGCCCGTACGGTAAAACAAACCCACCACCCCTTCTAGTATAAACTTCGCCCACCAACGACGGTAGCACTACACACGGTTTATACATATGTAATTATTAGTTAAGTAAATGTTTGTTCGGATGAGGGAGCGGGTCAGCTCTGAAACCGGTTAACATTAAATACTCAAAAGTGGTGTAAACAAAAAAGTTATTGTTTTAATTTATTAATACAAAAATGTGAAAAATCTAATCAATATTAAGTGAAGAGCAATGCAACGAGGTCAATTAGTAAAATTGAGCGTTGAAATTTTAAAAAGTTGAGTGTAAAAGTAATGGGAAAAATAATATGAGACGAGATTGGATTGATTCCAAGTGAAACAAGAGAAATTATAATTTTGTAACTATTGCTGGAACAGTTCCAACAAATATATTATATTTTTTCAAATGTGTTGACAAAATGATACAGGACATTTCAGACGGGTCAGATATTTATTCACTTTCACCCTAATTATTCGGAGGCCAATCTTTCCAGTTTATAACATTATATCTACATATGTACCTATGTACTTTGGACATGGGTATATTTTTTATTTATTTTATAATATAAATAAAAAAATATACTTATAATATGTTGACTAAAAATCTGACAGACATGAAGGCACTATATTGGTTTTTTGGCAAAATCATGTGTCATGATGTTATAATTTGCCCTCTCATCTCAGATAAAATTCCTTTACACTATACTTTTTGTTTTATCTTTTATTTTATTTATTTTTATAAGTTCTATATCTTTATTTTTCTTTTTATTCTATTCCAACTGTCGATTTGTTTGAGAGGACTTGGTTCTCTTAACATTTCGAAGAAAGTTTCAAGCCAGGATACGCGAGATTTGTATGAACGGTCTACATTTTTCACGGTTTTTCCAACTTTGAAGTTTAAAAACACCAACCTCGCAGCATATATGTATGTATGTTCTATATATACGGGTATACTCAGAATTCGGAGTAGAACATTTAGTGTGTCTGTCCCCCTCTTATAACTTTTAATCCGCTCAATTAACATAGTCTAAAATTTCAGAATATATAAATAGTTATAGGCTTACAAAACTTTTATTCTCAGAATTTTAAATTTTATTTTCAGTCAGGGGTTATCAACTTTTGAAGTTTAACTTCATCTTTTCATTTATCTCAGAAGCCATAAAAGCTAAAACGCTGAAAATTGGTATAAATATAGACAGATACAAAATATTTTTACTTCCTCTTCATGGTTACAATCCTAGGATTGGTTTGCACCATGTCCTCTACCTCTCCACATATCTCTGTTGTCAGCAGCTTCTTCTTCTCTTAGTAGGTGTTACAGAGAACCTCACTGATCACCTGGTTAGTTAAATGACTGTCTATAAGGCGACTTCTATAGTTTCTACCCTGGAGGGATGCCCTGATTCCTTAGTTGAAAGTAACAAGCAGACCCCGATGCCTAATTTAGGCCTAACCATTTAGATCGTTATAGGGCAAGCCTTTTTAAGAGTTGACTCCATTCTCTGACTCTGTTCAGTACCACGTCTTTTGGAATACACTTATATTTTGTTTATTTATAAAATGATTTCTTGTGTTATGTGAGTGTGTGTCAATAAATTTAGTTTGTGGGATATTAGAGTATTTCAAGAATCGAGTTTAGCTCCATTAAACAATTGACTATCGATATAATGTGCCTGAATGTATTTGGCGTGGATTATTGTACAAACATTAGATATTCCTTTGTACTCACTAGATATAGGTATGTAGGTACCTACTTTAAGTAGAACAATGATATATCTCACGAACCAGATTACAGAGCAAACAAACAAACAAACAGACCTTTTATCCACTTATAAGTTTTGAGAATACAATGCTTAACAGAAAACTCTCGAAGGGGGAACAAAATAAAGAATTTTCTAATTGGTACCGTTTAGCTATTGATCAAAAACTTGGCTGATAAAAATTTTCAGCGTTGAAAACTTGTACCCTAATGATAATCAACACCATTTTTCCTTTTTAACCGACTTACAAAAACGGAGAGGTCACCAATTCGACAATTCGACGCCATCAATGTTACGTTTTACTGTGTTAACACACATATCGATATATTTTTTCATTAGAAAGTGAGTATCTTTCGAATGATTTGATTTCAGTATGGTTATAATTTGATAATGAAATCCACGGGAGAATAATAAAACTTCAGCGATAGTAATTCTTTATCAAATTATACTATTTTAGTTAGTAAGGGAGTGCTTCAGAGGTGATCACACAAGTTTTATCGAATTTTGGGGGGTAAAATGCTCGTGATTACCCAGATCATGGATGTAATTATCATTATATGGAGTTATATAATATATTGAGATATTATACAACTCTAATAAGATAATTTGAATTGGTCGATGGTAACCCAATGGTCACGAGTTTGAATCCTGCCTCGACCGATTTCGTTCACCTATAGCACAAGCATTTATGTTTGATTTAGAGAATGTAGGAAGATGTATATTATGTACTTGTTAAACAAGGACATATTAATTTTTTTATATAAAAAAATATATTTATCCATGATATGAGTAATCATGAGGGTTTTGATTTCGCCGCTTAACCAAACTTGCTCCCCAGATGATAGGACTCACTAGGAAAAATCGTCAAACTCATCAATTTTCAAATAAAGTTAAGTATTATTTTTAGGCGAATGTATGAAAGACAATATGCTATCAGGGAACGGACCGGAGTCCACAGTGTGGAGGAGCTTATCTCAAGGGGGAGAACCATATGTCAAAGTAGTAGCCGACCGCGACGTCGCGCCGGGGGAAATATTCGACAAATTTACAATTTTTTTTAAACATATATAAACTTGAAGCAAACATATGCAATTCCGGATCACTCAAACAATTTCTATTGTACCCAGTACAAGTTGTATTAATAAATGAGTTAAGCATATAGTTAGTTCTAAAAGATTCAATGTAAAATTGAGACTGGTTTCTATTTCTTCTAAGTAGACAGTGAAAACGGAGTGAGCTTAGAAGGTGTGTACTGTCGATCAGACCGTTAATAATTTAGTATAGAAAACAATTATCTTGGATTGATCTGCGTGAGTTTCTGGTTTTTCTATAATATGCCAACTTCATCTGTATTGAGATGTCAATAAAAATGGTTTTGATCTATTACGAAAAACTTTATATTAAAGTTAAGTACCTACTTACAATATTCCTATGAAGAGGCAGTTTTGTAAAGCCTATATTGGTTTCAATGCATTTGTTATAAATGATGGCGACCTCAGTTATTAAACCCTCCATATCATCGGTTAAAACAGCGCTGCCATAATTAACATTAAAATGGAGTTGAGCCCACGGCCAAATGGATGCTGGGAACACTCATAAAAGTCAATGGTTTAGAAGGAGAATAACTAAAATTTGCGATAATATTCTATTTCATTCCGAATACATGGAGTATTATCAGAACTCTGGCGTGTTCATAGTTGGGGGTGATTTTCTGATGGTAGGGATGACCGAAATCCTTACAAGTCTCGCAGTAATGGTCTTAATATTGTGTCACTGCAAACCAAGATCAAGACCGGGGATACAAAACCAAGGTCAAACTCAAAACTAGGCTTGTAACAGCAAAATTCTTTTGCGTTATGAAAAAAATATAAATTATTATTTTTACTCTCCACTATGGAATAGTAGTCATGATTTCAAAAATTTTAAGCGTATTTTTTTACATCAATTTCTCAACGAGCATCATGTATACGAGGGTTGCCTTTTATATTTCGGGATTAGAGAACAAAAACAAATATTAATCATCGAAAATCACTTTATTGTTTTTCCTCCATATTCCCCATGAAGATCTATACACTTTTGCATGCGTTTGAACCAATTGTCGAAGCACTTTTTCCACTCTGATTGAGGTATCTCCAAAACATGCATTCTGAATGCAGCAACCACTTCTTCAGGTGTCGAAAAACGTTGACCTCTCAGTTTGTTTTTTACGTGCGGGAATAAAAAGAAGTCATTTGGTGAAAGGTCAGGACTATATGGCGGATGACTCATCAAATCGATGTTTTGGGTGCTCCAAAATGCAGTTGTTTGAGCCGATGTGTGAGAGCTCGCATTATCGTGGTGTAGAGTGATCCGTCTTCGGCGGTTGGATTTCCTGATTTCTTGGAGGACAACTGGCAAACGAATTGTTGTGTACCACTCGGAATTGACTGTTCTGCGTTGTTCTAGTGGTACGGTTGCGACATGTCCAGTTTTTCCGGAAAAACATGCGACCTTGCTTGGAAGTGCTTCGTGCGCGAACAACTTTTGTTGGATTTGGCTCATCTTGAAACACCCATACAGTCGACTGCTGTTTACTTTCGAGCTCATACGCATAAAACCACGATTCATCACCTGTCGCGATGTCATAGACGTGTTTTGAAGCACCGCGATCGTATTTTTCGAGCATTTCTTTCGACCAATCGACACGAGCCTTTTTTTGAGCGATTGACAAATTGTGTGGGATCCAACGCGAACAAATTTTTTTGACAGTTAAATGTTCATGCAATATTGAGTGTATGCTGGTCCCACTAATGCCTAAGGTTGTCTCTATCTCACGATAGGTCACATGACGATCTTGCAATATCAGTTCGCGCACAGCATCAATGTTATTTTGACAGTTAAATGTTCATGCAATATTGAGTGTATGCTGGTCCCACTTATGCCAAAGGTTGTCTCTATCTCACGATAGGTCACATGGGGACACGGAAGGAGCCTCCACGTAGATTGAGTTTCGGTTAACTTCGGAAAAGCAATCGGGCGTCCCTGGAAACGGCAGAATGCCGGCCAATCCTTCCACCACCGGAGCACCAACCAATATGATGGTGTTCCGGACACGGAAAGTAAGTAAGATAGGTCACATGACGATCTTGCTATATCAGTTGGCGCACAGCATCAATGTTATTTTGACAGTTAAATGTTCATGCAATATTGAGTGTATGCTGGTCCCACTAATGCCTAAGGTTGTCTCTATCTCACGATAGGTCACGTGACGATCTTGCAATATCAGTTCGCGCACAGCATCAATGTTTTTCGGAACAACAACTGATTTTGGACGACCTTCACGAAATTCGTCTTGGAGTGAACTCCGACCACGATTGATTTCACCATACCATCGATAAACACTGGTCCTTGATGGGGTTTCAACGCCAAAATTTGAATTAAGTTCATTCATGCACTGCTGCTGAGTTAATCCACGTCGAAAGTTGTAAAAAATAATCGCACGAAAATGTTCACGATTTAATTCCATTCTTGGGGGCAGATGAATCTTTTAATTTACTGTAAACAACAAAAAAACGCTCGTATGTATGTCAAAACGTTCTGAGTACGTATAACCTCAAAAACTTCTAACTTTACGATAGAGCTGTCAGTTGACAGATTGCAACACCAGGGTTGCCAAATCCCGAAATATAAAAGGCAACCCTCGTAGTATGCACAATGTGAGTTTCACCGTGATGTGTTTGCATGTATGGCGTACTGCGTACATATGCCATACGGATTATCCTTTTTGTGTCCTCTCTACAGCCCAAACTATGTGTAAGTCCGATCGACTTCATATTAACATAATATGTGTAAAGTGCATAGACCCAGAGCTGATTAGTTTTCCATAGACAACTAACATGATATGTGTAAAGCGCACGCACTACGATGACGTTCGAAGTATAGAGTTTGTAATTGAAGTCCTCAATTTTAAAAAGGTGTTATAAAACAAATCAATGTCATTGAACCCGTTAAAAGTATTACATGCTCTATAACTAAATGAGTTCTGAGCATAATTTGTATCACAGCTGGGAGGTCTGAATGTATGGGCAGTTCTTGTAACTCTCATTGGTACATTCAAGGCTAATTCACTCAACAAGAGGCTCGAATCTGTAAAAATATTTATATACCACTCTCAGAACTTAAAAGGAAATAATAAGTGCACCAAAACGTATACACAGATTTGTTCATGCAGAACATTGAGTAAACTAAATAAGTATTTTTTTATTAATTCGGCTCCAAGACTGCACTTGCGAAGAAAGAACACACTACTTATCACACGAATGTAAGACCATTACCGAGATTGTGGTTACAAGACTCAGACTATCTCGGTCTTAGTACTTAGTTCATTTGCTCATCACTACAGAAGGTAGTGGTATCCTTAAATATATTCATATTTGGTTTGTTCTTAGTCCGTACCCGCTTAGTTAATGGGACAACCAGATATTATGTAGAACTGCGTGGAAGTTGGAAATGCGAGATTGATAGAAAGACGGCCCTTTGTGCGTGACAATGTATTAAAGTGAATGAAGTTATCCAACTGTCGATTTGTTCAAGAGAAATTTGCTATCTTAATATATCGACAAAGTATCAACCCAAGATACGCGAAATTTATATGCAGGGTCTGTATTTTTTACGGTTTTTCCTACTTTGAAGTCAAAAAACACAACTTAGGTTTAGCAGCAAATATAAAATAAAAATATATGGAATTAATTAAATGAAATAAAACACAATTACTCAGAATATGGAATTACTCAGAATTCGGAGTAAAAAAATTAGTGTTTCTGTGTGTCTGTGTGTGTCCCCCCCTCCCTTATAAATTTTGATTCACTTAATTCACAGAGCCCAAATTTCAGAATATATAAATAGTTATAGGCCTACAAATACTTTTGCATTTTAACTTTATTTTTTCAAATCCTCAGAAACCATAAAAGCTAGAATACTGAAAATTGGTATATGTATAGAAAAATAAAAATCTCAAATTCAAAAAAGTTCTGGAACTTCTTTTCAAAAAAGTTCCAGAGTTTCTTAAACATTTTAAATTAAGATTTTTTCTATAGTAAATTTATATGTGTTTAACTGACGATATTTCCAAGGTTTTAAATAATATTATACTAAATAATTTAATTTCTATAAAAAATATCAACATTGTTGTATTACATGTCATTTCTTTTAATATCTTTATAATTTGTATGGCAGTCGCCTATACGTGATCATTTAATGCGATTGCGCAAGGTTCAGCAATAATGCCTTCTCATTGAATTACCTATCAATCCATTATTTTACAGTTCTTTGTATAGGTAGGTACCTATATGTTCATCATGAAAATCTTTTCGCTTGAAAATAAGCTGAAACACCATCGACATCTATAAAGTGCCGATAAAACTATTTTGTTACATTATTCATAATATTCCAACTTCGTCTCTATTGAGACGTTTATATTATGTCCTTGTAACAAGGACATAATATACATTCCTATTTATTATTTTATTTCAATGGATTTTTCTAGTAGTACTTCAGTAGGTACTTACTTGAACCATTATTGAATCCTCGTATTAAATTAGTATTATAAAGATTATCTTTGCAAATACCTAATATTCACCATTCTGACGATGGTCGTCATAGTTCAATACCGGTGAATGGAAGACGCATTTGCGGACTATAAATAATAGCTATTAAATGTATTTACATAATACATCCCTCAAACATTCCGTAATGCTTGTAGGTAGGTACTATAGGTGAACCAAAACATAACACCAATCATGAAGGGTGCTTATTTTTTTCAAATTTTTAGTATTACTATGGAGTAGTGGAGTTTCATTATTTCACAATTTTAAACAGTAGGTATGTATTTTAAAAACAATTAAATAAAAAAAATAAGGACACACTTATGAAGAATAAAAATATATATTTTTTCACGTCAGTCCGTGGATTATTTACATTTGTACTACTGATGTCAAACACATAATATCAAACGTGGTTGTTAGGTTTATCTATAAAAGGTAAATTAAAATGCAGAGCATACGTGAAATGATACAAAAAATGATATACCTATAATCGTTCATTTTTTCAAAATATCAACTTAATCAAACTGGAAATAGTTTAAACATGCATTGCCATCTGTAATACAAAAAAAATTGACAGTTATAAATCTCCAACTGGCCGGGAAGTAAGATATAAATCAATTGCCAAATTCCATTACAAACAGACAGGTGAAGTTAAATTAAAAGTGTAAATAAAACAATGCTTTTGTATTTAACAAAATAAAAAACAAATAAATTACAACCATTCAAAATTTTCAACGGTAAAAAATGAAACAATTCTACCCATGTGTTTTTCAATCTATCTGCGATATAGGCACAACAAAAAACGTTCAAAATAATATATTTCCTTTACAATATTGAGATTCATGGACACTTTCTCAATCTTCCGTGGCATAGATGGATTTCACGATTCAATCCTACGATTGAAGGAAAACTCTCAACAGACGTGTTCTCCATCCAAGGTTTGGATAACAGTTTTTCATGTCGTATGTACATACATACATGTATCCCAGCCTTTAGTGTGGTAAATGTGATATTTGCTTATCGTTCCCTCGAAAAGCAGCGACTGCGCACAACAAAAGCCTTCAGCCCTTCAGTAATTTCTCAGACCTCAGACTAATCGGACCATGGGACTCCGTCTCCTGGTGTCGGGTGGAAAACTCTGAAAACTTTTGACGTTTTGAATCTTCACCAAGTTTCCAAAAATAACAAAATATGTTAAACCGATATAGATTTTAAAAATATAGATGTCAGTCGAGCGAGTTTATTAAAAACAAAAATACTTTTACCAAGTTAAAATGAGTTTTTGAATACTTTTGATATTTAAAGGTTTTGAGAATGGTGTGAAGTTTGTGCGAGACACATTATCTATGGATTGAAATAAATTTGTTTAATTAAAAACTATAAAAGTGAAAAAAAAAGATTGAACGTGTAGGTATACAAAAATCACAAGCCTATTTTTATGACTAAGAAAGTTGTAACGACAAGACTTGATCATCATGATTGCTACAATAATAGTAAGTAAGATTTTTTTTTAACTAATTTTGAATCCATATATTTTACAACTCTTTCTATAAATTTGTCTCCAAAAAAGAAGAAAATCCATATTATATGTAGTTAAACTGTTGAATGTGAATAATTAACAGTGAAATTAAATTTAGTAGGTATTTATATTAGCCATTTTGAATAAGTGTATATTCATTAGATGTAACATAAAACTATTTTTTTTTCAATATTCTTATTATTTACACTGTGGAATGACATTATAAATTATTTATATTGACTCAACTATTTGAAAGCACTATATAGCTTTACTTAATCTATAAAACTTTTCACAATTAACTTTGGTAAATCAACAAATAATATATAACTTCGGTAAATTGTTGTAACGTTTTCGGACTTTACAACAATTGGTTTACTTAAGTTAATTGTGAAAGTCAATATAATTAATATAAAACTTAATTAATCTATACCTACAGGTTAAATTTCGGTTTATATTATAGAATATATTAAATCTTCTACAATTAAGTAAAAAAAAAACTTATTTTTCGTCCTCTTTTAAAACCTTAAATTAAACCAGCGCAGTGTCATTAGCCTATGTATACCTACATACCTAAAAGAGTATAAAATAAAAAAAATATTATTTTCATAATAATAATAATTGTAATAGAGAATTTAATATAGCGCCGTTTGATGATTCAAGATGGCTGATAGTTTAGTTATGTGCCGCTCTACGAAACAAGGCTGTTATCAGTACTTTAGTAAAAGTGCTCTTGCTTTGAGCATTGCGGACATCTGGAGGCGGTTCATTCCAGTAAATTGGACCGCTCACACCGAAGCATCGGTCACAGTGAGCCGCTTTGTTGACTCTGTCCAACTCCTTTAGGGAGTTGTTACTCTGTGATCAAGACGACCTGAGTGTGAGATGCCTCCAAAGGGCTCTTTTCTTTGACACAGCTCTTTAAAGCATTAAACACGGTGCAACAAATTTTGTAATGAGTTCGCTCTGGACTCTTCTTCTAGAGTAATCCGTAAAGCAGTGGAGTAATTTTAATAATGTAATTTTTCTCAGAACACAAAATTCTATCCTATTTATGTATTCATTTGTTTATTATTTTTCGGGCAACTAACAGGTACCTACTATGTCAAAAATAATTTAACATGCACCCAATAACAAGTTTCCACATTCTGGAGACATACGTTATTATTGATCGTCTCACAGATTCAGACTGAAAACACAATTAAAAATTGTGTCTCCACCGGGAATCGAACCCGGGACCTTTAGATCAGAAGTCAGATACCCAACCAACTGAGCCACGAAGGCCGACAAATATCTCGAAAAAAAAACTGACTGTAATTATCTTATTAGGTATTTTTTAATCTAACAAGAATGATTATGGTTCTACATGTATATTTTCCTCATAATAGGACGACCGTTTCGGCTGACTAGGCCCTTATCAACTGGTAAACTTATAGGCCCTTATCAGCTGATAAGGGCCTAGTCATCCGAAACTGTCGTCCTTTTATAAGGAAAAAATACGTGTAGAACCATAATCATTTTGATTAAAAAATACCTAGTCTAATGGAGTAAATAAACCTTAAATACCGTCAGTATTGAGAATTAAAAAAAAAATGTAATTATCTAATTATTGTTTTAAAAACTGACCTGACTTTTTTTACCACAAGTGAGTTTTGTTATATGGCCAAATTTGAAGCGACCACTTATTTCTCATTCTTCGTGCTCGTAGACCACAATCGTATCAAATAATAATAATAGTATAACTTGATTTCTTATATAATTGTTTAAAGATTCGCTATAATTCTTACCTTAAATAATTGGTAATACCTCGTCATTATTTTATACTGTAAATATGCAATGTTTCTATTTGAATTAGGTGTACCTAATGCTTAAAAAAAACATTTATTAATTTCATTAAGTGATATGTAGATTTAAATTTTTTTAGCACCCTTTTTATTAAATTCATTTGTCTGTCTGTACTGAATTTTTCGATCGCTTTTTAAATAATTTCCCGACCAATTGAGCACTGCAACTTTCAAAAATTGTGTATTCCCGATGACAATACATTTTAAACATGATTAATTTGATTTATTGATCAAATTGAACAATTTATTATTTCTTACAATGTGCTTAAACGGTGTTTCTTACCAAATGTATTGTGTTGTTTCAACTAAAGTATCAGTAATAGTAGGTACCTATAGTTAAACGAGTGGGTTGTGGCCAACACTAAACTCTCCACACCACAAATATTGACAATGAAATATTTTATTCATTCTAAATTTTACTACCAGGAATATAAATTTTCTAACGATAGTATATTTTCATGTTAAGATAGAAAAACTATTAATGCAGTATGGTGAAGAATTCTAATGTTGTATGAAATATTTTAATAAAAGCAGATAAATTTTGTTTTAAAGGACGTTAGAGCATTTTGACAATTTTGACACGTGATATCATATGAAGAAATTTTTGTTATTTATGGAAAGCTACTCAGTTCGATGTTCAAGCTCTTTACATTATAACATGAAATCAAATTACTGAACTTTTCCATACATAAGAAATTTATCTTATTATATACATTTTTATTCATACTAAATTTTACTACCAGGAAAATAAATTTTCTATCGATAGTATATTTTTATGTTAAGATAGACAAACTATTATTGCAGTATGGTGTAGAATGCTTATGTTCAATGAAATATTTTAATAAAAGCAGATAAATTTTGTTTTAAAGGACGCGAAAGCATTTTCAAAATTTTGAAACGTGATATCATATGAAGAAATTTTTTGTTATTTATGGAAAGCTAATCAGTTCTATGTTCAAACTCTTTACATTATAACATGAAATCAAATAACTGAACTTGTCCATACATAGAAATTTATCTAATTACATTTTTATTCATACTAAATGTTACTACCAGGAATATAAATTTTCTTCCGATAGTATATTTTTATATTAAGATAAACAAACTATTAATGCAGTATAGTGAAGAATGCTTATGTTGTATGAAATATTTTAAAAAAAGCAGATAAATTTTGTTTTAAAGAACGCGAGAGCATTTTCAAAATTTTGACACGTGATATCATATTAAGATTTTTTTGTTATTTATGGAAAGCTAATCAGTTCTATGTTCAAGCTCTTTACATTATAACATGAAATCAAATTACTGAACTTTTCCATACATAGATATTTATCTAATTACATTTTTATTCATACTAAATGTTACTACCAGGAATATAAATTTTCTTCCGATAGTATATTTTTATGTTAAGATAGACAAACTATTAATGCCGTATAGTGAAGAATGCTTATGTTGTATGAAATATTATAAAAAAAGCAGATAAATTTTGTTTTAAAGAACGCGAGAGCATTTTCAAAATTTTTACACGTGATATCATATGAAGAAATTTTTTGTTATTTATGGAAAGCTAATCAGTTCTATGTTCAAGCTCTTTACATTATAACATGAAATCAAATTACTGAACGTTTCCATACATAGAAATTTATCTAATTACATTTTTATTCATACTAAATGTTACTATCAGGAATATAAATTTTCTTCCGATAGTATATTTTTATGTTAAGATAGACAAACTATTAATGCAGTATAGTGAAGAATGCTTATGTTGTATGAAATATTTTAAAAAAAGCAGATAAATTTTGTTTTAAAGAACGCAAGAGCATTTTCAAAATTTTGACACGTGATATTATATGAAGAATTTTTTTGTTATTTATGGAAAGCTTATCAGTTCTATGTTCAAGCTCTTTACATTATAACATGAAATCAAATTACTGAACTTTTCCATACATAGAAATTTATCTAATTACATTTTTATTCATACTAAATGTTACTACCAGGAATATAAATTTTCTTCCGATAGTATATTTTTATGTTAAGATAAACAAACTATTAATGCAGTATAGTGAAGAATGCTTATGTTGTATGAAATATTTTAAAAAAAGCAGATAAATTTTGATATAAAGAACGCGAGAGCATTTTCAAAATTTTGACACGTGATATCATATGAAGATTTTTTTTGTTATTTATGGAAAGCTAATCAGTTCTTTGTTCAAGCTCTTTACATTATAACATGAAATCAAATTACTGAACGTTTCCATACATAGAAATTTATCTAATTACATTTTTATTCATACTAAATGTTACTATCAGGAATATAAATTTTCTTCCGATAGTATATTTTTATGTTAAGATAGACAAACTATTAATGCAGTATAGTGAAGAATGCTTATGTTGTATGAAATATTTTAAAAAAAGCAGATAAATTTTGTTTTAAAGAACGCGAGAGCATTTTTCAAATTTTGACAGGTGATATCATATGAAGAATTTTTTTGTTATTTATGGAAAGCTAATCAGTTCTATGTTCAAGCTCTTTACATTATAACATGAAATCAAATTACTGAACTTTTCCATACATAGAAATTTATCTAATTACATTTTTATTCATACTAAATGTTACTACCAGGAATATAAATTTTCTTCCGATAGTATATTTTTATATTAAGATAAACAAACTATTAATGCAGTATAGTGAAGAATGCTTATGTTGTATGAAATATTTTAAAAAAAGCAGATAAATTTTGATATAAAGAACGCGAGAGCATTTTCAAAATTTTGACACGTGATATTATATGAAGAATTTTTTTGTTATTTATGGAAAGCTTATCAGTTCTATGTTCAAGCTCTTTACATTATAACATGAAATCAAATTACTGAACTTTTCCATACATAGAAATTTATCTAATTACATTTTTATTCATACTAAATGTTACTACCAGGAATATAAATTTTCTTCCGATAGTATATTTTTATGTTAAGATAAACAAACTATTAATGCAGTATAGTGAAGAATGCTTATGTTGTATGAAATATTTTAAAAAAAGCAGATAAATTTTGATATAAAGAACGCGAGAGCATTTTCAAAATTTTGACACGTGATATCATATGAAGATTTTTTTTGTTATTTATGGAAAGCTAATCAGTTCTTTGTTCAAGCTCTTTACATTATAACATGAAATCAAATTACTGAACGTTTCCATACATAGAAATTTATCTAATTACATTTTTATTCATACTAAATGTTACTATCAGGAATATAAATTTTCTTCCGATAGTATATTTTTATGTTAAGATAGACAAACTATTAATGCAGTATAGTGAAGAATGCTTATATTGTATGAAATATTTTAAAAAAAGCAGATAAATTTTGTTTTAAAGAACGCGAGAGCATTTTTCAAATTTTGACAGGTGATATCATATGAAGAATTTTTTTGTTATTTATGGAAAGCTAATCAGTTCTATGTTCAAGCTCTTTACATTATAACATGAAATCAAATTACTGAACTTTTCCATACATAGAAATTTATCTTATTACATTTTTATTCATACTAAATGTTACTACCAGGAATATAAATTTTCTTCCGATAGTATATTTTTATATATTAAGATAAACAAACTATTAATGCAGTATAGTGAAGAATGCTTATGTTGTATGAAATATTTTTAAAAAAGCAGATAAATTTTGTTTTAAAGAACGCGAGAGCATTTTCAAAATTTTGACACGTGATATTATATGAAGAATTTTTTTGTTATTTATGGAAAGCTAATCAGTTCTATGTTCAAGCTCTTTACATTATAACATGAAATCAAATTACTGAACTTTTCCATACATAGAAATTTATCTAATTACATTTTTGTTCATACTAAATGTTACTACCAGGAATATAAATTTTCTTCCGATAGTATATTTTTATGTTAAGATTAACAAACTATTAATGCAGTATAGTGAAGACTGCTTATGTTGTATGAAATATTTTAAAAAAAGCAGATAAATTTTGTTTCAAAGAGCGTTAGAGCATTTTGACAATGTTGACACGTGATATCATATGAAGAAATTTTATGATATCTATGAAAAGCTAATCAGTTCTAAGTTCAAGCTATTAATATTCTTATATCAATATGAAATCAATGAACTGAACATTGCCAAATATAAAAAAATTCTCTTGTTACATATAAGTTTCATACAAATATCCATTAAATAAAATATAATTTTTGAAACCGTTGAATATTTTTCTTTTAACATTGACCAACTTTGAATACAATTTTATGAAGATTCTTGGTGTTGTATAAATAGTTGAAACCAAATTAAAATATCTCTAATTTCCAGGTCGTGAGAGCATTTTTTCAGTTTTAATAGATGAAATCATAAAGAAACATTGGGAAAAAATGAACCGTTGTCTATGGAAAACTAATCAGCTCTAAGTTTATGGACTTAACACATGTGATATCAATATGAAGTCAATCGGACTTATAGTTTGGGCTGCAGAGAGGACACAAAAAAAAACAACGTAAATGATGAATTCATAGAGAAGAAATCAAAAGTTGTCTATGGAAAACTAATCAGCTCTAGGTCTTTGCACTTTACACATATGATGTTAATATGAAGTCGATCAGACTTATAGTTTGGGCTGTAGGGAGGACACAAAAAAGATAAATGCTACGGCGTACGGCGTATACGCCATACACACAAACACATCACGACGAAACTCATAGTGTGCATTCTCTACATGATACCCATTGAGAAATTGATGTAAAAAAATACGCTTAAATTTTGCGAAATCATGACTCTCCCCTATTCCATAGTGTGGAGAGTAAAAACCTACTTTGATTTTATAAAATTGTTCGAAATTGTGTCGTTTGACGGCATTTCATAGATTTCAATGAAACAACCAAAAGTTTTGAACAATTTTAAAAAATCAAAGTATTTTAGCTATAGGCACCATTACTGATACTTTTGCAAAGCCACTAAGCCGTTTGACTTCTGTGCGGGAGTCCGGATTCGATCACCAGCAGAGGAGAAATTTATTAAAATTAATTTCTCACACTAATATTTCTTTTCTGGGCTGGAAACACTGGTTAATTGGAAGAAGGTGCCATATGACAATAAATACTCCACTTGAGCAGGGTGTAAGTGGTGTGTTTATTATATCGAGTATTGAAAGTTGCATAAACGCAAACATTGGATTTTTCCCTGTCCGGATTTAATGATATTTTTTGACAAATTTTTAACATCTCAATAGAGACGAAGTTGGAATATTAGAGAAGAACCAGGAACTCAAGGTACCTACAGGGCTTACGATTTTTCGTTTCTTGTTTACATCATAGCCTTGGTGGATTTCACTTCATAGCCTTGACGGCCTTCGTGGTTCAGTTGGTTTGGTATCTGACTGCTAACCCAAGGGTCCCGGGTTCGATTCCCGGTGGAGACACAGTTTTTAATTGTGTTTTCAGTCTGAATCTGTGAGACGATTAATATCGTAAGTCTCCAAAATGTGGCAACTTCTTATTTGACATAGTACCTACCTGTTAGTGGCCCGAGAAGTTACATTAAAATAAAATAAAATAAAAAAAATAAAATTGCGATCTAAAATTTGTTTAAGAATATAATAGAAATGTACTTCATAAAAATTTATTTAGAGATTGTCAACTTTACAAGAAGAGAAAATGTTCCTACACTTACTATGTAGTGAAGAGTTTAGTGTTGACCACAACCAACTCGTTTTTATAATGAAGCATGAATACATAAAAATTATGATAGAAAATGAAGTATTTTTTCTTTATTTTTAGAGGGTACTTGTTAAAATTGTCTTTGATAAACCAAATCAATAACCTGTCTCTTTCTGTAATGAAATATGACAGATCTGATGTTAATAATATATGTAAAATAAAAATATTTTGTTTTATTGATATATGAAAATCTTGTGTAACGTATTTTGTTCACGCTCATCTCCGAAACTGCTTTGTAATCGATAGGTAGTGCTGTTATCGAGATCGAAAAAAAAAATTCACACATTATTAAATATATAATGACATTAACAATTCATACAGTCAACCATCGAAACCCTCAGGGTTTATCTGAGGTTGACGAATTCAGTTTGACAATTCCAATGTACATAATTCTTAAAACAAAAATATAATAAAGAAACAAATAAGTGAGCAAGTAAATAAATACATTTATCAAAAAAACAATAAGAAATAAAAAATCCAATATACCTATATATGTATATAAAAAGATAAATAGACTACGATGCAGGTTTCGACCTATGACAGCCGGTCAACTCAAGGAGTATACTTGTAGAGCACATAGCTGTCGTCATCGGACCTCATCATATACCTTTTTAAGTGTAAATAGATGGTGGGGTGAATAAATCGATTAACAATAATAATGTGTTGCACACTTAACTCCTATGATAACTCGACCGGTTTCGGAGAGTACCTCTCCTTCGTCTGGAGTTCACTTACATACAAACTAACTGTGATAAAATTTAAGTAGGATAGGTAGGCTGTACATTGTGGATAGGGTGGGGGTGGATAACTGGAGGGGTGGAGGAAGTGACTAGAGAGATGAAGGGGGTGGCGGTATATTATTATGATTATCATGGTCAAATGTTAGTGGAAAAATATTTAAAATTGGGCTACCTGCGATATTTGTGTTATTGTTTATCAGATTACCTTTTTGGTTTATTGCTTTCCTTATCTCTAAGTTTTCAAAATTGTTTAGAATTAACCCTGACTTATTGGAATGCAAGATTTGAATATCTGTTCTATTGTCAAAACAATGTCCCTTTTCAATAATATGGTTAGCAAATTCAATAAAATTTGTATTTTTCAAACATCGCAGATGTTCCTTAACTCTAATATTAATTCTTCTATCGGTCTTACCAATATAGAATGCATCACAAACCTCACATGTTAATTTATACACTCCTGCTTTTTCTAATGGTGGAGTTATATCTTTAGAATTAGATAAATGTCTTCTGATACTATTATTGGTGTAATAAGCCGGTTTGATATTTGTTGGTAAAAGGGACGTAACGGGATCTGTCAAATTATTGATATACAACATACGCCGCCATTTCTCGTTGTTACTTGTTACCGAGTTATTACTAGAATATAAACAGGTTGTTTGTAATTTAAGTTTAAGCTTTTTATTTAAAATGTTGTCTATTAATTTCGGAATGTACCCATTATTTACCGCAATGCTTTTTATTGTATCTAATTCTGTTTTAAAATTTATATCAGACACAGGGATAGTTGTGAGTCTATTAATCATGGAATGATAAGCAGCATGTTTATGAGAGATCGGATGGTTAGAGGAATTATGAATTGTTATGTCTTTGTATGTCGGTTTTCTGAATATGTTAAATTCAATTTTATTATTTCTAATCGAAAGTGAGAGGTCTAAGAAATTTAAGACGAAATTATTTTCAAAGGATTATCCACAAAAAAAATTATTATTGTTATTATTTTGAATATGGCACACAAATCAAGTTTTCTTAATAATTATAAAAGTATTAAATCTATTAACATTTATATAACGTAAATATTATATATCACAATCAAATGTACGAAAAAATCGATAAAATACCTACGTAAAATGAGGTCTATAATATACATAAAATGCGGTCTTCATAGAAGGAGGTGTATGGCATGGCCCACTAGCATTTTATAAATATGAAGTGAATGAACGAATGATACATGAGGTATATGTAAGTTTATTGGTTCAACTTTGTACATTGAAGGATGGATTGGATAATATTATCAGAAGTAGGTACCTGGTACCTGCTGGTACAACTATGTACCTACCTCACTGTAGAACTTTTTCCCATTTTGACAGACATACAATCTATTATAATATTTTGTCCAAAGTTTTTCGACGTAAAACTCATACAACATATTCTATTTATAGCTCTGAGACACACTGCGAATTTAATTAAAAAAAATTAAATGTAGGTATAGTAAAAAAGAAAATAAAATTAAAAGTATAATAAATTACATTTAATTAAAAATGAAATTACATTAATTAAATTTAAATTAATAAAAATAGAAATTAAATAATTTATATAATTTGTCAATAATTTAAATTTGAGTACCTATTTGAGATACTATCCATTGAATAAATCATGTTGTTATTCTTCATTTTTGAGACAAAATGTTTGCATGGATTTGTCTAAATATTATTTTTTTATTTTGTTTCTGAATTATCAAAGACTTTTCTCCTCTTTTTTGTAGAAAAAATACTAGTGTTATGTATAATTAAACCATAATTTTTTAGATATGATTATTGTAATTCTGGAGCATTTTTTAACATCCCAAAGATTTTTTTAACATCCCAAAAGAGATGAAGTTGAAATATTATAGAACAACCAGGAACTCAAGTTATCTACAGGGATTACGAGCTGTCATCGGATGGTTTACGTGATAACTTAATACGCTTGCGCAACGTACACCAATTATGACTTCTTATTGAGGTCCCTATCAATCCAATTCTTGAAAGATTTCTATATATTAACTACGAAAACCTTTTCGTTTGAAAATATGCTGAAATACCATCAGCATCTTTGAGTGACAATAATATTTTTTGAAACGCCATCTTTTGAGAGAGGTCATAAGCCCTGTAGGTGCCTTGAGTTCCTGGTTCTTTTTAAATATTCCAACTTCGTATCTATTGAGATGTTGAAAATTTGTCATAAAATATCATTGACCGCTGAAAAGAAAAAAAAATGCAATATTTGCGTATATGCAATTATGTATAACATTTTTTGAGTTGATATTAACTAATAATATATTGATACTCGATGAATGCAATTAAGAGGGTGACTGCTGCCAACGTACCTATTTTTTCAATTTGATATATGTACCATCATTATTTCTAAACGAATCATTTTGAAAAAAATAACCTAGTTAGTTTGGATATTAATAAAGAGAAATATACCTTAACTTTTTGATTATGTTCTGTATATATTCTTGTAGGAAAATAATAAGCATACCCCGATTTAAGATATTTATCTTAAATATCTAAAAAATATAAGGTATAGAGCAATATTTTATTTTATAAATTAAAGAAGAAAAATATACCTTGAAAAATATGATATGACGTTGCATTAACGCATCAGGTTAAGTAAATAAACCAAAAAAACTTTTATTACGCAATGGCGCTGAATGGAAAATAAATGTTTTTTAGGTTTATTTACTAAACCTGAAGCATTAATGCAACGTAACATCATATTTTTCTAGATATTTTTGTCTTCTTTAATTTAAAGAAAAATATATTACTCTACGCCTTATAGTTTATTAAAAATATATGATTAACGTTGAAAATCGGGGTATGCCATTATTTTTCTACAATAATTTATACAGAACATTATCAAAAAGTTAAGGTATATTTTTGTTTATTAATATCCAAACTATCTAAATTATTTTTTTCAAAACGATTTGATAAGAAATAATGATGGTATATCAAATTGAAAAATAGGTATGTTGGCAGCAGTCCCCCCCTTAAGGTTTATGTTTCCTATATTTTTCCCAAAAACTTAGTATAAAATTCTCTCTTTTGTTTATTCAACCCTTCCTTTCAACGTTTTTAAGTGAAGTTAATATTTTAATTTAATTACCAATGTTTAATACCGAAGTTTTAATTTACAAAGAAAACTTCAAAAAATAAACGCGTTTCTAATAGGTATGTACTTTCTCTCGACAAACATATTATTTAGAGCATTCTTTGAGGCAATAATCAAACTTGGAAATGTGTTCCAAATAACGATATTTATGGTATTATCTCATAAAACACATTCAAAAAATTATCTTTCTGAAAAACCTGATTTCTTCTTCCTCTATTTTTCCTTTTGTTTTCCTATCATTACCTTTAACTGTTACATATTATATTTAATATTTTTTTTGGTTGTTTTTTCTGTTGTCTGGTTTATTTTTAATTTTTGTCATGTCATAACCTAATTGCAATAGTACATTATTGTATTGAATATTAACATCATCTCAGGTTGGTTGGAAGAAATTGCCGTTTGGCATTAAACCCGCTAGTGTACGAAATATATGTACAATAAGTTACAAATAATGAATAAATAATTGATACGATTATTTCATGAATTTATAAATTAAGGCCGCCACGTGATTAGTAGCATTGGCGTTTCCTCATTTACTAAGCCAATACTGGCACTATCGTCTTAAAAGTTATGACAGGAATGAATTGTAGTATTGTCTACATCTTGACAGTTTTAGAATCATAATATTTGAAAATTCTATCGATAAATTATTACGAAGTAAAAATTTATCGATATGAAGTTTACGGGATTCCGTAAAATTTTTAGACGTCAGACAATAATTCAACAAAAATGATTTATATATTATGATGTTAACACTGTTTTGTATTTTTTAATTTATGTCTAGATTTTTTTAACGTAATACTTCATATTGTCGCTCACGTCGCGTCGTTCCTGTTTCGCGCTAGACAAGTCTTATGAAATTTATGCGGGACGAATCCCACCGCATCGCTTCTACTCCAGTACGATAAGTGGAGTAGGTACATATCGCTTAAAATCTCAGTGCCTGTGCGCTCTTAGTAAATAATTTAGTTGTATTATAACTTTAGTTTTTTTTATATTAGAGTGGTGAGTGCTTTAACTTAAATATAAGAAATCCATAATCAGGATTGAAACGCTTCAAAGAGCCAATCTTTGGAGACACTATTTCTTCTTCACGGAGTTTTTTTTCCGACCTCTCAGTTATAATATTATGTACCTATTCCTTAAAATCTTACCCTCGTCATTTTTTCTTGGAAGTTTCCGTCAAATATCACACGGATAATGTGTAATTCTCCCGGTGATTGTAACATACTTGAGGCTTTTCCAGAAACTTTAATATATTTAAAACCTTACTTATCTACTTTAGATTATGATTAAAAAAATGTGAAAGCCACTAGGAGAGTGGTTCTTGGTAAATCCCGGAGGAAATAAAAATAAGACGATAAAAGAAAACTATATATTGGTTTTATGATTTCAATTTTGTAGAAGTTGGGTACTACTGGAATTGCTAAAACATAGGTTGGTACTTGGTCTATTTCAGATAATAATTTAAGATAAAACCACCGCCATTTTGGACGATAATCCCTTTATAACATTCAGAAGAAATACTTTTTTAAATGAATGGGTTGTGGCAAGCACTAAATTCTACATACATAGTTAGTGTACATTTTATTTCTTCTTGAATCGTTTGCACACAGTTTTGTATGATACGTTAAGGAATTGCAATCCGGCATCTGTCAGGACGGATCCAATCGGATTTCCATCGATTACATCATTTTTAATGAATTAAATTCAATTTGGGACGAAATCGTTTCATGCAATCAGTATACCTAATATTAAATAAACTAAAATTAATTGTATACATAACATTATATACAACACATAAACTTTGATTTACAAACTAATAAATAATATGCTTCCAAAATATATGCAGAAAAATATAAAATTAAATGTCAATATTCACACTTACCCTACGAGAGGATCTCAGTATTTCAGACTTCCAAAAACTAGATTAACATACATATGCACAAAAACTAGATTAACATACATATACACAAAAACTAGATTAACATACATATACACAAAAACTAGATTAACATACATATACACAAAATACCACCTAACATAAAAGAAACCAAAAAGCAAAGTGCTGAATACATAGTTAGTTAGTTAGTTACTTGAATACATAGTTAGTTGGTTGGGTATCTGACTGCTGATCCAAAGTTCCCGGTGGAGACACAGTTTTTAATTGTTTTTTTCAGTCTGGATCTGTGAGACGATTAATATCGTAAGTCCCAGAATGTGGCAACTTGTTAATATTGGGTGCGTGTTAAATTGATATTTGACATAGTACCTGTTAGTTGCCCGAGAAGCAATATTAAATAAATAAATAATTAGTTGTCATACTCTTACCATATTTATTAGTACCTACAAAAAATAATTATTTTTTTCACTTTGTTTATACTAGATGTATTTATTTTTATATATGTTTTTATCAACGGGGTATCTTATAGTTTGATACTTAATAGATGCATACATAACATCAAGCTGGTAAAAAAAATATATAATGAAAAAATAAGTATGCATATTTCTTATTCCTTCACCCCTGACTATCTTGGCACTATTTCCGGCAACATTTCTCTACAGGGAGACAAAAATGTCGGGCATTTATTTTCACTTTCACGGCGTTAGTTTTGTGAGGGATATTATTTGTCAAGAAGAATTTCGTCTCGGTAGGAACTAATTTAGAAATGGGCCCCACATAAAATTGACTCATTCCTGGCTCCATCTTTTTACGATACATTTTCATTTACTACACAATTTTATATACTCCCTCATTGTATTATTGCACACTAGTTGAATTAATTGCATGAAAACTATTTTTTTAATGAATTAATTAATTAATTTAAAAATTTATCAATTAATTAATTGATAAATAAATAAATAAATTATTTATTTATTTATATATCTATTTATTAATTTATTTATTTAATTATATATTTATTTATTTAATTTTTTGTACATAATATAAACACATAAAATGCACACTGGAGGGCTTATTGCCATTAGGCAATTTCTTCCAACCAACCAGATTTCGGAATGACAGAATTATATATGTAAATCATCAAAAAGCTACAAAAGAAAAAAGAAAATATACAGCAAAATAAATTAAAAAAAATATTTATTTGTACTATACATAGGTGAAAGCAATCGGCCGTAGGCCGTGGCAGGATTTAAACTTGCGACCAGTGGATTACTAACCCAGTGCGCTAACCGCTCTGCCACCACCTGAATCAGAATTAATTTACATATCAAGTTAGGGTGTTTCGACGTTTCCTATATTTTGAAATGGGTCGATGTCAGAGCGGTTAGCGCGCTGGGCTAGTAATCCAGTGGTCGCGAGTTCGAATCCTGCCTCGACTGATTTCTTTTATATATAGGACAAGCAATTATGCTTTATTAAAGGAATGTAGGAAGATGTATATGTAGGTACTTGTTAAACAAGGACATATTCATTTAAAAAAATGATTTTCTCAAAAAAAATATTAATTAATATTTTTTATGACTAATCTATGTGTTTAACTACCTATATTTCCAGTATTTTTTGAAAATATCAAAAAATGCCGAAAACTTCCAATTAGATAATTATTTTCAATAAAATTTATATAAATTGTCGACATCTTTTCATTCAATTTATATATTTATTTATTTATTTATTTAATATTGCTTTTCGGGCAACTAACTATGTCAAATATTAATTTAACACGCACCCAATAACAAGTTGCCATATTCTGGAGACTTACGATATTAATCGTCTTACAGATCCAGACTGAAAACACAATTAAAAACTGTGTCTCCACCGGGAATCGAACCCGGGACCTTTGGCTCAGCAGTCATGTCAGTATACACAATACACAATATCTTTATGTCAGTATACACAATATCTACGGGGACTCTCAATAGTTTGATATTTAATCTCCATATGTATGTAGTTACATGCCATCAAGCTGTTTATTTATTAGTGGTAGGAATGAACGCTTCCACCTTAACATAGGTATCTACATGTTTGTTTATAGAAAACAATATATCAATGGTCGAATTTGGACTACATTTTATTTTGATCAGTATTTATAGTATGAAATAGTTTTTTTTTAATAAATTTACCGTACATTATAAAATTGCAAGTGATTATACGCGTTTTCATTTGTTAATTTCATTTGCACTTAACGGGATCTTGCCTTCGATTGATGTACATGATGCAGTAGAAAATTACTGCACCATAATTACTGATATCCTCGATACTCTGGTGCCAAAAACGACGAAAGTTTGCAGGCAAAGAAAACCAGGAGCACATATCTGGTTTGATGAAGAGTGCAAACAACTTAAGAAGAGTACCAGAAAATTTGAAAGAATTTTCAGGAACTCGAAAGATTCACTGCACCGCCAGAAATGGAAAGACTCTCTTTTCAAATACAGAGATGAAATAAAAAGGAAGAAAGCCTCTTATTGGAACAAAAAACTTGAATCCAATAAGAATGATCCGAAATTGTTATGGCAGGATATGCACCGCATTTGCGGAGAAGCACAGAAATCAGCTGATTCATCACTTAATGCTGAAGAACTTGCCAATAAATTCAAAACAAAAGTGGAAAATATAAGATCTGAGGCAGAACTCCTAGATTCCAACCAAGGCTCATCCAATAATTCTCAGACTTCCCGACACACTAGAATATTAAATAATTTTCAAAAAGTAGATGCTGTGTCTCTTAAAAAAATCATAATCTCTCAACCAAATAAACAATGTATCTTAGATCCGTTACCAACTTGGTTACTAAAAAGCTGTGTTAATGAACTTTTAAACTACATTTTATATATTATTAATCAATCAATACAGTTAAGAGTAGTTCCTAATTTGTTAAAACAATCGATTATCACACCGATTTTGAAAAAGAATAATCTGGATCCGAATTCCACGGAAAACTATCGTCCGATCTCGAATATACCGTTTTTGTCAAAAATTTTAGAAAAAGTTATATCCTCTCAACTGACCAACTTCTTGGATTCTGATAAGTTTCTGGCCAGAAATCAATCTGCCTATAGAAAATTCCACTCTACGGAAACGGCCACAGTAAGAATTTTGTCTGACTTAATCATTCAAGCTGAATCAGGTAAGATTACCCTAATTTCATTTTTAGACATGAGCGCTGCTTTCGATACTGTAGACCATAATATTCTCTTTTCTAAACTTAGACATGAATTTGGCTTGGGTAATGACTGCATTGCATGGCTGTCTTCCTACTTAGTAGACCGTAAATACAAAGTTGTATTTAAAGATAGTACCACAAATAATATTACCTCCTTATACGGGGTCCCACAAGGTTCTGTACTTGGACCAATTCTCTTTAATTTATATACCAATCAGTTGGAAAATCTTGTTCAAAATCTTGGTTTCAACACACATGCCTATGCAGATGACCGCATACTGTTCAAGTCCTGTTCACCTGAATTTAAATATCATTTAACACACGAGGTATCCACATGCATAAATCAGATATCCACCTGGATGTGTAAGAACAAGCTAAAACTGAACCCAACAAAAACTGAGTTCCTTTGGCTTGCCTCACCTCGCAGGCAACAATACATAAATAATGACCCCATTTTAATTCAAAATGTCGAAATTACTCCTTCTAACTGCGTAAAATTTCTTGGTATACATATCGACAGTGCACTCTCTATGGATAAACACATTTCTTCCATAGTCAGACAAAGTTGTTACTTTCTCAGACAACTTAGACCTATTCGAAGGTGTCTCTCGACAAATGCTGCTAAGGTCCTTATAAATTCTTTAATAGTTTCCCGTGTAGATTATTGTAACGCCATATTAGCACACTTACCGCAATACCAAATCCATAGAATACAACTCATCCTCAATGCAGCAGCCCGTTATATTTACCAGATTGATCGTTTCTCGCATATCTCACCAACACTTCACAAACTTCATTGGCTGAAGAGCCCAGAACGTATAGAATTTAAAACATGTCTCCTTGTCTTTAAAGCACTCAATAGCATGGCCCCGGAATATATATCGGAACTTTGTGTTCCATTTTCACCTAACAATAAACAAAGTACGCTAAGATCAATGACCCAATCCAATAAAAAACTAGTAGAAACCAATCTCACAAATAAGCCAAAATACCTTTATCGATCTTTTGGCGTTTCTGGACCAAAGTCATGGAACAATCTTCCAATGGATATAAGATGTGCCGAAAATATCAATGAATTCAAGAAGAAATTAAAAACTCATCTTTTCCGCAAGTCGTATCCAGATTGTCCTTCATCCGTTCAATAATATTATGTGTACTAAATATTATGCCAGTTTACTTTGAATCGACTATTTTTTATAATTAATTTCATCTGGATTATGTAACAAGATTAATTTGTGATTTCTAGATATTTTTTTTAAGTTTTATATTTCACCATTTTCAATGTGTTAGCTATAGGACTAATTTTAACTTAATTTTAACTGATTGTATTTTTTTAAGTTTTATGTTTCACCATTTTCAATGTGTTAGCTATAGGACTAATTTTAAATTATTTTTTGCAAACTGAAAGCGCCCTTGAGGTGACCACGGTTGTCACTAAACGGCGCTTTATAAATTGTCCTTATTATTATTATTATTATTAAAATTAATAAAAAAAAAATATCTTTAACAATATGAGGTGGTTTGTGGAACAAAACGTCCATGAATTTTCCATAAACAAACAAAACAAATACCCCCTCTTTTGAATTTTAAAACTATTATTTCTTCCAGTATATCGCTTGTTTGACCTTCCACAATGATAAGTTTGAAATATCGATGACGCATATAAAATAATCTTCGGATATTGACGATATAGCAGCGCTTCTACTATGTTTGCGGAGGGGCGATGTCAAGAATTTCTTGGATCCTCAGACATCGAATTGCCGCATACCGTGAGAGAATATGGACAAACCCTAACTCGATCATAAAGGCTGTACAGGGGCACCAATGTCCGAGACTATCACAAAGATGGACGGATGTGTTAGACGATAGAAGTGAAAGACGATAATTATATCATTTCTATTTGTGTTTTTCTTTTTTTTTTATATTTCATACTAGCCTTTATGTCCCGCCGTTGGCCAAGAATGTAAATTAGTGAAGGAATAAGCAATCGTTTATATACCTACATAATATTGTCACACATAATTTTTTTTAACCGTAGTATGAAAAGTAGTTTGAAATTTAATTGAGTTTAAGCGGTGTAAAATCTTAAAGTGATGGCCACAATCCATTTGCTTTTATATTATAAGCACATACAATTTCTGCACGCATGGACTATGGGAAATGATTTTAAATATGACTTATTATAAAAAGACAACGTCGTAAAGAGTTTGGATTTGGCCACAACCCCTATTTTTATATATTGTCATCGAACGCAAATAATGTGTTTTAAATATTTAGTCATTTTGGATGATGGGAAATGGTTTAAAAATTGATTAAACAAAAGTACTGAAAATATTCTAGTGTTGGTCCCATCCCATTCGTTTTTATATTTTTCGTCAAGTGTGCATATAGTTTATTATATTTTTGCACAATAAAACTGATAGACTTAAAACTGACACATAAGTCTACATTACAGAAGAAGACTTAAGCTATGTTAAATAGTTTTTAATATGAATATAAACGTTGTGAAGATCCAGCAATGGCCACAACCCCGATTTTTTATATATTGTCATCAAAATGAAATGTCTAGTTATTGAAAATTAAGCAATACATGATGATATAATAAATGGTGTAAATTTGATTGAACAAAAGTAATGAGAAGATTCTAGTGTTGGTCACATCCCATTCGTTTTTATGTATTTTCATCAAGTATGCATGTTGTTTATAATACTTCGTTACAATAGACTATTAGACATAAAACTAATCCAAAAGACTAAATAAAAAAAGAAGTAGAAGTATAAAACTATAACAAATAGTTTGTAATAAAAACTGACCCAATGGTCTACATAGAAGATGAAATAGAAGTATTACACATTAGGAAATGTATTATATAAAAAACTGACCAAAATGTCTTCATAAAAGAAGAAGAAGATGAATTGAACTATAGGAAATATTTTATATAAAATTCACCCAACATCTACATAAAATAAGAAAATGAAGAATTAGACTAAAGGATAGTTTGTTTAAAAATAGTTTGTTTAAAAACTAACCAAAAGGTCTACATAAAGGAAGAAGAAGACGAATTAGACTATAGGAAATAGTTTGTATAAAAACTCACCCAAGGTCTACATAAATTAAGAAAAAGAAAAATTAGACTATAGGAAATAGTTTATTTGTAAACTGTCCCAAATGACTTCACAAAAGAAGAGGAAGAAGATTTAAACCCCAAAAAATAGTTTGTAGAAAAAATCACCCAAAGGTCTACATAGAAAAAAGAAGAATTTCACTATAGGAAATAGTTTGTAGGTATATTGAATGTGTATTGTAGTTAACCTAAAATAGTTTAATAATTTTCCTATAAGAAATCAGTATATTCTTGGTTTTTAAGTAGTAAGTATTAGGTATGTAGGTACCTACCTACAATGATGTTCTAAATTAATTCGAATTCGATTTATAACAAATTTTATTTGAATATCAGAATGTGTCCGTCACCATAGTAACCATGTTCCAACATGTGAAAAATATCAAATGTTATGGAGACATTTTTTGAATATGTAGGTACCTACATTGGTTTGTTCGATGCCATAAAAATGAAAATTGTCAGTTAAATCAAATATTTTTAACAAATTATGCAATTTTATTACGCCTATATCTTTACTAATAATTAACAGACTTTTACAATATATGTCTTAAAACTTGCTGTAATGTCTTGTGTTTCATTTTATTCTTTCATAATCACATTTATTTCAAAGGTATATTATTTTAAAGAACATATTCATTCGGTAGGAAAATTAAATATCGTATGAAAAGATATTAAAATGGCGGGGTTATATGTACATTTGTACAAAACGCATACTTTAAAAATAAGTTAAACATTATAATTAGACAAAATATTCACCATGTTTTTCACTTAAAAGCTAAGTTATACTTGAAAATATATTTTTTTCGTGTAAATACGTACTTCTAACTTTTAAACTAACAGATATTTGCGTGCAAAATGTACACTTTTTTGACAGATATGACTTGGAAAATTTTGTATGAAAAAAATAATTATTGAAATATCTTTAAAATTCAGCATTTTAATCGCATTATTTTTAGCGTGACACTGCATCAGGTATACTGATACATGTTCGCACATAAATTAGATTTTTAGATGCTCTTGGTTTTTCAAAAGGCGTGAGACAACACACACACACACACACACACACACACACACACACACACTAACATATTGATTGCTTTATTACTTTAGATAAACTCATTTGTTATTTTTTTTGTAATATAATCTATATTCTGTAAAATATTTTCTTCTTTTGTGACTTTTAGTGTATACTTTGTATGTAAAAATATGGTTTGTGTAGCATTGCACCCCCCTGCTCACAGACTGGAATAAAAAATGTATTATTATTATTAAATATTGTAACACTTTATAACCTAAAATTGTAAGTTAATTTAATGTGTCGTGTTACCGTCAGTTACCTCTTTCATTACATCAATATAAACATTCCCTTTTGCATTTGAAAAAGTTATAAATAAAACTAATATATGTATTTAGAAGATATTTATTTGCTAAAACATACATTAACTTTGAATGCGCATAAAAAAAAACCTTCTGATTTCAAATGGAAGAGATAAAAGCAAGTATGTAAATACCATCTAAAAATCCATGTATCAGAACCATTTTATTGGTACACACCACTATGTATTTTCACATCCAAGAACTTAGTTATGTGTGATTATTTCAGAAACTGCAGAAAAGTAATTTAAATTTTGGGTGTTACTCAGATTGTAATTTAGTACAATTTAACAATAAGAATTCACCAAATATTAATTAGGGTAAAGATAATAAAACATTGAATTGAGATAATTTATTCACGCAGTATGGAAGGAAGGAAAGAAGGAAGGTAGGCACCAAGTATAGAAATTTATTTCAGAGCTTAAGGATTAAGATGATAGCGCTGTATCATAATTAGTAATTTTCTTACGTTAAAATATCAAAATTTATATTATTTCAATTTGAACAAGCTAATCACAAAAGAGATTTAATATTAAATATAAGTTGTTGAATATTTAAAATTATTTTTGTAATGACCTGTTTCCCTTTACATTAATGCCAGACATATTATATTAAGAGTGAAAAATTTCCTTGACATAACTAAGTAACACATTGAACTATGTTTGTGGTATGATGGCGTTGTGATTTTGCAATATATTGTGGACGTTGCCTTTGAAGTCGTAGACAAACGTACTATATATTGATCATACCATTACGCCATTTCCCCATATTGGGGTTCACTGAGAAAACCGAACGCCAGATTTTATATATATATTTTATATTGTGTTGTCAGTCTGGATGGTTTACAAGAGAGAGAGAGAGGGAGAGAGAGTTGCTGTGCCGACAGAAATAACATATTTATTTGTGGTTTGCCACCTTACATAAATATTATAATTAATTAAGTACCATATCTAACAATTTGTTGTGTTGTGATGTCTGGTGTCCGCTCTAATATTTGTTTGTAAATGACACAATATGTAAAACCGAAATGTCAAATATTTGGCTTGGTAACTACTAGCCCTTGTAAGGTTACCTAGTTGGGCAGCAGTAATCTTCATAATAGTTGATTTTTATAAACAAAAAAATAAAAAAAAATATCGCGCTCACTTAAGCCGTCTTGAAGATGCCCTAACAAGGCGAAATAGCTATCGACTAATTATAAAAAAATATATGTAGAATTTAAAACATACTGTTTTATTTTTTTAATTTCAACTCTTGAGGCATACAATAAAAATTGAAACAAGAGTTTCACTAATATCTTTATATTTATAATTCTTCTGTACCTACGTGTTTATGTCACTGAACTCCTAAATGTCTGGACCAATTTTGATGAAGTTCTCTCTGTTATCATTTTTTGTATAAAATAATACAGGCAAAATAACATCTTGTAGGTATAGTTCACCAACAAAATACTAAAATAAAATACTGATTTATAATTTCCTTCCACTTGATTTAATAGACTGGTTTCGTTCTAGACCAGTGGTCGGGGAACTTTTTTAACCATTACCCCAAAATATTTTTGCGTAAGTTGATTTTACCCCTTCCCCCAATTTTGAAAAGAAGACAATCAATGTAGATTTAAATAATCATTATTTATTGAATTAATTTACACGGAAAATTAAAAAAAAGTAACATGAAAATAGTAAGTATGTAATAGACAAACAAAATAAAATTCTCAAATTGGATTAAACAAAAATTCAGATTTTCAGGTTTCCTATTCAGTTTTTGGAGAAATGATGTTGCTTCAAGTTTGATGCAATAACTTCAAAATTGGGACTTTTTGATGTAAGTAGCACATGAATTGATTAAGTTTGTAAAAATACAAACACGTTTATGAAATAGTAAACTAGAAAAATTTCTTAAATAATGAAAAATAAATCTGCAGTTAACTCCCGATGCATGAGGGACATTGTTTGGGCCAATAAACATATAATATGCTAGTTGAGAGTAAGGTCCGAATATATAAAACCTGCATCAGACCCATAATGACTTATGGAGTTGAAGCAAGGGCAGACACGGTGAGAACAAAACAGCTACTAAGAACAACATAGATGAAAACACTAAGACCCATCTTGGGCAGAACCCTCAGAGACAGAATCCCCAACGAGGGGATCCGCAGAACCTGCAATGTGGAGGATATTGTAAGGTGGAGCAGGCAAAGAAGACGATTCTGGAGAGATCATGTTAAGAGGATGAATTCAGAAAGGCTGCCAAAGATTGTAATACGCGAGATACCAGAGGGACGCCGACCACCGGGCAGACCATCAAAGAGATGGAGGGAGAGATGGACATCCTCGTCCCAGGACCTGTAAAAAACAGATCATACATAGATCTAAAAAAAGAGGAAGAAGAAGGAATTCCATCAAATATTATCGATCAAAAAAGTTAACAAAACCAGTTCACCAACCTTTCTGAATGTTGCCTTTTAGGTAAGACGATATGTGTGGGTAAACGCGCATATGTTGTGCATCCTTTTATAAGGTAATACACACTCTCGCACCGTAATAACATATAAATATTGTTTATTTATTAATCGAATATTTTTATTATTGCATATATTTAACAGATTTAAAAAAAAAAAAAATATCTTTGACTCCCGACAGGGAAAAAAATCCAATGTCTGCGCATATGCAATAATAAAAATATTCGATTACTTACACATTGGTACAAGTAGGTAAATAAGACAAAAATGACCTTATGAGTCTGGCGCAATTCAGGGGTGAGTTCTATGCGAAAAATGCATTGTCACCTCAGATATAAGAATTGTAGCTTTCATTATTTACAAAAAAAAACAATTCTCTCAATAGATGGCGTTACAATAAAATAAATAAAAAATAATAAGATTATTGTTCATAATTTCACCCATAGATGGCTGTAGTAAAAATTCCTTATTTTCAAGCGAAAAGAATTTCAGTATTACAATATATAGAACTTTCAAAATTGAACTGATAGGGATCTCATTAAAAAGGCATAATTGGTGAACGTTGCGCAAGCGCATAAAGTGATCACGTAAACCAGCCGATGACAGGTCGTAAGCCCTGTAGGTGCCTTGATTTCCCGGTTCTCCTACAATAAATATTCCAACTTCGTCTCTATTGAGATAGGTAATTAAAAATCTGTTAAAAAATATGTTTATTTATTATTTTTTTTTTTATATTTTGGACACTTGCAGACATTGACAATCGCATACAAGAAGTATATTATCTTTATAACATATCATTTTTATGTTTGCTAAACCAGCTTATATCAGGCAAGCCAACGTTTGGGCAGGACAACGTCTGTCGGGTCCTTTCTTTCATATAAAAAATCATCCAATGTGTCTACGTGCACAAAAAACATATTTCGAATAAATATTTTTGCTATTTCTGTATCCGTCAATTGTTAGAGATAAAATCACTTCAATTATTTTCCTCTTTGTGACATTGATATTATTGTTATAACCTTCATATAGGTACATTATAGGTATATTATATTGTAGATACATTCTCTGGTAGTTTCAGTCAATCCCTTTTGAAATTTTGACGGGTGACCTCATTGTTGGTAGCTATTGTACTTTGTATTGAGTATCATGGACCTTTCACATTTGCTCAAAACATTGTCAAAAGTTCTGAACAAGATTTTGAGATATAAGAGGATTTAGAGCAACACAAAACATGTGAAGATTTTATTAATCCAGTGGCTAAGAGCAATAGCATAACACATTGAACGCTTATTGCATTGTTTATTTAATTTATTACAATTAACTTTGTTAATACCACGAATTTCGAAGTGACTGTATTGTCATCAAGATTGATAACAACTGACTCCATAGTTTTGAAACTGGTCGAGTGGAACAGCTTCTTTATGCTTTAAACAATCTTAATTATCTGCAGTATTCAATCAATGATAATTAGTTGGGGGTAAACACTTTTTTGGAAAGTCTTTCAAGAATCATTCTTAAAAGAACTTATTTAATCTTTAGTGTGATAAGCTCTTTTATATTCTTACTAGGTGTATCTTTCAAATCAAACATTTTTTTTACATATATCTTTCTTTGGAAGAAAATATATTCCAGCCAGCCTTATAGATAGGTCGGTCAAAATAATAACTCTTGAGAGATAATCCTTCTGATTTCTTCAACTCCCTCCATGCATTCCTTGTTGCTATGATCAGTCTATCTACTAAAGTCGTATTTTTTATAATATTACCTCGTTGTTCTATTATAA
Organism: Molanna angustata; assembly: GCA_963576475.1. Lineage (NCBI taxonomy): Eukaryota > Metazoa > Arthropoda > Insecta > Trichoptera > Molannidae > Molanna > Molanna angustata. Next base: position 448,640 of record OY754985.1, on the reverse strand, counting down.
AGGTACCTACCTATAATTTTAGAAGAATATATCTTCTAAAATTATTAGCTCCATCTTGTGTCACCAACACCCCCATTTCAATACTTTCACAGTAGTTTAGTAATTTGTCTTTAGTTTTTAAGTTAGTAATAAGAGGTTACTGATGATGAGCGCAGCTCGAAAGCGCTATAACTTATTGGCAAGTAGTAAAATAGGAATATTTACAAAGTTTGTGATCTATTTTGATTTTTTTTAAATGAACTTCTACATATTTACTCACGCCAAGTTCAAAGAATTCAAAGTTTATACTATCGTACTGAATTTAATTGACTTTAATGTTGATTAGAATATATTGCTTTATGGTAATAAGCCCCCTGTTGTGTGCCGTAGTTAATTGTACATAATATAAATTAAACAAATGAAATAATTGAGTAATAAATTTTATAATATGTATTGTGAAAGCAAGGTACACAAATAAATTCTGGGGATAATTGGTATGACAGTTAGGAAGATTTTAATGTGTAGGGAAACCTAGTTGTTCTAGTCTTGAGGAGTTATTTATTTAGTTTTTAGTTACCTGACGGAACTACGTTATAACATTTTATAATCAAACAAAAATGATTATGGTTCGACATGTATATTTTCCTTGTAAAAGGACGACCGTTCCAGCTGACTAGGCCCTTATCAACCAGAAATAGGTCCTTATAAACCAGGAAAATATACACGTAGAACCATAACAATTTTTATTTAGTTAAAAAATACCTAGTATAATGGAGTTCTACACATTAAACACCGTCAGTATAGACAATTTTAATAAGAGATATAGACGAAGTTGTTATATTATTTGAGAATCAGGAACTCAAGTCACTTACAGGGCTTACGACCTGTCATCGGCTGGTTTACCATTTATAATATACCAACTTCATCTCAATTGAAATGCTAAAAATTTGTTATCAAATATCATTGAATCCTGGTAGGGAAAAAAAATCGAGTATTAGCGTAGATGCAACTATTAAAATATTCGAAGAATAAGGATGTCACTCTCTGGATTAGTTCACTTTAGAGGACCCACCACCACCTGCTCCAGGAGAAGAAGATTCCTATTTTAGTCCGCTACATACGCCACGAGCATAAATGTATGGATCCTCCTGTGGGAAATCCGAAGGTTCAGTTCGGTTTACATACGCACGCACTGTATTCAGTTATTCCCTGTCTGCGCTAAGCCTCTTTTCTATCCCATCTTTATTACATATTACATATTACAAAAACATCATCTTCAGAATACAAGTTACAACAATGTCGATAAATCAGATACTTAAATAAATATGTATGTTCGGGGTCACGTGAACAAATGAACCCACGCTGAGGGTCTTGAGTGCTACGCCATTGTGTCCGCTCTCTTCTACATTGTGCGAGATGTCTTATTCACCGCTCGAGTGTGTGACCGCGGTGGGGCATTGGCGTAACAATTCAAAATGAAATTTTTATTTTTTCGCTGACCCATCTTCCGTCCGTCAGTTTTACGTCGGCCGTATAGAGTAACGATCGAGCCGTGTGGAATTTTGTGGAATTCATAAATGGAATATGAATTGTATGACAATGCGGATGTTTGATGGGAAATGGAGTTGTAAAAAAAGATGGCTCCTATTTATAGACCTCGGAATGTCATTCTTGACTCTTAGGTCATGAGTAATACGTAATATATCATATTTATTTGTCTTTATGAATAATGTATTCATTTATTGAATGTTCTTAGAATTTACTGCTTTTTTATTGATTTTTTGAAGTACCTATTATGAATTTTTTGTCTAAATATAGCTTTTTTTATTTACTGTAGGTGTTTTCATATATTGTTATTCATTTTTCACATTTTTTTAGAAGAGTATTATTTTATTCCCGATAAAGACAATAATATTTAAACCTACCTATTCACCTTTTTCCAGTCAAGTGAAGTATGTTACTTGCTTCGAATGCTAATGGCGAATACCTACACATTTTTTTGTTGTTGCTCGATTTATTTTGTAACATCTTGTGTAAATAATTTGTAAACTGGAAAGCTTTTTGCCATACGGCAATTTCTTGCAACCGACCAGAGTAAATGTTAATGTAGGTACTATACAATTTTTACTATGGCAATACGATATAAAAAAATATTATAAAGATAATAGAAGAAAATTAAAAATATATTGAATGCATAAAAAGTTCATAGTAATTATAGGATAACAAAAAGATAAGGAGAGGAAGAATAAATTAATTTATTTATTTATGTTCTTAGAATTTACTTCATTTATTATTTCCATCAATGTCTAAATAACCTTTTACAAGTACATACAAAATAAAATAGTACAAATACGTTTAATACATATGTACAATAATATTATAAATCAGATATTATCAGAAAGATACTTTTGCTAAAGCCATTTTTTAATAATATTGAAAATAAAAAGTTTAATGAGATAGCTGACATATTATCTGTACCTACTTAACATTATTCAATAGTCTTTCTGAATGTACTTCAAATTAATGTTGAGCTCGAAAATTCAGTAGGTTCTATGAATTAAGGAATTAGAATATTTTTAGATTTTAATTAAAAACCTTTTGAATCAATGTTTAGTTAATTTATTTAGAAAGTGAGATATATGGTGCTGAAAATTAAAGCACAATCATCCACAATAATTGAATACAAATGGTAAACATGGATCCTCATAATTAAAATAAGTAGGTACTTGTATGTAACTATAGAGTTTTTTTCTGATTTCGTTTTGTGGTACTTATTTTAATTCTTTTTATTTAAATTTAATTCTATTTGGTAAGATATCTGCTTCTTAATCGAATGGTCCCAGATACGATTCCCGATGGAGACACATTTTTCTATTGTGTGAGTCTCCAGTATGTGGCCACTTGTAGGGTAGGGGTGTAGGGTGGAGGGGTGGTACTTATGAGTTGCGTGTCAAATTAATATTATTTGACATAGTACCTACCTATGAGGTTCCCGAGAACACAAAATAAATATATAATTTTAAATTTTATTTCTGGTGTTTTAACGTATTTATTTTTATTTCCTTTCTGCTGTCTTCGGCAGACGATATGAGTTAGGTATGAAAGTTTCTGTTATAATGAAAGTTTAATATCGTGTATGTATTTCCATACTATGTAGAAATATCCGTTTCACACGACATGACATATGGTCGATCCATCCAAGTTTGAAGGATACCGAGGGTTAGGGTACGGGTTGAGGGTTGAGGGATGAAAAGTTGGGAGAAGATGCGGTCGAAAGAATGAAAATATACCTTCCTACTCCCTTCCTATCCATGTGTTATGTTCAAGTAAGAAACTTGACAGTGTATTGTTACCTCATTGAGGGAATCTTCTATATCACGTCACAACCTTCATCTACACTCCTCTTTTTTTTCTTCTTCCCAACCCTTTCCGAACCACAACCGTCTTATCACTTCAATTTTATTATTCGTTTAGTGAGGGTCGGTGTAGTTTGTTCGTTGAATCTATCTATACATGAATAGTGAAAATTTCGAACCCTTTTTAAGCAAACTGCGCGCACATAACTAAATACAAAAATATTTAAAGTCAAACCGTAGATTGTTTATATTCATACTGCCAATGTCAAACACGTAATTTCAAACGCAATTGTTTTTGAAAACAGAACATGTTAAAGAAAAATACTTAATCTACTTTTGTACAGTTAAAAATGCTACTTAACAGTTTGCAATATGTGAAAAGAAAACTTTGTATCCCATCATGTGTTTACTGTCCACTATTATGGAATAGTGGAGAGTCACGATTTCATATTTTTTAAGCGAATTATTTTTAAATCAATTTTCTCAATGGGAATCATGTAGAGAGTACATAATTAGAGTTTCGTCATGATGTTTTTGTGAGTATGCCGTACACAAATATGACAATTTGTATCCTCTGTACAGCCCAAACTAAAAGGCCGCTGAACTTTCTTTTGATACCATAATGGGCGAAGTACATTAACTTAGAGTTGAATAGTTTTCCGTAGAAAAAGGTTCATTTTTCCTCTATATCATCTGTTACAAATTTGAAAATGCTCTCACGGTCTGGAAAATTGAGATTTCTTAATTTTGTTTAAATTTTTGATACCATAGAAATACACTCTTTAAAAGGGAATACAGGGAATGTCTACCTTTTAAGAAAAAATACTGTGAGATATTGCATATTTATGGGAAAAATATTTATATATTTGAATCTTTCTGTAACATAATAAATACACTGGCGGGCTTATTACCTAATGACAATTTCTTCCAACCAACCAGAGTATAAGCATTTTCGTATGAAAAATCTATATAATTATATTGTATTGTATTGAATTCTTACAATTTATGAATTCGTTATGTCGGCCTTCGTGGCTTAGTTGGTAAGGTATCTGACAGCTGATTCAATTGTCCCGAATTCTATTCCCTGTAGAGACACAGTTTTCAATTGTATTCTCAGTCTTTATAACGACTGAGAATACAATTCATACTGCCACATTCTGGAGACTTACGATATTAATCGTCTCACAGATCCAGACTGAAAACACAATTAAAAACTGTGTCTCCACTGGGAATCGAACCCGGGACCTATGGATCAGCAGTCAGATACCCTAACCTAACCAACTGAGCCACGAAGGCCGAATATTGAACAAAATATTGACACAGTAGGTACCTGTTAGTTGCCCGACAAGTAATATAAAATTATAACAAGGTTATACCTATTGGTAAATGTAGATTTAAAGCACACATAGATAATTTTTAAATTTAATTGTTGTTTTGATATCTACGATAGAACACACTACACCAAAACTAACACGTGAACAAGAGATTCTCTCCTATTTTTTATATCAATATATTTTATTACGTTGTTATGTACATAATATATTTGGGCACCTTTTGAATTATATTATATTGGTAGGTACCTATGAGTTATATACATTTATATAATCATGTTGTCATATTAGAAGTAGAAAGCCATGTTATACATATATTATGAAAATTATTTCCAAATAGATGAAGAAAAAACTATAAATTTGTAATTTGGTATAAATTAAATAGAAATTGTTTATGTTATTTCGTTCCATTGGAAATAAATTAAACATTTATTCATAATAAATAATGTGTTCAAAATATATTAATAAATTGAGATATTTCCTCAAAATTATTGATCTATAATATTTCACTTTCTGTGGATAATCATTTATCGTCATTGTCATAAGTTTGACAGACCGTTGTAATGTATTTGATAGAATCTATCAAATAGAAAAACAGAAATTTGGTTTGTTTTATTGGAAACTAAATACCTACATATCGAGATAACCTTTTGATCTTAAATATCAACAAAGTACCTACCTATACATTACGTAACAGAAATGATTGATTATATATCAGTGGAAAATAAACAAAAATACATTTTTTTTTTCAAAAACCTGACAGCTATATGTATGACCTTGTATTTCTGGTTTACGTTATCATATATATGCTTGTGCAACATTCAGAAATTGCGTTGTACGTCGGGTAAACTATTTGTAAGTAATTAAACACTTCCCTCAGAATGTGAGTTTATTAGCAAATAACAATCTCTGCCAATTAACCAATGTTATCAGCCCTGAAAAGCAATAATTGCTTGGAAAATATTTAATAAATAAATAAATTAATAAATAATAAACACTTCCATTTCCACCCTGCGCAAGTGGCGAGTTTATTGCCGTATGGCAAATTATCCCGTCTAACCAGTGATCCTAGCGAAGAGAAGCAATATTTTCGTGAGAAATGAATTTTAAATAAATGTCTCTTCTCATGGGAATCGAACCCAGGACGCCCGCACAGAAACCGAACGGCTAACCAACTGTACCACGGTAGTATTATTACATATAAATATGGTAACTGTGTTTATGATCTTTTATACATATCTGGTAATCATGACTTAATCATGCTCAAACAGTAATTACAGTATTCGTTGGGAAACTTAATCAATCTCATGTTCATAGTAATTCAATTTTCACGATTTTCTTATGTGGGTACTTTATTTTTCAGAAAAGGAAGAATCGAGTGAGAATTTTTTTTTAACAAGTTTATCCTTTACTGGGAAATGTACCCAAATCACCCGCTCTAAGTCAAACGCCTTACAATTGTAGGTACCTACCACAGCGCGGCGGTAGATATTTTAAAGTAAACTTGTATCGCATGGTATAGTTCGCTTGGACCTAATGTTAACACATTCGCACCAAAATTTCCCTTTTTAAAGCTCGCCAACCGTCATTCAGCCAGAATTTTCCCAGACAACCCTATGTCATCATGTTTGCAATTAAATATCGTTTTTTTATATAATATTTATTTACTAAATAGATGGATGTAAATTACTTGTATCGACTTCCTGTTTATACCAGCCAACCCAATAGTTAGGCCAGAAAAAAATGGACAACCCAACGTTTATAAATATTCTATAGGCTTCATACTTTCGATTTATTTATTGTTAATACAAAGACATTTTTACATTACGTAGGTTAAGTAAGTAACGCCCCACTAGGCAAAACCTGTTCTGGGGCTGTTACTTTCACACAATAAGGTATACAAATTATTTACATATAGAGGATACAAAATATATAAAGTGCACAAATGTTACAATCAAGTAGTTATAAGAGAATGATTACAAAAGAGTAAGATGTACAGTTTTAGATTAAATAAAGAAATGATTAAGAAGAAAGGAAATATAGGAATAAAGTGAATAAGTCAGATGTTAAGGATGGACAACCCCCTCAGCATAGAGCCTGCCTGAGGAAATCAGCCATTTTTTTATATGAATTTTAAAGGAATTGTGATGTGGTGTTTTCTTTATGTCATTGTCTAGTTTATTAAATATACGAGGGGCAATAAAATTAAAATTAAATTAAACTGGTATTGGATTGGTAGGTATAAAATTTCTTCTTAACAAATGAGTGTAAAATATATATTTTTTTAATTCATAGTTAATCATAGTCTGGACAAGATTTTTTTAGCCAACCCACTCGGGATATTTTGTTTAGCATACCCGCCGTGGCACAGTTGGTAAGCCGTTTGGTTTCTGTGCGGGAAACTGCGTTCGATTCCCAGGAGAGGAAAAATTTATTTAAATTTATTTCTAACGCAAATATTGCTTCTCTGGGCTGGAAACACTGGTTAGTTTGAAGAAATTGCCATACGGCAATAAACTCGCCACTTGCGCAGGGTGCAAGGAAGTGTTCATTATTATTATTAAATTTTATATAAAATACTTTTCATCCATTAAACAGATGGGTGAATGTCGTTCCTTATTCGAATCCATGACTAAAACGTCGACATCATAATGTTATGTAAATTATGTTACAGTTGACTTGATGATACCCAAATAAGTACTAGTTCTTGATTATGTATACCCTACCTACCTTTTTCTCATAAAGTCACATCATTTCCGATTCCTGTTTGAATGTTTGTTTGTTCCCATGACGATTCTTAAATTAAATATCAACGTATCAGGCGCACATAGAGTACCAAGAGGTAGAATATAATATAATTTCAAGCGGTGTTGTTCGTTTGATGATGCTGATGGCGCATTGATCGCAAAATTGAAGTATCAGAGCATAGACCTAGAAATTTGTGTCTTTGAACTGAATAATGCGAGATATGCGGTCTGATAAATTTCATAATTCTGTTAAAATATCAGGAGCGCATAGAATATGGCGGGAAATAACATAACAAAGTAGCATAACAATGTACGAAATAGTTCCGTGTACCAGGTACTCATAACGTGTAGAAGGTTATACATAGATAACATTAAATTAATGACTATACATAGACCGTTCCGCTTAGTAACACTTTTTATGTTGGTAATCTTGCATAGTTGACAATTATGGTGTATTTAGTTCAGAATTTTAAATTTTTTGCTAAATTTACGGAAACTTTTCTCTTATAAATAAATTTTAAACCTTTTTTTGGGGTAAATCAAAAACAACTTTATTTATCTGTACTTTGTGTCGGAACCACAGAATTAGTTTACCTAACATAACGTGATACATAAAAATAATAATACTAAACACTTCCTTGTACCCTGCGCATGTGGCGAGTATACACTAACGACCAACCCATAAACCCCCAAACAAGGCAATTCATATATGCAGATGATACTGCTGTAGCAGCACAAGCAAAAACGTTTGACGAAGTGGAAGGAAAACTGTCAACAACTCTCCAAGATTTGGCTATATATTACAAGGATAATCACCTGAAGCCAAATCCAGCGAAGACTCTAGTCTGTGCCTTCCACATCAGAAATAGGGATGCGGGAAGAAAGCTAAGAGTATGGTGGCAGGGTCAGGAACTGGAACACAGTGACGCACCAAAATATTTGGGTGTTCGACTGGACCGATCCTTGACTTTTAGGAGGCATTGTGAAGAGGTCGAGAAGAAGGTATGTGCCAGAAACAACATCATAAGAAAGCTTACCAGCACAAAGTGGGGAGCCCAACCCCATGTCTTAAGAACCTCGGCACTGGCACTGTGTTTCTCCGCTGCTGAATATGCTGCACCAGTATGGTACAACTCATCACACGCAAAAAGGGTAGATGTGGCAATTAACGAAACAGCCAGATTAATATCTGGTTGCCTAAAACCGACCCCCACTAATGAACTCTATCCAATTGTGGGTATTGCCCCCCCCTACGATCAGACGGCGTGTTGCAGCAGAAGTCGAACGGAGCAAGCAGAAAACTGACCCTAGACATCCAATGTATGGCTCACAGCCGCATCAGTGCAGACTCAAGTCCAGAAGAAGCTTCCTGGAGATGACCGCCCCTATAGTTGGCCTCCCCGAGGCCCGAAGGCTGTCACAGTGGCGTGATAGTGTCGAACGCACGTAGCTACCACCCGCGGAGGACGTGTCAGTGGGACACAACCTGCCTTATCCAACATGGAGAGCGCTCAATAGGCTCAGAACGGGTGTCTCCTGCTGTTACAGTGACCTCAAGAAATGGAGTTACAGAGAGGAAGACATCTGCGAGTGTGGCGCCAGACAGGACAACGTGCACCTACTGTCATGTCCCATGACAGGAGCGACATGCACGCACCAAGACACAGTACATAGATAGCGAACACTAATGGAATCCGAGTGGCTGAATATTGGGGGCTACGAATATGATGGTGTTCCGGACACGGAAAGTAAAGTAAGTATGTGGCGAGTTTCTTCCGTTTAAACATGTTGTCTAGTGTTTAGTTTATTTTAGCAAAGTTTAGTTTCTTACATGTGAAAACTCTAAATAATATTACCAATATACCATATCAAATTGAAAGCCATAGCAAACAACTGGTTAATTACCAAAGGACGAAAAGAAACAGAAGAATTATTTAATATTACTGCTTAGACGACATATAAAAAAAATCAAAATTATATTATCATTAGCCCTTTCTACATCAAGCATTTTTTTTTCTCATACAACACTAAAATATATACATACATACTTGCACATCATTACTTCAACCTACCACAAAACCTTACAAAAATAACTAACACTATGACGAATTAAAATAATAGAACTGATTTATATAACGCTACTCTGGTACAGGCATAGCCTAGTAGAGTAGCCTAATCCACAAATTAAAATATATAAACGTATACACTAATGACAAACTTAACTTTTTCTTACTTATAGTATAACTTATAATTTTTATTAACTACTGTATAAATTTATATTGTACTTATTGTTATTATTATACTTGTAAAAAGGATTTTAATAAATAAATAAATAAAAATAAATAAATAAACAATATAAATTTCATGAAACGATATATTGTATGTATGTACCTACATACAAATTTACATAGTTGTTAGCAGTATGCGAAGTTTCTAATAAAAAAAAACAAACAAAGAACTCTCGTACGTTTTGGTAAAATGTACAGATTCGATATTTTCTTAATAAATTTGAAACTTGTTTCGTAAATATCACGTCCTCAGTTGAAATTTAATCATAATCTCCGGATAAGAGAAAAATTTCACATTTACGTAAAAGCTTGTCTGAAACTGGCGCCCCTCAGCGTTGAAGCTTTCACACTTTATTATTTTTTTTTCAATAGCTTCTCGAACAGGATGGGAAAATTTCGTTATGAGTTATCGTATTATTTATTTACTACCCGAGATATACCCAAATAGGCAGACGTTAACTAAGAACAAGCGAATAAAAAAAGAGGACATCGGTTTCTTCTCGTTGAAATGTTACTGTCAAAAGAAATTCAAATAAATACTCCTGGTTTAATGCAATTAGTATATCTTCATACTTTGCAATTAAAAAAGTTATATTTTTTACTTTGTATAAAATACAAAATTGAACATTCTTATCTAATAAAAGTATTGCATTAAGTACTTTTTTCATTTATTTACCTAATTTCGTTTTTCGGGCACATATATTATAGGTACACTCTCACAAATCCATTATCAAATCCAAAATATTATTCTCTTACAAATCCAGACCATATCAGAGTCGAAAAAAATTATCTCCACCTAGAATCGAATCCGAAATTCTTTTTAACCAGCAGGGCCACTCATGAAGTTGATAATATCAGCTTCACAATTGTGAAATCTTTGAAGTTATTATTAATTAATTATTCATATGAATTTATGAAAAAAAAATCACACTTAACATTGAGCTAAACAAATTTAAAGGATTCAACGAAAGGTAAAATTAATATTTGATTATGATCCAGTTCTGATTTAATATATACATTTTTAAAATCAAGGCAAGATTAGGACGTATTTAAGAATGTGTAGTGAGTAGCCTCCCCAGGCTACAAGACTTTTTTAATTCATCATAATATGAATATATCAATCTCTTTTTACGATATACATATTTACGATTTTAACAAGATTACTAAAGTTTTCGTACGTGGATGAATCTCTAAATGGGGCGAACTCAACTTGTTTTAGTTATTTGAGATAAATAATGATCAACATTATTAAGATTGAAACGTGAAATGAGAAAGAAGATTTAAAAAGTACCTTGGTACGTAGCTTGATGATTCACTTAACATTTGTATTGTCTGCTTACGCTACTTGCAAGTTTGAATTCATTTCATGAAGCAATGTTAATTACGAAATCTAAATACGTACCTACAATAGGAGTGAACGGTCAGTCAGATGTTTCCTAATAATTAACTCTCTTTGGTAATGTAAGTGCGGTGTTTACAAGGTTTTAGAGTTCTCTGAACTATTCTTGTATAATAAGTTCTCATAATAAGTTCACAGAACGGGCGATATGAAAATAAATAAATAAATAAATAAGCAGAACAGGTGATATTGGAGGAGTCCTTGATTGCATCCTAGGACTCGATTATCATTATAGGTATACGTACCTACATCATATTTGTTTTTCAATTTCATATTTTTAAATGGCATTACTTTAAACAATTTATTTAAATGGCATTACTTTAAACAATTTATTTAAATGGCATTACTTTAAACAATTTATTTAAATGGCATTACTTTAAACAATTTATTTAAAAAAAAATAACCGCTACTCACTATCTAAAACTCAATAGATATAAATAACGAGAAATTCATTAAAAACACTATAACAAACTAGTAGGCATTAAAAGTATGTTTTTTTATTAAGACTGGAGAAACATTTCACAATCTAAACGTGATGAATGTATTGATGTTTGAATTGATATGACCAAAATTGTTTCGAATTGCCCATTATCTATTGTTTTTTTTTACGTATATATTTTTAAAAAAAAAGAGCATGTCCTTGTTAAACAAGTACATATACATCTTCCAACGTTCCCTAAAATAAGCAAATAAATGCTTGTGCTATAGGTGACGAAATCGGTCGAGGCAGGATTCGAACTCGCGATCACTGGATTACTAGCCCAGCGCGCTAACCGCTCTGCCATCAACCCATCTATTTGTTTTTTGTTTGTGCATAGCTTTCTTTTTCATCATTGTATAACTCTGTATTTTATTGTATTATTGAATATCTCATGATTCCCTCATCAAGCACAAGGTTTTAATCTTCTTGGTGAGGTATTGCAATCAGATGTTGAATAAATAAAATAAATAAATATTAAATCAAATATTAAAAAAAATGACATTAATCAGTTGAAATATAGCGATTATAGGTGAATGATGTAAACACATTTCTTCTGTCAGATTTGGAAATGAATTGGTTCAATTTGGTGGAAAAAAATATTTTCTTTCATATATATGTTTGATAAGCCACCTCTTGCCGTAGACAGGTGAGATATAGTCTCAGTTCCTTGGGGATGAAACATCAGAGCGGGGGTCGAAGTGGTTTGAGGGTAGAAAAATGATAACATTTAAGTGACAAAGGAGAATGTTCATTAGCAGTATATATCGCCAATCATCCCCCTCACTGACGCCAATTTCATCGTACTAAAACCACCCTTAATATTTTTTTGCAGAGTGAATTTATGTTTAGACGCTCTCGACACTGTCGTTTTTTGAATTCACCTTGACTCAATATATGTATATGCTATTAAAAAAAAATTTTCAACTTTTTGCGTCATGACTTTTACAGAAAACAACTGAATTTATGTACTTTATGGAATTTCATTTGTTTTTTTTTAATTATATAAACATGTTTGTATGGTGTAATCATTTAAATCGTTTTGTTTTACATACGTTATTTTTATATTTATTAAAAAAATATGTTCTCTAAAATATTTGGTTTTTAATTATCCTTATAAATTACTCTTAAAATATCTACGCCCACCTCCACCCGCTCCACATATGGGGACTGAAAACGGCCCCTTCGCAGAACACTAGTAAGAATGACAAAGAATGCATGGCACGAAGAGTAGCTCTAGAAGCTCCTCTAGGCTCGTGGCCTCAGCACAATTGTGCAAAAAATAACAATCAACGTCAGTGAAAAGAATATTCACAGACATGGATTGTCACTTAAAATGCAGGAATAAAAAATCAATAGCGTTGGATTAGTACTCCAGTGGTCGCGAGTTCGAATCATGCCGCAACCGATCACCTATAGCACAAGCAAATGCTTAATTTATAGAATGTTTTTGGATGTTTTATGTATTTGGAATGAGAATATATTCACTCTTTTATTAAAAATAGTATTAATAATACTATTATCAAACGATATGGAAAAGTGGTTATGTTTATGGCTGGAGTTATGGCTTTGATTTCCAGTAGAATATACATAAGTAGGTATGTATATTTTTTGTTTCTTCCTTGTTTGAACTGGTAATACTGAGTAGGTGGAAGAAATTGTCATATGACTTTGAACTCGCAGATGGCACAACATGACTATGAACTCGTAGATGCCGCAACTCTATAAAATGACAATGATCTCTCATATATATCACAACTCCTGATGACTATGATTTCGCAGATTTCACAACTCCATAAAATGACTATGATTTCGCAGATTTCACAACTCTATAAAATGACAAATTACTCACAGATGGCACAACGCCATAAAATGCGTTCAGTGATGATTACATTACTATTTGTTCTAGAAACCTTTGCTTTACAATATGATTCTAAAATTATTGTAGGCAGTTTCGAGTTTTCTTCTTTTTACACTCAAACATTTTCCTCGTTCACATTCACGCATCATCTCATTGTACCTATGCTATTATTTTGACTTCTTACATCTTACAAAATCCCATCTGACCATCTTAATTTCGGCGGGCCAATTTATTTAGATCATTCAATTTATCTAGATCATTCTTTTCAGCCTTTTATATTTGCTTCATCAGACCTTCATGTCGTTCATGAGTGTATGTGAATTTATCATTAGTTTTGGCAATATATTATTGTGTTTACTGAAAAAACAAATGAACAACTCAATAAAAAAATGTTATTATTATTGATACAAATGACAGTGGCATTAAGATCATCAATATAATATTCGCCCTCCATTAAGGGTTAAAGTTATTGGTTGTAAGATTAATATTCCAAAGACGTGAAGTCCTCAGTGGGTATAATAACATCATTATTGCCCCCCCGCATTCCACATCCCAATCCATCCCACCCAACTACGTATACTTACTATAATAATATTAGAGCCAGATCATAAAGACAGCAATATAAGTTATTGGCACACACGTCTCAGAGTTATTGGGAATTCTCAAGAGATTTATCCACACTATGGTCGCAACATATTTTGATCCTTGATATAATCCTTAACTCTGTCACAACTTCAGTTTCAACATGTCTTGTGACTTTTCACATATTGTTAACAAACAAACTTTATAATCGAATATTTTTTATATGATCGCATATTATATGAACGATAATAGAATTGTCAAAATTAAAACAGAAATATCCAACAGCAGAAGACTACGCGGAACACCTACGAAGAGATGGAAGGACAGTTGGACATCCTCACAGACAGGTCAAATGACCTAATACACGAGGAAGAAGAAGAAGCATATTACTTATAATATATTATAAACGCAAACATTGGATTGTTTCCCTCTCGGGAGTCATAGGTACGAATACAGAGTCCAACCTAAATACTAAATTCCAAATACTAACCACGTTTTCATTGCACTTAATTGAACAGTCACTCACTTAAGTTATCACGTGGCTTCCTAACTGGAGGATGCTACGAAGTTTTTATATGAGATTTACTAAATTTATATACTTTTTATATGAGACATATCTAAATACTTAGCTTATGTGCGTTGGCGTGAACTAACATTTGCAAACTGTCAAAAAGTACGGTTGATAGCGAGGAACCTTCCGAGTGGTTTGATTATAAAATACAAGATGTTTTCGATAGATGATGATTTTACCAACTTTGTTAAATATGTATTTAGTAATTTTGTCAAATCAAATACCAAACAGAGTATTCAGCGATCTATAAGAGATGCCGAAAATTCACTGGAATTTCAGAAAAGAACTTAAGAATACTAAATACTCCAGTGAGGTACGGAGTTAGTATTTAGTTACCTTGGATGTGTATTTGGATCTTAGTATTTTTGGTGACGGTGTTCTCAGCTTATTTTCAAAGGATCTGAAAGTAGGTACTTTGTTAAATAGGTACCTATATAGAATTATAAAATTTAGAATATTAAAAAAGGCGAAATTGATGAACGTTGCGCAAGCGCTCAAATTGATCATGTAGGTGCCTGATTTTTCGGTTTTCCTTCTAAATCTTATTTTCGTTTAACCCATTTTTCGCCGCTCCTCGAAAAACCGTCATATATGTTTGAAAATTAAAACACTAGCCTAAAATACTTTGATTTAGATAAATTTGAAAAAAAAAATGATAAAAAAAATTTAGTTTTTGAAATATGAGGTGGTGCGCTACCGCACCGTCAGCGGAAAGGGGTGCTACCAACTAATTCAAGCTAAATACAATGTGATTTTTAAAAATACAGCATTTATTGAAATAAAAACATTATTTTATGTACAATTTTATACATTATATTGAGAAGTAAATATTGAAAATAAATTTAACTTAAAAATGCATTATTTATTACAAATATGTACAAAATTATAAGCATATGGTTGATATATCCATATTTATTATTTAATAAATGTACACGAAATATATAGAATAACCATCTGCTTTCATAAATTATGAATATATTTTAAAATATTGACCAATTTGATTAATTCACTAATTAATTTTTGATATGATATGATTCAGAACATCCACGGTGTAAAAATACATTACATGCACGACAAGAAAAAATAGTATGCGATTTGCAAACCCGGCATCGTCTCCGAAAATCTTTTTTTTTTAGTGATTGTCTATTTCTTTGACAATGGTTAAAGATAATCGACTTGGTCGACCTGTCGAGTTATTAGATGTATTTGAAGACTCGTTAGATTTATAGTAACTGTTCTCTTAAAATTTAGAAGTGGCATTTTTTGCTCTGGATGTATAATCTGATAGAGGCGCCAAGCATTACATAAAGCGACATCACAATTATTTGAAAATATGCTCCTCCACCATTTTATATCTCTAATTTTTATTTGATAATTCGATATAAAATTGTCAGATAGGTCCACACCTCCCATAAAGTTGTAAGTTATGAATAACTCTTTTTTGAGTTACCGGGGTTACGGGACTTTATCTCTCGCGAATATCTCGTTTTATTTTGAGTTGGTTCGATTAGATCAAAATTTGTTGCTACTGTGACAACTGCACTGTCTTTCTATCTTACGACTAGTATACATGATTTGCTGGATTTTTTAAGATTTCATAAAATGATGTCACTACCCTACCACCTAAACCTAAATTATAGCTATTGTTAACATTTCCGGATGATTTTCCGGCATAAATATCGCTGGCAAATATATATCCATCGTAGGACGCTAATGTCCATGCTTTTAATCCAAATATTAGGTATTGGTTTTCCATGAAAATACATTTTAGAACTGTGCATTCCGCGATATGGTATCATTTGCTCGTTAATTGACAATGCATGAGCAAATATCTCAAACTGCTGAAAAATTGTACTCAGTAATGATACAAATGAGCGTAGGTGGTGCGAGCGAGTGATGACTCATCGTACTTTATAGAGTTTATCACTCTGATCAATATGAGAATTATTGAGAATTTGCAGTATGCGTTTCGAGAGTACCACAGTGTCTTGAAATTTCTGGCCTTGAAAATTTTCTTCCAAATTTTTTTGTCGATATCCTCTTCATCCGTCAGTTCTGAAGCCTCCGGTGGCAAAATGACCACCTGTGGTTCATCAACTGGATCATTGCCACTATCCAAATGTTCAATTATATATTCATCAGCTTTTTCAGCGGTTAAAAAAACCTCTTTGAGCCATTCTGCAACAAATATAAAAACGCATATAAATGACAAATTCGTAATCTCATAGTACGCCTTTACGCTGACGGTTCGTTAGCGCATCATTGGTATACTTTTATATAAAAAACACATATATAATTCAGTTTTCGATTTTTTATGAAAAATATTGATGAAAAGATACATTTTATTCTAAAATTAAAGTGTTAAATTGGTAAATAAATAATCATACATAGAAAATAAAAATATTTGAAAATATGCTTACCTGATATTAGAAATATGCCAGACTTCAACTACAGCTGAATGACAAATGGCAAGAGGTATCCGAAAAATTTGTGTATGTAAAAAAAGTTTATAGTTTACCTGAATATAATCCTTAGAATAAATGTGTCTATTAAACAATAGATTCTGATAAAACGTCTCTTAAATGACTGGTGCGGTAGCGCACCGTCAGCGAAAAATGGGTTAAAGTTCTCCTTTTGTGTGTATTGAAATATTTATAATTTTATTATATGAGAAAATGTTAAATATATACACGTAGGTAGGTATATAAAATAAAAATTAAGTTGTTATGTGTATCTAACCGTCTTACTTATAAACGTAAACTATCTATACCTAGTATCTGATAATAGAGCGTGATTAACGAAAAAGTTTACTAACGTATAAATCACGACTACCTTTATAACGCTTTTATTTCATAGACGTCAAGTTAGGACAGGTCGAGAAGTTGTTTAACGCTTGACTAACGCGTCATACCAAGTGTTTCAAAATGGCGGATTTTTCGCATATGATTCGACGCATATTTGAGATTGAGAAAAAAATTAATACTAAATAACGCTTTTCCTTGTTCTTCTTCATCGCAATCGTGTTTAAATTGAATCAACACGGCACAACGCGGTGTTTGTTTTCATTGTTTGATGTCAGTTATCCAAAGATTACATGCATTTATATATTTTTTGACATCTGTGAAGGCAATGCGTCCATACGAAAAAAAATTAATAAGGGTGTTTGTAAAAAATTCGGTGAACTAGTAATCCATATCTTAGTATACTTTTATAAGTAAGATTTTTAATATCAATCATTGCTGTATTAGTACCTACAAAGTGTTTATCTAGATGTGCGTTAAGTAAGCTATTTGCGAAATGTAATAAGTAAGACCGTCTCGTCAAGTTCGTACACGCTAATCTCCGATACAGCTAAACTGATATCAATGAAATAATTAAAACGTGTATGGTTGGTTCCAACATGAAAGATAGAATAGGTTTTGACCCGATAGGTGTTATCGATATCTAAAAACAATTTTTTTCAACTCTTTTTTTTTTAGATTTTTCACCCGAAAAAACATAAATATACATAACTTTCCTTCACCCTCAATTTCTAACTGTCGATTCGTTCATGAGAATTCAATTCTCTGAATGAATCGACATTATTAAGCCAAGATGCGTGTACGAAGGAAAATTTTGTATGGCGTAGTGGACAAAATCTTAAAAATAAGACTTCTAAATATTGACTGATTTTAAAATTATTTTCACTTAAAATGGTACAGCAATAATTGTGTAGATATAAATTTTTGTTTGTTGCGTTTCGAATTATCTCCTGTACTCACGCCTGCTTGGAGTATGGTCAATAACGATAAATATGTTTTTTTTTCTCTTTCTGCAGGATCTTGTTATTGTATTTAGAAATATAAGAAACTTGAACATCAGACGACCATGTTTGAAATATGAGACGATGCATGAATATTAATAATATATTAATTACCGATGGATGTTTGCCAAGGATGTTATAAAAGTGTGACATTCTATTATGTCTGCCTACCCCATTAGGTACATGACACGATGGCATATAATGTAAGTTTGCTGCACAATAGAAATACAGACAGTTACTATGTAAGTAGGTACATAGGTACAGCTAATTTGGTGTTCATCGCTAAAAGGTTCACCCATTAACGCACGCACACTATATTAACGCACATATTAGGTACGTAATAAATATACAAGTTTTATTTACACTAGACACGATTATCGTAAGCAGTATTTTGGCATTAATGATAACCATATCATAGCATTATTATTCATTTATATTATAATATAATATATACATATGTATACCATCACGCTATGTCCCTTGTGGGGTAGACAGGGAGAACCAAACGCCACACTTTTTACGTTTACAAAATATCAATCGCTCAATTTTTTTGATGAGTTTAAGTGCTTGTACTCCGACGTTTTTTATTCAAAAATACACAAATAACAATCAAATTTTTCATTCCTCGTCTCACTAGAAAAGCCTGTTCTGAGACGGGTCCCCTTAAATATTCCTGTTTAAATATATTATATTTTATCCAGTGCTTATTGTTTTGAAAATTATTAAATAAAAAATACAAAACAATCAAAATAAAAAAAAATTACGTAAAACAGACGATGACATGTCATAAGCCCTTATTGGTGCCTTGAGTTCCTGGTTCTTCTATTGAATTCCAACTCTACTTCTTTTCTGTTGAGATGTTAAAAATGTATGAATAAAATTATTTCTAATTTTTAGACTGCTAATTATTGTTGGAATTCCATTATCACTTATATAAAATTACTTAAAAATAAGTAATAAACGCAATTTTCACTTTTATCGACTATTTTAAAAATATTAACCACTGACGCATTTCGCTCAAAGAGCATCTACTGAACTTATATGAACGTTGCGCATGCGCATAAAGCGATCACGTATACAAGCCGATGACAGATCGTAAGCCCTGTAGGTGCCTTGAGTTCCTGGTTCTCCTATAATATTCCAACTTCTTCTCTATTGAGATGCAAAAAAAAATTTAAAAAAAACAAAGTGGTATTGTTCGGAGAAACACTGAAAAACACAAAATAGTTCGTGTACCTCGGAAGTAGGATCTCTTGGGATGGGAGAACAAGGAAAGAAATTGACAGCCGAACACATCAGGCAAGGCAGGCTTTCAACAAGAAGTCGAAGTTACATGAGTCAAATAACTAAGACTTGAAGCTTCCTAAGAGACTTACAAAAACATTTGTGTAGAGCATACTGATGTATGGCTGTGAGACATGGTGTCTTACCGAAAGAGACAGAAGTTGACTAGAGGCTTTCGAGATGTGGTGTTACAGAAGAATACTGAGAATTTCCTGGAGAGACCACATCACGAATGCCGAGGTTCTCAACAGAGTCGAAGATGGGAGGCACCTACTCAAAACAATTTCCGAGAGACGTGCTTGCTGGATTGGTCACATCCTGCGCCACGAGGGTCTTCTACATGACCTAATGGAGGGAATGGTTGAGGGGTCAAACCACAGGGGGCGTCCACGAAGGGAATATTTGAGTATGCGAAGACATGAATTGCGCCACATATGTTGAGCTGAAGAGGGCTGAAGAAGATACAGCGAAGTGGAAATCGAAATGTAGACTTCTTCTGCAAACCACTCCACAGGATTGAGACTGGAGAGAGAGAGAGAGGTATAAGTTCCTTATATATAATTCAGGATGTCATTCGCATGGTTGTGCTGATCTATTTCATTTTTTGTTAGTGTGTTTTTTTTTACTGCTTGAATTAGAAAAATTTATATCAGTTAATATTAGAGAAAAAAAATCGAATTTTGATAAATGAAAAATAGCTTTAACATCATTCATCGCATTTTCGAATAAGATTGTCAGAAAAATACTCCCAATGTAACAACCCTAAATCAATTTTAATTTTGAAACGTGAAACTTGTACTAAGTATTAAGAATGTAAGACAGTACATGAACTTGTAAATAATGGATATTTTAACTTATTGCAACACTAATATTATTCTTCGTAAAAGAAAAATATTTCTCTTAAGTAAAATTCTTAGTAAAATATTTCTCTTAAGTAAAGTAGAAATAATTTTATAAATATGCTTTCATTCAAATGATAATAATATTAATATCTTTATATACCTAATGGCGATAAATTTCAAAGATTAATGTTACCAACAACGTGGAAAAAACTTATTATTTTGCAAAGTCGTTAATCATCTTAAAAAAAATATTTTTGATTTACTAACGAAACATTTAATAAATTGGTTAATTCATTGTTTTACATTATATCCAATGGTAAATCTTCAGGGTTGAAACATATATTTATACAAATAATTATTCTGTACATGTATATGCATATCACTAACGTCTTAAACGACTAAACCGATTTTGATGAAATTTTATATATGTATAAATTGACAGCATAATTTTGATTTTGAGATAATACTTATATACTGCTCATACAACAAGATTCTAATTAAATACTAGTTACATGTTACACATGAGATCCAACTGTCGATAGCGATAGTATGTACAGTTGAAGAATAAGTACCAAACTATAAACCCATAAATACAAATTATTTAATATTTTATGATACTTGGTTTTCTATACAACACATGTACCTAGGTATGTATGTCAAGATAGGATAGTATGGAGGTCAGTCCTTTGATCCTACCCAGAATATGAAAACAGCATGATGGTATGTATGTATGTTTGGAGATGATTAGTATCAAACTATTAAGTCTTATTAGATATTGTGTGTAGGCTACTGCCATACAAATTGCATGAAGCAATGTCGTTACTTAATTCAATTTTTATAAAAATTGTTAAATAAAATTTGAGATGTGCTGATACAATGTTAAAAGTTTATATAGAAAATTAAATTATCTAGTTGGGGTGTTTCGGATTTTATCGATATTTAAAAAAAATGGAAATATAGGCAGTTAAACTCATAACTTTCTATATAAAAAATATTAGAGAAACCCTGGATTTTAAAAAAAAATCATTTTGAGATTTTGTATTTGTCTATGTTTATACAAATTTTCAGCGTTCTAGCTTTTACGGTTTCTGAGATATATGGAAAAACAAATCAAAATTTCAAAAGTTGATAACCCCTGACTGAAACAAAAATTTACAATTCTGAGTATAAAATTTTAGTAGGCTTATATATTCTGTCTATATATTCTGAAAATTTGGGCTCTGTAAATTGAGCGGATCAAAATTTATAAGGGGGGGACACACAGACACACCCACACACAGACACACACACAAAATTCACATAAAATGTTCTACTCCGAATTCTTAGTAAATCCATGTATGGGAACATATAACTATGCTGCGAGGCCTCTAGTTGATGTTATTAGCATGCAAAAAGTCCACTACGCCATACAAAATTTTCCTTCGTACACGCATCTTGGCTTAATAATGTCGATTCATTCAGAGAATTGAATTCTCATGAACGAATCGACAGTTGGATTAAGTTTTTAAATATAATAATATAATATAAGTTAATTACACAATTAAATCAAAGTACTGTTATATTTATATAAATTACTTTTTTAAGAAAAATAATATAAAAACAAGTAGGTACCTATGTGTAAAACCTCATAAATTTCCTAAAATTTGTGAAAATACTTGTGTTATAGGCGAAAGAAATCATCCCCATCTCCAAGGATTACTCACTCATCCCCATCATTTTAATTTTTCGCATTAAATACTTAATATTTTTTCCCATATACCTACATTTAAAAATGTGACCCTGCTGTGATCCATGTAGCTGTTATTATAGAGTTTAGCTCTCCTTAAATCTCTTGCTGTGTAGATGCCCATATTTTAACTGTTGGTAGCTAATTGATGACGTCATTATGAAGATATGTATAATATTTTTTTAGGTAAAAATTCTCCTGATACAAATTGACTATTTTATTTGAGTATTATCATCAAAGGTGAAGGTACTCATTAAGAAAACATAAAAGGTACTTGATGGATTTTTTAATCTAGGTAAATTAAGAATCAGGTACATTGCCGACCGCCGTGGCACAGTTGGTTAGCTGTTCGGTTTCTGTGCCGGCGTCCTGGGTTCGACTCCCAGCAGAGGAGAAATTTATTTCTCACGCAAATATTGCTTCTCTGGGATGGAAATACTGATAATTGGAAGAAATTGCCATACGGCAATAAACTCGAAACTTGCGCAGTGTGCAAGGAAATGTTCATTATTATTTTTATTGTTATGTTGAAAAATTTTGTTGTAAAAATGGTAAAAAATACGCAAAATTAAGAGTTATTATATATACATTCGGTACCTACTTAGATTGGTCTGTGGCTGAGAGACATGCGCGCTAGATTAATTATCCAGAAGACACGGATTTGACTTTCGCTTCGATCGTGCATCTATAGTATGTAGGTGCAAGCATTTTAGCATAGTTGAGGAAATGTATGTAGATTTATATGTAGTTGTTTCAAGGACATATTCATTATATAAAATTAGTGGGTTGTGACCAACACTAAAGGTTTATAAACCCAAAATTTGTTGATTTTTTGCATTTTAAGAACATACCTTAGTTGAAATGAATAAAGTTTAACGGTCAATCACTTTGATTTTATGCACTCTTTAAGTATATAATATATTTATTACTATACGACACACAGTTATGGAGCAATTTAAAAAAAAAATCTGTAATTAAGGATATTTTTAATATATTTAAGGGGAATTTAGGTTGAATTTTAAACGGACTAACATTCACTAGAGAAATGTTGAAAACACTTTTACTATTTTTTTAGAAACACACTGTTACACATAATATTTGAGAAATCTGATTTGAAATTGGAGTGTTTAGGTTTATATGCCCCCTTAACATAAATTATAGGTACCTACATAGTCGGTACGAATTTTTTATAGAAAAGTATATTGATAATCTTTCTATAAATCTACACAGCTCTTAAAAATGAAACTTGTTTTAATCGTAAACATACATATATCATGGTTAGTTATATCCTTAAAATATGTTCTACATATAATGGCAGATTGCGGTAGCGTCTGTGTATTACGAATATAAATACAATTTGGAGAGTCGACAAAAGTTTGAGGAGAAAAGTTTGTAAATGTTTCCATAATTTGGATATTGAATTTTCACACAACACAATATTGAGGAATCATTATGGGATATGGTAATACAGTATATTCATACAAATATGTATGATTTAAAATGTGTTGTATGTAGAGTTTCCATAACTTCTAAAAAACAATACGGGATATTTTAACATATTCGATACCTAAAACGCATTAACGCTGAAACGCAGCGTTTCGGCGTTACCACGCATTTCGTTGATATCAACGAATTTACAAAACTCCTGAAGTTTTAAAATTTATAGAATATTCAAAAAAAAAAGATTGATAAAAAGGCATAATTGAAAAATGTTGCGCAAGCGCATAAAGTAATCACGTAAACCAGCCGATGACAGGTCGTGATCCCTGTTAGTGCCTTGGTTTCCCGGTTCTCCCTAAATATTCCATCTTCGTCTCTATTAAGATATTAAAAAAATGTCACAGAATATCACTGACTCCCGACAGGGAAAAAAATCCAATGTTATTTTTTTAAATAGAATTACGTTTATGTATGAAATATTACGTAATATTATTTTGATAAATGTGTATTTTACCAATCATAGTATCAATGCAAAAGTAAATTTTCAAATAATACTTGTTTTCTTTCACTTGTGTTGTTTATTTTATTTTATTTTACCTTTTATCACACCATATTTATAATGACAACAATAAGTAGATTACTGCTGCCCAAGTAGGAAATCCTGTTCTAGGGCTAGCAGTTTACAATTTTTACTGACAATTATATGCAATTATGAACCAGGTGATTTTTCCCGTTCCACACTAAATATGTACACAATCTCAACTTTCTGCAATCACAAACATATAGGCTCACACAAAACAGATCAACTATGTAGATCCCAATGTCCGCCATAATACCTGTCATAAATCCAATCTCTGACGCGATTTTTATTTCAGAGCCATAAAAAGAGATTAGTTAACTATGTTGGTGTTATTTATCATATGTTGTAAGCAAATTTTATTTGAATTTAAGGTACTTTGTATTTTTTAGTTAAATATGTGAAATAATACTTTATTATGTATATAGATGTGCAGATTTGTATATGCTTTATTTAATGTTTATAAACTTTATTCTGTATATCTGTTTTGTTTTCTTATCAAAATAAATGAATATGATATTGAAAATGAAATAAAAACGAGTGGGTTATGGCAACACTAAACTCTCCACACCATAGAAAGCGTTTATTTTTTCTTCTTCAAATATTGACAATCTCAATATAGAAAAATATGTTTATGTTATATGAAATATTTTATTCTTTCTAAATTTTACTACCAGGAATATAAATTTTCTAACGAAAGTATATTTTTATATTAAGATAGACAAACTATTAATGCAGTATGGTGAAGAATGCTTATGTTAGATGAAATATTTTAATAAAAGCAGATAAATTTTGTTTCAATGAGCGTTAGAGCATTTTGACAATTTTGACACGTGATATCATATGAAGAAATTTTATGATATCTATGAAAAGCTTATCAGTTTTGAGTTCAAGCTATTAATATTCTTATATCAATATGAAATTAAAGAAATGAACATTGCCAAACATAAAAAAATTCTCTTGTTTCATATAAGTTTCATACAAAAATCCATTAAATAAAATACAATTTTTGAAACCGTTGAATATTTTTCTTTTAACATTGACCAACTTTGAATACAATTTTATGAAGATTCTTCGTGTTGTATAAATAGTTGAAAGCAAATTAAAATATCTCTAATTTCCAGGTCATGAGAACATTTTTTCAGTTTTAATAGATGAAATCATAAAGAAACATTGAGAAAAAATGAACCGTTGTCTATGGAAAACTAATCAGCTCTAAGGTTATGAACTTAACACATGTGATATCAATATGAAGTCAATCGGACTTATAGTTTGGGCTGCAGAGAGGACACAATAAAAAACAACGTAAATGATGAATTCATAGAGAAGAAATCAAAAGTTGTCTATGGAAAACTAATCAGCTCTAGGTCTTTGCACTTTACACATATGATGTTAATATGAAGTCGATCGAACTTATAGTTTGGGCTGTAGAGAGGACACAAAAAAGATAAATGCTACGGCGTACGGCGTATACGCCATACACACAAACACATCACGACGAAACTCATAGTGTGCATTCTCTACATGATACCCATTGAGAAATTGATGTAAAATAATACGCTTAAATTTTGCGAAATCATGACTCTCCCCTATTCCATAGTGTGGAGAGTAAAAATATTTATTCTAAAGAACTTTACCAAAAAAATAAAAAGCATTATTATTAGTCACTTTCGTAATGAAATTGTCAAGGAAATGTTTTTTGTTAAGTTTAATTTGTTATAATATTATTTCAATTTAACAAATTAAACTTTGTAAAAAAACTGTGGTTTTGTTTGAAGATTAATTCATTGTGTTTATTAAAGTCAGAAAAAGGAAACCTTGAAAAACTTTAAATAAACTAATTTGGCTATGTAGAACTCGCGTAAAAAAGGTTATTATGTTTGAGTAGGCTAAGAACCACACAAAATAAAGAATTAATGATTTTAATGCCTGCCACGGTCTTCGACGGCAAGATGGAGGATTCCACAATCTCCGGTTTCGGAGCGGTTAAATGCAGCTACGAGGACTTGATTTGATGGTGGAATATCAATGCACAGCTATGACAATTGGTCAATTAAGGAAGGAATAAATAGTAAACAATAAACAATAATATTACCTAATAATAAACCATCTTATAGCACTCTCCGTTGGTCACTCCACTAAGGTTTTGTTAAATTTCATGTTATATAACACTTCACGGCCGTAAGGCGTAAATAAAGTAAAATAAATGACAGTAAAGCAATACAATGTATACAACACATTAACTTACTAAGAAATAATATGCTTCCAAAATACATGTCAATGTTCACGCTTACCCTACGAGAGGATGTCAGGATTTTAGACTTCAAAAACAAGATTAACATGTACATAAAATAGTTAATACCATTAAGGTCTCAAAATGTATAATAGTTTACCACCAAACATAAAAGAAACCACAAGTCTTGTCACCTTACGTCGACAAGGTGCTGAATACATAGTTATGTAAAAACTATTAATGCTCTTCATAGATTACATGATGTTTTTATTATTAAATGTCATATTCTTACCGAAATTATCTATTTCAATAAATAATTTTTTGTTTAAACTAGATGTATTAACTTTAATATATGTTATTTCATCTAAATAAAGTTTACTATCGTCATTTAATACAATAATGTTTTAAAAATAGTATATTCTGAATTATTGAAGCAAATATTTGTGCTGCAGGAGAACTTAATAATGATCCAGCACACTAACTACTCTACCAATGAAATATTTAATTTATATTTTTTTTTACTTGCCAATTTTAAATATTGATAAAAAGACGTTCAATTTTTATTAATCTATGTGTTTAATGATATCGAATTCAAATTATTTTTTTCTTTTTCTTACATCTGTCCACTGCTGGATGTAAACCTCTTCTAAGTAGGTATCTTTATTTTAGTTTTTTGCCTTTTCACCTCTTTGTGGTGTTCTCAGGCAGATGAAACCTCCATGTACGCATCGATACTTAAAAGTAGGTGCTTCCATTCGTCTATTTTTGGTCATTTTGGATCCATCTCCTTCTTGCGATGGGGACAATATCGTCGGTGAACGTTTTGTAAATAAATTTAGTTTCTCGACCGTGATTTTTGACAAAGTGTCTTCAATACAACGCATCATTAATCAAGTGAAATCCGAGCATATTTATTTGTTTTTAAGTAAAAGCTTTATGATAAATTATAATGTAAATTGAAGTTTGTAATTTATTCTCGCATTGACTATACATAATTATTATTAAAAGATTCAACCAACTGAAAGCAATTAGATATTTCTGAATGAGGAGGAGGAAGAGAGAAATGAGAATAAAGTGGGAAATGGGAAAGAATGGCTGTGCTGTGGTAGTGGATTGGAGAAGAATGAAGAGATGAAGAGGGTGTAGGATATAATGCAAATGAATGTCATATTTTTATGCAAATATAAGGGAAAAGAATTATTAAAATAGTATTCTTCTCCGAGTTTCGTTAAGCTTTCTCTTCAGTAAAAATATTTAAATCTTTCTCCAGGGGCCGCCTCAGGATACAGCATTGGCAGGCTGCAGAACTAAGTTTCAACAATTGCAAAGTTACAAACGTACAACAATTTGTAATTTGAAGACATTAAAGTCAATGTTGTGAAGAAGGAACATTGAAGGTGTACATATTTATGAAATTATTGTATATAAATGATTTTTTGTTTTTGTTTTTGAAACTTCAATTAGATATTATGGAAATTTTGAAAGTCAATTTTCTACCAGTAATATTAATTTAAAAAGATCTTCAATATAAAATCAAACTATATGACTATACAAAGGTCAATAAAAAAAATGCATTCTCACAAAAAATACCCTTTTTTAAATAACTTTTTTTAATACAATGTAAGCATTTTTATTTTTGTTAGAAAATAAAAATAATCCAATAAAAATAATCCAACAGAACAATAAATGTATAGATAGTCAATGAAATGAAATGTAATATCTTAGAAATATTTTAAAATTCAATGAACCTGCCTAGTATTTTAGAAATTATATTTACAAAACAAGTTGTATGTAACACATGAGATCCAACTGTCGATGGCGATAGTATGTATAATTGAAGAATACGTACCAAACTATAAACACTGAAACACAAATCAATAAATATTTTAATATTTTAATATCCTATATAAAACATGTAGGTATGTATGTCAGGTTAGAATAGGATAGAGGTCAGTCTTTTTTCCTACCCAGAATATGAAAACAGCTTGATGGTATGTATGTATGTTGAGAGATTAAGTATCAAACTATTGAGTTCCCGTAGATATTGTGTAGTGTATACTGACATACAAATTGTATGATACGATGTCGTCAATAAATTCAATTTTTACAAAAACGGTTATAAAAAATAATTGATATAAAAGCACTCCTCTTATGCATATATTTTTATGAAAAATTAAATAATTTAGGTGGACTTTTTCAATATTTTTCGAAATTTTCAAAAAAATGTAAATATAGGCAATTAAGCACGTAAATTTATCAAAAACTATTTTTTTTCTAAAAAAAAAATGTGTAATAAGTTTTTAAGCCTATAATTTTCAATTTATTATGAAATTTTTGGTTATGTGCATTGTGCGGATCAAAAGTTATAGCGGACACAGACACACTATATATTTTACTCAGAATTCTGAGTATACCTATATATGGAACCGTGAAAAATATATAGACTTGACCATATAAATCTCGCGTATCCTTGATTTAAACTTTGATGATCTGTTAAGAGAAATTAATTCTCTTGAACAAATCGACAGTTGGAAAATGAGTAAAAATAAATTAACCAAAAATATCTTTAGTTTTATTTCAAGGCTGAGTTTAAAAACATTACTGCTTTTGCTAGTCAAAATCCTACAATCTTCATATCATTTTACTGAAAATTATAATACACATAGGAATAAAATTAGCACGAGCATGTGATTAAAATTCTTAAAGAGAGGATACTAATTATCGCGAGCATATGAATGACATTCTAAAAGAGAGGAATTAAATTAGCACGAGCATGTGAATGACATTCTAAAAGAGAGGAATCAAATTAGCACGGCCATGTGAATGACATTCTAAAAGAGATGAATCAAATTAGCACGGCCATGTGAATGTTATTCTAAAAGAGAGGAATTAAATTAGCACGATAATGTAAATGACATTCTAAAAGATAGGAATTAAATTAGCACGAGCATGTGAATGACATTCTAAAAGAGAGGAATCAAATCAACACAAGCATGTGAATGACATTCTAAAAGAGAGGAATCAAATTAGCACGGCCATGTGAATGACATTCTAAAAGAGAGGAATCAAATTAGCACGAGCATGTGAATGACATTCTAAAAGAGATAAATCAAATTACCACGGCCATGTGAATGACATTCTAAAAGAGAGGAATTAAATTGGCACGATAATGTGAATGACATTCTAAAAGAGAGGAATTAAATTAGCACGAGTATGTGAATGAAATTCTAAAAGATAGGAATTAAATTAGCACGAGCATGTGAATGACATTCTAAAAGAGAGGAATCAAATCAACACAAGCATGTGAATGACATTCTAAAAGAGAGGAATCAAATTAGCACGGCCATGTGAATGACATTCTAAAAGAGAGGAATCAAATTAGCACGAGCATGTGAATGACATTCTAAAAGAGATGAATCAAATTAGCACGGCCATGTGAATGACATTCTAAAAGAGAGGAATTAAATAAGCACGAGCATGTGAATGAAATTCTAAAAGATAGGAATTAAATTAGCACGAGCATGTGAATGACATTCTAAAAGAGAGGAATCAAATCAACACAAGCATGTGAATGACATTCTAAAAGAGAGGAATCAAATTAGCACGGCCATGTGAATGACATTCTAAAAGAGATGAATCAAATTAGCACGGCCATGTAAATGACATTCTAAAAGACAGGAATTAAATTGGCACGATAATGTGAATGACATTCTAAAAGAGAGGAATTAAATTAGCACGAGCATGTGAATGAAATTCTAAAAGATAGGAATTAAATTAGCACGAGCATGTGAATGACATTCTAAAAGAGAGGAATCAAATCAACACAAGCATGTGAATGACATTCTAAAAGAGAGGAATCAAATTAGCACGGCCATGTGAATGACATTCTAAAAGAGAGGAATCAAATTAGCACGAGCATGTGAATGACATTCTAAAAGAGATGAATCAAATTAGCACGGCCATGTGAATTACATTCTAAAAGAGAGGAATTAAATTGGCACGATAGTGTGAATGACATTCTAAAAGAGAGGAATTAAATTAGCACGAGCATGTGAATGAAATTCTAAAAGATAGGAATTAAATTAGCACGAGCATGTGAATGACATTCTAAAAGAGAGGAATCAAATCAACACAAGCATGTGAATGACATTCTAAAAGAGAGGAATCAAATTAGCACGGCCATGTGAATGACATTCTAAAAGAGAGGAATCAAATTAGCACGAGCATGTGAATGACATTCTAAAAGAGATGAATCAAATTAGCACGGCCATGTGAATGACATTCTAAAAGAGAGGAATTAAATTGGCACGATAATGTGAATGACATTCTAAAAGAGAGGAATTAAATTAGCACGAGCATGTGAATGAAATTCTAAAAGAGAGGAATTAAATTAGCACGATAATGTGAATGACATTCTAAAAGAGAGGAATCAAATTAGCACGGCCATGTGAATGACATTCTAAAAGAGAGGAATCAAATTAGCACGAGCATGTGAATGACATTCTTAAAGAGATGAATCAAATTAGCACGGCCATGTGAATGACATTCTAAAAGAGAGGAATTAAATAAGCACAGTTGGTTAGCTGTTCGGTTTCTGTGCCGGCGTCCTGGGTTCGACTCCCAGCAGAGGAGAAATTTATTTCTCACGCAAATATTGCTTCTCTGGGATGGAAATACTGATAATTGGAAGAAATTGCCATACGGCAATAAACTCGAAACTTGCGCAGTGTGCAAGGAAATGTTCATTATTATTTTTATTGTTATGTTGAAAAATTTTGTTGTAAAAATGGTAAAAAATACGCAAAATTAAGAGTTATTATATATGTATACATTCTGTACCTACTTAGATTGGTCTGTGGCTGAGAGACATGCGCGCTAGATTAATTATCCAGAAGACACGGGTTTGACTTTCGCTTCGATCGTTCATCTATAGTATGTAGGTGCAAGCATTTTAGCATAGTTAAGGAAATGTATGTAGATGTATATGTAGTTGTTTCAAGGACATATTCATTATATAAAATTAGTGGGTTGTGACCAACACTAAAGGTTTATAAACCCAAAATTTGTTGATTTTTTGCATTTTAAGAACATACCTTAGTTGAAATGAATAAAGTTTAACGGTCAATCACTTTGATTTTATGCACTCTTTTAGCATATAATATATTTATTACTATACGACACACAGTTATGGAGCAATTTAAAAAAAATCTGTAATTAAGGATATTTTTAATATATTTTAGGGGAATTTAGGCTGAATTTAAAACGGACAAACATTCACTAGAGAAATGTTGAAAACACTTTTACTATTTTTTTAGAAACACACTGTTACACATAATATTTGAGAAATCTGATTTGAAATTGGAGTTTTTAGGTTTATATGCCCCCTTAACATAAATTATAGGTACATAGTCGGTACGAATTTTTTATAGAAAAGTATATTGATAATCTTTCTATAAATCTACACAGCTCTTAAAAATGAAACTTGTTTTAATCGTAAACATACATATATCATGGTTAGTTATATCCTTAAAATATGTTCTACATATAATGGCAGATTGCGGTAGCGTCTGTGTATTACGAATATAAATACAATTTGGAGAGCCGACAAAAGTTTGAGGAGAAAAGTTTGTAAATGTTTCCATAATTTGGATATTGAATTTACACACAACACAATATTGAGAAATCATTATGGGATATGGTAAAACAGTATATTCATACAAATATGTATGATTTAAAATGTGTTGTTTGTAGAGTTTCCATAACTTCTAAAAAACGATACGGGATATTTTAACATATTCGATACCTAAAACGCATTAACGCTGAAACGCAGCGTTTCGGCGTTACCACGCATTTCCTTGATATCAACGAATTTACAAAACTCAAGTTTTAAAATTTATAGAATATTCAAAAAAAAAAGATTGTTAAAAAGGCATTATTGAAAAACGTTGCGCAAGCGCATAAAGTAATCACGTAAACCAGCCGATGACAGGTCGTGATCCCTGTGAGTGCCTTGGTTTCCCGGTTCTCCCTAAATATTCCATCTTCGTCTCTATTAAGATATTAAAAAAATGTCACAGAATATCACTGATTCCCGACAGGGAAAAATCCAATGTTATTTTTTTTTAAATATAATTAGGTTTATGTTTGAATTATTACGTAATATTATTTTGATAAATGTGTATTTTACCAATCATAGTATCAATGCAAGAGTAAATTTTAAAATAATACTTGTTTTCTTTCACTTGTGTTGTTAATTTTATTTTATTTTACCTTTTATCACACCATATTTATAATGACAACAATAAGTAGATTACTGCTGCCCAAGTAGGAAATCTTGTTCTAGGGCTAGCAGTTTACAATTTTTACTGACAATTATATGCAATTATGAACCAGGTGATTTTTCCTGTTCCACACTAAATATGTACACAATCTCAACTTTCTGCAATCACAAACATATAGGCTCACACAAAACAGATCAACTATGTAGATCCCAATGTCCGCCATAATACCTGTCATAAATCCAATCTCTGACGCGATTTTTATTTCAGAGCCTTAAAAAGAGATTAGTTAACAATGTTGGTGTTATTAATCATTTGTTGTAAGCAAATTTTATTTGAATTTAAGGTACTTTGTATTTTTTAGTTATTTTTTTTGTGAAATAATACTTTATTATGTATATAGATGTGCAGATTTGTATATGCTTTATTTAATGTTTATAAACTTTATTCTGTATATCTGTTTTGTTTTCTTATCAAAATAAATGAATATGATATTGAAAATGAAATAAAAACGAGTGGGTTGTGGCCAACACTAAACTCTCCACACCATAGAAAGCGTTTTTTTTTTCTTCTTCAAATATTGACAATCTCAATATGGAAAAATATGCTTATGTTAGATGAAATATTTTATTCATTCTAAATTTTACTACCAGGAATATAAATTTTCTAACGATAGTATATTTTTATATATTTGATTTTGTTTTTGTATTTTGTCTTTATTGATATTTCTTAACTGATATAATGTATTGCTGAACTTAATGTGTTATACTTATGTTATTATTGTATTTATAACTGTGTTGTGTACTGTTCAATTTTTAACATTATATTTCATAACAGATATTATGTATCGCCGAATTTTAAATTTGATTTCCTTCTGATTTACAATATGTTATTGTTATCTTTATTGATGTTTCTTAACTGATATAATGTATTGCTGAACTAAATGTGTTGTAGGTACTTATGTTATTGTTGTATTTATAACTGGTGTTATGTACTGTTAATAATATGGTGTTATGTACTGTAAATAGGCTTTCAAGCCGTAAATATAATTAAATAAATAAATAAATAAAATAAATAAATATTAAGATAGACAAACTATTAATGCAGTATGGTGAAGAATGCTTATATGTTGTATGAAATATTTTAATAAAAGCAGATAAATTTTGTTTCAATGAGCGTTAGAGCATTTTGACAATTTTGACACGTGATATCATATGAAGAAATTTTATGATATCTATGAAAAGCTTATCAGTTTTGAGTTCAAGCTATTAATATTCTTATATCAATATGAAATTAAAGAAATGAACATTGCCAAACATAAAAAAATTCTCTTGTTACATATAAGTTTCATACAAAAATCCATTAAATAAAATACAATTTTTGAAACCGTTGAATATTTTTCTTTTAACATTGACCAACTTTGAATACGATTTCATGAAGATTCTTTGTGTTGTATAAATAGTTGAAAGCAAATTAAAATATCTCTAATTTCCAGGTCATGAGAGCATTTTTTCAGTTTTAATAGATGAAATCATAAAGAAACATTGAGAAAAAATGAACCGTTGTCTATGGAAAACTAATCAGCTGTAAGGTTATGGACTTAACACATATGATATCAATATGAAGTCAATCGGACTTATAGTTTGGGCTGCAGAGAGGACACAAAAAAAAACAACGTAAATGATGAATTCATAGAGAAAAAATCCAAAGTTGTCTATGGAAAACTAATCAGCTCTAGGTCTTTGCACTTTACACATATGATGTTAATATGAAGTCGATCGGACTTATAGTTTGGGCTGTAGAGAGGACACAAAAAAGATAAATGCTACGGCGTATGGCGTATACGCCATACACACAAACACATCACGACGAAACTCATAGTGTGCATTCTCTACATGATACCCATTGAGAAATTGATGTAAAATAATACGCTTAAATTTTGCGAAATCATGACTCTCCCCTATTCCATAGTGTGGAGAGTAAAAATATTTATTCTAAAGAACTTTACCAAAAAAATAAAAAGCATTATTATTAGTCACTTTCGTAATGAAATTGTCAAGGAAATGTTTTTTGTTAAGTTTAATTTGTTATAATATTATTTCAATTTAACAAATTAAACTTTGTAAAAAAACTGTGGTTTTGTTTGAAGATTAATTCATTGTGTTTATTAAAGTCAGAAAAAGGAAACCTTGAAAAACTTTAAATAAACTAATTTGGCTATGTAGAACTCGCGTAAAAAAGGTTATTATGTTTGAGTAGGCTAAGAACCACACAAAATAAAGAATTAATGATTTTAATGCCTGCCACGGTCTTCGACGGCAAGATGGAGGATTCCACAATCTCCGGTTTCGGAGCGGTTAAATGCAGCTACGAGGACTTGATTTGATGGTGGAATATCAATGCACAGCTATGACAATTGGTCAATTAAGGAAGGAATAAATAGTAAACAATAAACAATAATATTACCTAATAATAAACCATCTTATAGCACTCTCCGTTGGTCACTCCACTAAGGTTTTGTTAAATTTCATGTTATATAACACTTCACGGCCGTAAGGCGTAAATAAAGTAAAATAAATGACAGTAAAGCAATACAATGTATACAACACATTAACTTACTAAGAAATAATATGCTTCCAAAATACATGTCAATGTTCACGCTTACCCTACGAGAGGATGTCAGGATTTTAGACTTCAAAAACAAGATTAACATGTACATAAAATAGTTAATACCATTAAGGTCTCAAAATGTATAATAGTTTACCACCAAACATAAAAGAAACCACAAGTCTTGTCACCTTACGTCGACAAGGTGCTGAATACATAGTTATGTAAAAACTATTAATGCTCTTCATAGATTACATGATGTTTTTATTATTAAATGTCATATTCTTACCGAAATTATCTATTTCAATAAATAATTTTTTGTTTAAACTAGATGTATTAACTTTAATATATGTTATTTCATCTAAATAAAGTTTACTATCGTCATTTAATACAATAATGTTTTAAAAATAGTATATTCTGAATTATTGAAGCAAATATTTGTGCTGCAGGAGAACTTAATAATGATCCAGCACACTAACTACTCTACCAATGAAATATTTAATTTATATTTTTTTTTACTTGCCAATTTTAAATATTGATAAAAAGACGTTCAATTTTTATTAATCTATGTGTTTAATGATATCGAATTCAAATTATTTTTTTCTTTTTCTTACATCTGTCCACTGCTGGATGTAAACCTCTTCTAAGTAGGTATCTTTATTTTAGTTTTTTGCCTTTTCACCTCTTTGTGGTGTTCTCAGGCAGATGAAACCTCCATGTACGCATCGATACTTAAAAGTAGGTGCTTCCATTCGTCTATTTTTGGTCATTTTGGATCCATCTCCTTCTTGCGATGGGGACAATATCGTCGGTGAACGTTTTGTAAATAAATTTAGTTTCTCGACCGTGATTTTTGACAAAGTGTCTTCAATACAA
Organism: Molanna angustata; assembly: GCA_963576475.1. Taxonomy (NCBI): domain Eukaryota; kingdom Metazoa; phylum Arthropoda; class Insecta; order Trichoptera; family Molannidae; genus Molanna; species Molanna angustata. Next base: position 412,383 of record OY754985.1, on the reverse strand, counting down.
CGCATCATTAATCAAGTGAAATCCGAGCATATTTATTTGTTTTTAAGTAAAAGCTTTATGATAAATTATAATGTAAATTGAAGTTTGTAATTTATTCTCGCATTGACTATACATAATTATTATTAAAAGATTCAACCAACTGAAAGCAATTAGATATTTCTGAATGAGGAGGAGGAAGAGAGAAATGAGAATAAAGTGGGAAATGGGAAAGAATGGCTGTGCTGTGGTAGTGGATTGGAGAAGAATGAAGAGATGAAGAGGGTGTAGGATATAATGCAAATGAATGTCATATTTTTATGCAAATATAAGGGAAAAGAATTATTAAAATAGTATTCTTCTCCGAGTTTCGTTAAGCTTTCTCTTCAGTAAAAATATTTAAATCTTTCTCCAGGGGCCGCCTCAGGATACAGCATTGGCAGGCTGCAGAACTAAGTTTCAACAATTGCAAAGTTACAAACGTACAACAATTTGTAATTTGAAGACATTAAAGTCAATGTTGTGAAGAAGGAACATTGAAGGTGTACATATTTATGAAATTATTGTATATAAATGATTTTTTGTTTTTGTTTTTGAAACTTCAATTAGATATTATGGAAATTTTGAAAGTCAATTTTCTACCAGTAATATTAATTTAAAAAGATCTTCAATATAAAATCAAACTATATGACTATACAAAGGTCAATAAAAAAAATGCATTCTCACAAAAAATACCCTTTTTTAAATAACTTTTTTTAATACAATGTAAGCATTTTTATTTTTGTTAGAAAATAAAAATAATCCAATAAAAATAATCCAACAGAACAATAAATGTATAGATAGTCAATGAAATGAAATGTAATATCTTAGAAATATTTTAAAATTCAATGAACCTGCCTAGTATTTTAGAAATTATATTTACAAAACAAGTTGTATGTAACACATGAGATCCAACTGTCGATGGCGATAGTATGTATAATTGAAGAATACGTACCAAACTATAAACACTGAAACACAAATCAATAAATATTTTAATATTTTAATATCCTATATAAAACATGTAGGTATGTATGTCAGGTTAGAATAGGATAGAGGTCAGTCTTTTTTCCTACCCAGAATATGAAAACAGCTTGATGGTATGTATGTATGTTGAGAGATTAAGTATCAAACTATTGAGTTCCCGTAGATATTGTGTAGTGTATACTGACATACAAATTGTATGATACGATGTCGTCAATAAATTCAATTTTTACAAAAACGGTTATAAAAAATAATTGATATAAAAGCACTCCTCTTATGCATATATTTTTATGAAAAATTAAATAATTTAGGTGGACTTTTTCAATATTTTTCGAAATTTTCAAAAAAATGTAAATATAGGCAATTAAGCACGTAAATTTATCAAAAACTATTTTTTTTCTAAAAAAAAAATGTGTAATAAGTTTTTAAGCCTATAATTTTCAATTTATTATGAAATTTTTGGTTATGTGCATTGTGCGGATCAAAAGTTATAGCGGACACAGACACACTATATATTTTACTCAGAATTCTGAGTATACCTATATATGGAACCGTGAAAAATATATAGACTTGACCATATAAATCTCGCGTATCCTTGATTTAAACTTTGATGATCTGTTAAGAGAAATTAATTCTCTTGAACAAATCGACAGTTGGAAAATGAGTAAAAATAAATTAACCAAAAATATCTTTAGTTTTATTTCAAGGCTGAGTTTAAAAACATTACTGCTTTTGCTAGTCAAAATCCTACAATCTTCATATCATTTTACTGAAAATTATAATACACATAGGAATAAAATTAGCACGAGCATGTGATTAAAATTCTTAAAGAGAGGATACTAATTATCGCGAGCATATGAATGACATTCTAAAAGAGAGGAATTAAATTAGCACGAGCATGTGAATGACATTCTAAAAGAGAGGAATCAAATTAGCACGGCCATGTGAATGACATTCTAAAAGAGATGAATCAAATTAGCACGGCCATGTGAATGTTATTCTAAAAGAGAGGAATTAAATTAGCACGATAATGTAAATGACATTCTAAAAGATAGGAATTAAATTAGCACGAGCATGTGAATGACATTCTAAAAGAGAGGAATCAAATCAACACAAGCATGTGAATGACATTCTAAAAGAGAGGAATCAAATTAGCACGGCCATGTGAATGACATTCTAAAAGAGAGGAATCAAATTAGCACGAGCATGTGAATGACATTCTAAAAGAGATAAATCAAATTACCACGGCCATGTGAATGACATTCTAAAAGAGAGGAATTAAATTGGCACGATAATGTGAATGACATTCTAAAAGAGAGGAATTAAATTAGCACGAGTATGTGAATGAAATTCTAAAAGATAGGAATTAAATTAGCACGAGCATGTGAATGACATTCTAAAAGAGAGGAATCAAATCAACACAAGCATGTGAATGACATTCTAAAAGAGAGGAATCAAATTAGCACGGCCATGTGAATGACATTCTAAAAGAGAGGAATCAAATTAGCACGAGCATGTGAATGACATTCTAAAAGAGATGAATCAAATTAGCACGGCCATGTGAATGACATTCTAAAAGAGAGGAATTAAATAAGCACGAGCATGTGAATGAAATTCTAAAAGATAGGAATTAAATTAGCACGAGCATGTGAATGACATTCTAAAAGAGAGGAATCAAATCAACACAAGCATGTGAATGACATTCTAAAAGAGAGGAATCAAATTAGCACGGCCATGTGAATGACATTCTAAAAGAGATGAATCAAATTAGCACGGCCATGTAAATGACATTCTAAAAGACAGGAATTAAATTGGCACGATAATGTGAATGACATTCTAAAAGAGAGGAATTAAATTAGCACGAGCATGTGAATGAAATTCTAAAAGATAGGAATTAAATTAGCACGAGCATGTGAATGACATTCTAAAAGAGAGGAATCAAATCAACACAAGCATGTGAATGACATTCTAAAAGAGAGGAATCAAATTAGCACGGCCATGTGAATGACATTCTAAAAGAGAGGAATCAAATTAGCACGAGCATGTGAATGACATTCTAAAAGAGATGAATCAAATTAGCACGGCCATGTGAATTACATTCTAAAAGAGAGGAATTAAATTGGCACGATAGTGTGAATGACATTCTAAAAGAGAGGAATTAAATTAGCACGAGCATGTGAATGAAATTCTAAAAGATAGGAATTAAATTAGCACGAGCATGTGAATGACATTCTAAAAGAGAGGAATCAAATCAACACAAGCATGTGAATGACATTCTAAAAGAGAGGAATCAAATTAGCACGGCCATGTGAATGACATTCTAAAAGAGAGGAATCAAATTAGCACGAGCATGTGAATGACATTCTAAAAGAGATGAATCAAATTAGCACGGCCATGTGAATGACATTCTAAAAGAGAGGAATTAAATTGGCACGATAATGTGAATGACATTCTAAAAGAGAGGAATTAAATTAGCACGAGCATGTGAATGAAATTCTAAAAGAGAGGAATTAAATTAGCACGATAATGTGAATGACATTCTAAAAGAGAGGAATCAAATTAGCACGGCCATGTGAATGACATTCTAAAAGAGAGGAATCAAATTAGCACGAGCATGTGAATGACATTCTTAAAGAGATGAATCAAATTAGCACGGCCATGTGAATGACATTCTAAAAGAGAGGAATTAAATAAGCACAGTTGGTTAGCTGTTCGGTTTCTGTGCCGGCGTCCTGGGTTCGACTCCCAGCAGAGGAGAAATTTATTTCTCACGCAAATATTGCTTCTCTGGGATGGAAATACTGATAATTGGAAGAAATTGCCATACGGCAATAAACTCGAAACTTGCGCAGTGTGCAAGGAAATGTTCATTATTATTTTTATTGTTATGTTGAAAAATTTTGTTGTAAAAATGGTAAAAAATACGCAAAATTAAGAGTTATTATATATGTATACATTCTGTACCTACTTAGATTGGTCTGTGGCTGAGAGACATGCGCGCTAGATTAATTATCCAGAAGACACGGGTTTGACTTTCGCTTCGATCGTTCATCTATAGTATGTAGGTGCAAGCATTTTAGCATAGTTAAGGAAATGTATGTAGATGTATATGTAGTTGTTTCAAGGACATATTCATTATATAAAATTAGTGGGTTGTGACCAACACTAAAGGTTTATAAACCCAAAATTTGTTGATTTTTTGCATTTTAAGAACATACCTTAGTTGAAATGAATAAAGTTTAACGGTCAATCACTTTGATTTTATGCACTCTTTTAGCATATAATATATTTATTACTATACGACACACAGTTATGGAGCAATTTAAAAAAAATCTGTAATTAAGGATATTTTTAATATATTTTAGGGGAATTTAGGCTGAATTTAAAACGGACAAACATTCACTAGAGAAATGTTGAAAACACTTTTACTATTTTTTTAGAAACACACTGTTACACATAATATTTGAGAAATCTGATTTGAAATTGGAGTTTTTAGGTTTATATGCCCCCTTAACATAAATTATAGGTACATAGTCGGTACGAATTTTTTATAGAAAAGTATATTGATAATCTTTCTATAAATCTACACAGCTCTTAAAAATGAAACTTGTTTTAATCGTAAACATACATATATCATGGTTAGTTATATCCTTAAAATATGTTCTACATATAATGGCAGATTGCGGTAGCGTCTGTGTATTACGAATATAAATACAATTTGGAGAGCCGACAAAAGTTTGAGGAGAAAAGTTTGTAAATGTTTCCATAATTTGGATATTGAATTTACACACAACACAATATTGAGAAATCATTATGGGATATGGTAAAACAGTATATTCATACAAATATGTATGATTTAAAATGTGTTGTTTGTAGAGTTTCCATAACTTCTAAAAAACGATACGGGATATTTTAACATATTCGATACCTAAAACGCATTAACGCTGAAACGCAGCGTTTCGGCGTTACCACGCATTTCCTTGATATCAACGAATTTACAAAACTCAAGTTTTAAAATTTATAGAATATTCAAAAAAAAAAGATTGTTAAAAAGGCATTATTGAAAAACGTTGCGCAAGCGCATAAAGTAATCACGTAAACCAGCCGATGACAGGTCGTGATCCCTGTGAGTGCCTTGGTTTCCCGGTTCTCCCTAAATATTCCATCTTCGTCTCTATTAAGATATTAAAAAAATGTCACAGAATATCACTGATTCCCGACAGGGAAAAATCCAATGTTATTTTTTTTTAAATAGAATTAGGTTTATGTTTGAATTATTACGTAATATTATTTTGATAAATGTGTATTTTACCAATCATAGTATCAATGCAAGAGTAAATTTTAAAATAATACTTGTTTTCTTTCACTTGTGTTGTTAATTTTATTTTATTTTACCTTTTATCACACCATATTTATAATGACAACAATAAGTAGATTACTGCTGCCCAAGTAGGAAATCTTGTTCTAGGGCTAGCAGTTTACAATTTTTACTGACAATTATATGCAATTATGAACCAGGTGATTTTTCCTGTTCCACACTAAATATGTACACAATCTCAACTTTCTGCAATCACAAACATATAGGCTCACACAAAACAGATCAACTATGTAGATCCCAATGTCCGCCATAATACCTGTCATAAATCCAATCTCTGACGCGATTTTTATTTCAGAGCCTTAAAAAGAGATTAGTTAACAATGTTGTTGTTATTAATCATTTGTTGTAAGCAAATTTTATTTGAATTTAAGGTACTTTGTATTTTTTAGTTATTTTTTTTGTGAAATAATACTTTATTATGTATATAGATGTGCAGATTTGTATATGCTTTATTTAATGTTTATAAACTTTATTCTGTATATCTGTTTTGTTTTCTTATCAAAATAAATGAATATGATATTGAAAATGAAATAAAAACGAGTGGGTTGTGGCCAACACTAAACTCTCCACACCATAGAAAGCGTTTTTTTTTTCTTCTTCAAATATTGACAATCTCAATATGGAAAAATATGCTTATGTTAGATGAAATATTTTATTCATTCTAAATTTTACTACCAGGAATATAAATTTTCTAACGATAGTATATTTTTATATATTTGATTTTGTTTTTGTATTTTGTCTTTATTGATATTTCTTAACTGATATAATGTATTGCTGAACTTAATGTGTTATACTTATGTTATTATTGTATTTATAACTGTGTTGTGTACTGTTCAATTTTTAACATTATATTTCATAACAGATATTATGTATCGCCGAATTTTAAATTTGATTTCCTTCTGATTTACAATATGTTATTGTTATCTTTATTGATGTTTCTTAACTGATATAATGTATTGCTGAACTAAATGTGTTGTAGGTACTTATGTTATTGTTGTATTTATAACTGGTGTTATGTACTGTTAATAATATGGTGTTATGTACTGTAAATAGGCTTTCAAGCCGTAAATATAATTAAATAAATAAATAAATAAAATAAATAAATATTAAGATAGACAAACTATTAATGCAGTATGGTGAAGAATGCTTATATGTTGTATGAAATATTTTAATAAAAGCAGATAAATTTTGTTTCAATGAGCGTTAGAGCATTTTGACAATTTTGACACGTGATATCATATGAAGAAATTTTATGATATCTATGAAAAGCTTATCAGTTTTGAGTTCAAGCTATTAATATTCTTATATCAATATGAAATTAAAGAAATGAACATTGCCAAACATAAAAAAATTCTCTTGTTACATATAAGTTTCATACAAAAATCCATTAAATAAAATACAATTTTTGAAACCGTTGAATATTTTTCTTTTAACATTGACCAACTTTGAATACGATTTCATGAAGATTCTTTGTGTTGTATAAATAGTTGAAAGCAAATTAAAATATCTCTAATTTCCAGGTCATGAGAGCATTTTTTCAGTTTTAATAGATGAAATCATAAAGAAACATTGAGAAAAAATGAACCGTTGTCTATGGAAAACTAATCAGCTGTAAGGTTATGGACTTAACACATATGATATCAATATGAAGTCAATCGGACTTATAGTTTGGGCTGCAGAGAGGACACAAAAAAAAACAACGTAAATGATGAATTCATAGAGAAAAAATCCAAAGTTGTCTATGGAAAACTAATCAGCTCTAGGTCTTTGCACTTTACACATATGATGTTAATATGAAGTCGATCGGACTTATAGTTTGGGCTGTAGAGAGGACACAAAAAAGATAAATGCTACGGCGTATGGCGTATACGCCATACACACAAACACATCACGACGAAACTCATAGTGTGCATTCTCTACATGATACCCATTGAGAAATTGATGTAAAATAATACGCTTAAATTTTGCGAAATCATGACTCTCCCCTATTCCATAGTGTGGAGAGTAAAAATATTTATTCTAAAGAACTTTACCAAAAAAATAAAAAGCATTATTATTAGTCACTTTCGTAATGAAATTGTCAAGGAAATGTTTTTTGTTAAGTTTAATTTGTTATAATATTATTTCAATTTAACAAATTAAACTTTGTAAAAAAACTGTGGTTTTGTTTGAAGATTAATTCATTGTGTTTATTAAAGTCAGAAAAAGGAAACCTTGAAAAACTTTAAATAAACTAATTTGGCTATGTAGAACTCGCGTAAAAAAGGTTATTATGTTTGAGTAGGCTAAGAACCACACAAAATAAAGAATTAATGATTTTAATGCCTGCCACGGTCTTCGACGGCAAGATGGAGGATTCCACAATCTCCGGTTTCGGAGCGGTTAAATGCAGCTACGAGGACTTGATTTGATGGTGGAATATCAATGCACAGCTATGACAATTGGTCAATTAAGGAAGGAATAAATAGTAAACAATAAACAATAATATTACCTAATAATAAACCATCTTATAGCACTCTCCGTTGGTCACTCCACTAAGGTTTTGTTAAATTTCATGTTATATAACACTTCACGGCCGTAAGGCGTAAATAAAGTAAAATAAATGACAGTAAAGCAATACAATGTATACAACACATTAACTTACTAAGAAATAATATGCTTCCAAAATACATGTCAATGTTCACGCTTACCCTACGAGAGGATGTCAGGATTTTAGACTTCAAAAACAAGATTAACATGTACATAAAATAGTTAATACCATTAAGGTCTCAAAATGTATAATAGTTTACCACCAAACATAAAAGAAACCACAAGTCTTGTCACCTTACGTCGACAAGGTGCTGAATACATAGTTATGTAAAAACTATTAATGCTCTTCATAGATTACATGATGTTTTTATTATTAAATGTCATATTCTTACCGAAATTATCTATTTCAATAAATAATTTTTTGTTTAAACTAGATGTATTAACTTTAATATATGTTATTTCATCTAAATAAAGTTTACTATCGTCATTTAATACAATAATGTTTTAAAAATAGTATATTCTGAATTATTGAAGCAAATATTTGTGCTGCAGGAGAACTTAATAATGATCCAGCACACTAACTACTCTACCAATGAAATATTTAATTTATATTTTTTTTTACTTGCCAATTTTAAATATTGATAAAAAGACGTTCAATTTTTATTAATCTATGTGTTTAATGATATCGAATTCAAATTATTTTTTTCTTTTTCTTACATCTGTCCACTGCTGGATGTAAACCTCTTCTAAGTAGGTATCTTTATTTTAGTTTTTTGCCTTTTCACCTCTTTGTGGTGTTCTCAGGCAGATGAAACCTCCATGTACGCATCGATACTTAAAAGTAGGTGCTTCCATTCGTCTATTTTTGGTCATTTTGGATCCATCTCCTTCTTGCGATGGGGACAATATCGTCGGTGAACGTTTTGTAAATAAATTTAGTTTCTCGACCGTGATTTTTGACAAAGTGTCTTCAATACAACGCATCATTAATCAAGTGAAATCCGAGCATATTTATTTGTTTTTAAGTAAAAGCTTTATGATAAATTATAATGTAAATTGAAGTTTGTAATTTATTCTCGCATTGACTATACATAATTATTATTAAAAGATTCAACCAACTGAAAGCAATTAGATATTTCTGAATGAGGAGGAGGAAGAGAGAAATGAGAATAAAGTGGGAAATGGGAAAGAATGGCTGTGCTGTGGTAGTGGATTGGAGAAGAATGAAGAGATGAAGAGGGTGTAGGATATAATGCAAATGAATGTCATATTTTTATGCAAATATAAGGGAAAAGAATTATTAAAATAGTATTCTTCTCCGAGTTTCGTTAAGCTTTCTCTTCAGTAAAAATATTTAAATCTTTCTCCAGGGGCCGCCTCAGGATACAGCATTGGCAGGCTGCAGAACTAAGTTTCAACAATTGCAAAGTTACAAACGTACAACAATTTGTAATTTGAAGACATTAAAGTCAATGTTGTGAAGAAGGAACATTGAAGGTGTACATATTTATGAAATTATTGTATATAAATGATTTTTTGTTTTTGTTTTTGAAACTTCAATTAGATATTATGGAAATTTTGAAAGTCAATTTTCTACCAGTAATATTAATTTAAAAAGATCTTCAATATAAAATCAAACTATATGACTATACAAAGGTCAATAAAAAAAATGCATTCTCACAAAAAATACCCTTTTTTAAATAACTTTTTTTAATACAATGTAAGCATTTTTATTTTTGTTAGAAAATAAAAATAATCCAATAAAAATAATCCAACAGAACAATAAATGTATAGATAGTCAATGAAATGAAATGTAATATCTTAGAAATATTTTAAAATTCAATGAACCTGCCTAGTATTTTAGAAATTATATTTACAAAACAAGTTGTATGTAACACATGAGATCCAACTGTCGATGGCGATAGTATGTATAATTGAAGAATACGTACCAAACTATAAACACTGAAACACAAATCAATAAATATTTTAATATTTTAATATCCTATATAAAACATGTAGGTATGTATGTCAGGTTAGAATAGGATAGAGGTCAGTCTTTTTTCCTACCCAGAATATGAAAACAGCTTGATGGTATGTATGTATGTTGAGAGATTAAGTATCAAACTATTGAGTTCCCGTAGATATTGTGTAGTGTATACTGACATACAAATTGTATGATACGATGTCGTCAATAAATTCAATTTTTACAAAAACGGTTATAAAAAATAATTGATATAAAAGCACTCCTCTTATGCATATATTTTTATGAAAAATTAAATAATTTAGGTGGACTTTTTCAATATTTTTCGAAATTTTCAAAAAAATGTAAATATAGGCAATTAAGCACGTAAATTTATCAAAAACTATTTTTTTTCTAAAAAAAAAATGTGTAATAAGTTTTTAAGCCTATAATTTTCAATTTATTATGAAATTTTTGGTTATGTGCATTGTGCGGATCAAAAGTTATAGCGGACACAGACACACTATATATTTTACTCAGAATTCTGAGTATACCTATATATGGAACCGTGAAAAATATATAGACTTGACCATATAAATCTCGCGTATCCTTGATTTAAACTTTGATGATCTGTTAAGAGAAATTAATTCTCTTGAACAAATCGACAGTTGGAAAATGAGTAAAAATAAATTAACCAAAAATATCTTTAGTTTTATTTCAAGGCTGAGTTTAAAAACATTACTGCTTTTGCTAGTCAAAATCCTACAATCTTCATATCATTTTACTGAAAATTATAATACACATAGGAATAAAATTAGCACGAGCATGTGATTAAAATTCTTAAAGAGAGGATACTAATTATCGCGAGCATATGAATGACATTCTAAAAGAGAGGAATTAAATTAGCACGAGCATGTGAATGACATTCTAAAAGAGAGGAATCAAATTAGCACGGCCATGTGAATGACATTCTAAAAGAGATGAATCAAATTAGCACGGCCATGTGAATGTTATTCTAAAAGAGAGGAATTAAATTAGCACGATAATGTAAATGACATTCTAAAAGATAGGAATTAAATTAGCACGAGCATGTGAATGACATTCTAAAAGAGAGGAATCAAATCAACACAAGCATGTGAATGACATTCTAAAAGAGAGGAATCAAATTAGCACGGCCATGTGAATGACATTCTAAAAGAGAGGAATCAAATTAGCACGAGCATGTGAATGACATTCTAAAAGAGATAAATCAAATTACCACGGCCATGTGAATGACATTCTAAAAGAGAGGAATTAAATTGGCACGATAATGTGAATGACATTCTAAAAGAGAGGAATTAAATTAGCACGAGTATGTGAATGAAATTCTAAAAGATAGGAATTAAATTAGCACGAGCATGTGAATGACATTCTAAAAGAGAGGAATCAAATCAACACAAGCATGTGAATGACATTCTTAAAGAGAGGAATCAAATTAGCACGGCCATGTGAATGACATTCTAAAAGAGAGGAATCAAATTAGCACGAGCATGTGAATGACATTCTAAAAGAGATGAATCAAATTAGCACGGCCATGTGAATGACATTCTAAAAGAGAGGAATTAAATAAGCACGAGCATGTGAATGAAATTCTAAAAGATAGGAATTAAATTAGCACGAGCATGTGAATGACATTCTAAAAGAGAGGAATCAAATCAACACAAGCATGTGAATGACATTCTAAAAGAGAGGAATCAAATTAGCACGGCCATGTGAATGACATCCTAAAAGAGATGAATCAAATTAGCACGGCCATGTAAATGACATTCTAAAAGACAGGAATTAAATTGGCACGATAATGTGAATGACATTCTAAAAGAGAGGAATTAAATTAGCACGAGCATGTGAATGAAATTCTAAAAGATAGGAATTAAATTAGCACGAGCATGTGAATGACATTCTAAAAGAGAGGAATCAAATCAACACAAGCATGTGAATGACATTCTAAAAGAGATGAATCAAATTAGCACGGCCATGTGAATTACATTCTAAAAGAGAGGAATTAAATTGGCACGATAGTGTGAATGACATTCTAAAAGAGAGGAATTAAATTAGCACGAGCATGTGAATGAAATTCTAAAAGATAGGAATTAAATTAGCACGAGCATGTGAATGACATTCTAAAAGAGAGGAATCAAATCAACACAAGCATGTGAATGACATTCTAAAAGAGAGGAATCAAATTAGCACGGCCATGTGAATGACATTCTAAAAGAGAGGAATCAAATTAGCACGAGCATGTGAATGACATTCTAAAAGAGATGAATCAAATTAGCACGGCCATGTGAATGACATTCTAAAAGAGAGGAATTAAATTGGCACGATAATGTGAATGACATTCTAAAAGAGAGGAATTAAATTAGCACGAGCATGTGAATGAAATTCTAAAAGAGAGGAATTAAATTAGCACGATAATGTGAATGACATTCTAAAAGAGAGGAATCAAATTAGCACGGCCATGTGAATGACATTCTAAAAGAGAGGAATCAAATTAGCACGAGCATGTGAATGACATTCTTAAAGAGATGAATCAAATTAGCACGGCCATGTGAATGACATTCTAAAAGAGAGGAATTAAATAAGCACGATAGTGTGAATGACATTCTAAAAGAGAGGAATTAAATTAGAACGAGCATGTGAATGACATTCTAAAAGAGAGGAATTAAATAAGCACGATAGTGTGAATGATATTCTAAAAGAGAGGAATTAAATTAGCACGATAATGTGAATGACATTCTAAAAGAGAGGAATCTAATTAACACGACCATGTGAATGATATTCTAAAAGAAAGGAATCAAAAAAACTTGAGCAACAGAAGAACATTGTATAAGACATTGTTCGAATGTGAGTGCGGCGATGATTTCATACAAATACAGGTGTATGGCACTGAGTTATGTCTACCTACACCAATAAGAAATGGTTTCTGATTGCGGCCCATCGGTCGGGTGTGGTACAAAAGTTTATACGGGTGTAATAAGTAAAATAAAAAGATTTTTGTTTTCTGCAATAATGTTATGTTATCTAGAAAATGTTCTGGTATATATTTTATGTGGTTTTTGTGTTCATATTACACCAGTACCTACAATTACATAAATATAACAACGTATTTATGTTGAGATACCGAAATATTCAACTGACTCATTACGTTAAATTATAATTATACTAAATCCAAGACGAATTTTATTGTTTTCATTTATAGCGAAGATAAATATGAATAAAGAATTGTTCTCCAAAGCATCTTTGAACATTTTATCTTTTGCGGAGATTTAAACGACTGTTTTTACTCCTCACTAACCCATAGGGACATAGTGGGTAGTTATGAATTCGCAATTTTAAGGCTATTTTTTATTGCAGATTATCAACTAGTATAATGCTGAGATTTTATTGTGAAGTGGCGTTTTTATTTTACATACTTTATCGATTATAGATTAAAGTAATCATTCGATTCATTTCATATTTTGCAAATTTTTATATCTTATACTCGCATAGACTCCATTACATTTTGAAAGATTTCTGAATAGTGCTTTTAATTTTTTTAACTGTCAAATCACTTTCAAAAAATGGCATTGAAGAATTATCAAATTTTCATAATTAAATATTTGAATCAATAATATTTGAACAAACTCATTTCTTAAAAATGCTGAAGATTTTCCATACAAAACTTGAATACTTTATGAAGTGATTGTTATAGAGGAGTTTAGAGTTGGCCACTACCCACTCAACATTTTATTTTGAATGTATACGGAATGCCTGACGAATAAAATAGGTATACATTGCGGACATTAATGGAATGAGAGGTCGGGGTCGCCCAAGGAAAGGATGGCACATCCATGTGAATGGTATTTTGAAAGACGAAAATGATACAAGCGTGAACAACATACGAAGGTGAATAACACGATTTAAGAATGTTGACGAGGCGATGAATGTATGTCAAGATAGAAAAATTTGGCGTTCGTTTCTCTCTGCCTACCTCGTAAGGCATATGGCGTGATGGTTTGAATGAATGATTAAATAAAAAATAATAATTGTGCTTATTTTTCTTAATAATTATAATGATTTTAGTACATCTTCTGTCTCCTCGTTCGGCAACGTTCACTCATTCCCATGTTATCTCATTGGTCCTCTCTCAGTTCTGGATGGATACTTCCTTAAGCGAGCTTCTACAACGAGCTTCTTCGATGAAGAGGTCGTCTCAGTACTATGTGTTTAGTCAATAGTGCATAGTAGAGATGAGAGCGGATATACCAGTAGAGATGAGAGCGGATATACCAGTAGAGATGAGAGCGGATATACCAGTAGAGATGAGAGCGGATATACCAGTAGAGATGAGAGCGGATATACCAGTAGAGATGAGAGCGGATATACCAGTAGAGATGAGAGCGGATATACCAGTAGAGATGAGAGCGGATATACCAGGCTTAGCTTGGTCAGCGGTGGCTCTCATGTCTCAAAGGCGGATCAATGCCTTGAGGTCAGGTGGTCGTAAAAAGCATAGATTTTTCCATGTTGTCTAAAATAATATTAAGTTACGATGTACATTCTCTCTGTCTCCTCCTTATCTTTTATCCCACTTGGTGATATGGTGCGCTCCTCTATCCTGTGAATCGTTCTCAGAGACATTACGTAACCGCCTATCCTCCGTCACCAAGCTCTTCCATCGTCTTTTGGAACGCTCTTTTGGTCTCTTGTCGGGAACTCAATAGCAGTGTTATATAAGTTTTCTATTGATTTTCTTCGAATAACTATGTATATACATTATTGACACATAATCAAATTTGAAAATATTACTTACCAGATATATATTTTTTTTTAATTAAAGTTTTTAATTCTACTACTTTAATGATACTGACTAGTTTCGGTCATCCAGTGACCAAAATGGTCTACTTTTAAAGTAGTAGAACTAATAACGTTGGTTTTATTTTACCATACCAAATTTATTATAATTTGAAATGGAGTTGGAACCGTAGAAAAGTTAAAAAAAAAGTGATTATGTCCTTGTTAAACAAGTACCTACATATAAATCTTCCTACGTTCCCTAAAATAAGCATAAATGCTTGTGCTATAGGTGAACCAAATCGGTCGAGTCAGGATTCGAGCTCGCGACCACTGGATTACTAATCCAATGCGCTTACCGCTCTGCCATCGACCAATCTATAAGTGAATGAAATCCAAAATAAAAAAAAGTTTTTTTGAAGCACGTTTCATTTTGATCTTTTTTTTATTATTTTATCTTATTCATATCAGTTTCTATAATATCAAAGTAATCTACCTACCTACAGTTATCTCGCAGAATCTTTTTAAGGCAAGTTATTTAAGCAAATTCCAATATTATTATTGTTCCAGAATGTTTAAGCTAATCTGTATTTTTGGAGCGAGAGTATTGCAAGATTTTGTATTTGGTGAAAATGAACCCACGCAAAAGAAAATCATTTTGATTTTATAACGAAAATGAAGATCGTATTATCTGTAAAGTTAGTAAGTTTTCGCCACCAAAAGGTTTGCGAGTCTTTCGCTGGTGGTAATATTTAAAATATTTTATTAGGAATAACAAACCTCGAATAATTTTTTTTTAATTTAAAATATACAAACACAAAAAATAATTCAAGAAGTAAATTTTTTTGTTGAAAATGGAGTTGCATTGAGATTCGCTTTAAAAAAATATGACTTCACTAATATGTACGTCCACTAATTATTCCTTTTTATTGAGTTCCCTAATCTAATGTTTGAAAATATATGTTGTTCATAAAAATCTTTACACTTGAAAATAAGCTAAAAAACACTATCGCCATCTATGAAATAAAGTAGAAACCTGGTTTGTAAACAATGAAAGCAACAAATTTTTCATGAAAAATATGACAAGTTATTCCCCGTCTACTTTCTAGGAACATGGCGTGATGGATCGTTTTTTTATTATTAGGTATTATTTTTTATTTTAAATTACTTCTTGGGCAACTAACAGGTAGGTACTATGTCAAATAAATTTAGCTCGCACCCGATAGCAAGTTGCCACATTCTGGAGACTTACGAAATTAATGGTCTCACAGATCTAGACTTAAAACACAATCAAAACTGTGCCTCCACCGGGAATCGAACCGTTTTAAATTGTAAGATGTTTCATTGATAATAAAGGGAGATTCGGGGTCACCAATTAAAAGGAGACGGTTTTTAATTACTGGATTGAGTATGATTAATTAATTTAAAGGAATTTCTATCAGAAAATTATTTGCATGTTCAAAAGTATTGTCAAAACACATCTCTCTATATTAGATATACTACAGAGAATACATTTTGGGGCAACTGGTGATTTATGTTTCAATTACCTGCCAAATGAATTTAAGCAGATAAAAGAATTTAAAAAATTTAAACAAAAATTAAAATTGCACTTAACTTCTAACTTCTAAAATATTAGTTTTCGATTTTGTTTGTTTGATTTGTTTCAATTGCTTGTATTTTCTTTTTTTATTTCTAAATATGTGTTTTGGTATGTTTGAATAGTCTATATTGCTCATTTTTCAATTTATTTTCATGTATTTCCTTTTGTTTTATTTGAATATGTATTTAGATATGTTTACTCATTTGTATATTTCTCATTTTTCATTTATTTTCAAACTTTTTTAATGTTTATTTGATTTTTTATTCATGTTGATTTGATTTAAATACTCTATTGTTGACTTTGTTTAATTGCTTTGTTTGATATTTTTTATTTTTTTTATAAGTGATTTCCCTTATCAAGCACAAGGTTGCAATCTTTTTGATGAGGCACTGCAAAGAAAAATTTGTAAAAATATAATTACCTGTGAATTATATCTTGATTTGTTATTGTAAAATTATTATGTTATATAAATAAATAAAAAATAAAAATATAGTACTCACCCTGACACGTATTTATTTCAATTAAGATTTTACATTGTAGTTGTTTAATAATTATGATATTAAATTAATACATAATAAGAATGTCGAGGAGAATTCGCGATACGTCAAGCCACGGCACTGGAAAGAATCCCGAATGGTTAACTGTTTATAACTTCAGCTTGCTGTGGTAGCAATGATGTGTCGATAGAGGTGTGCGGACATCATAGGGATGTTCCGCCACAGCAATAAAACATTTAATAAATACATTATTTTTAAACATTATTTAAATATATATAGAACTTTCAAAAATTAAATTGATAAGGAAACTCAATAAGAAGGCATTAATTTATTGGTGAACGTTGCGCAAGCGCTTAAAGTGATCGCGTAAACCAGCCGATGACAGGTCGTAAGCCTTGTGGGTGCCTTGAGTTCCTGGTTCTTCTATAATATTCCAACTTCGTCTCTATTGAAATGTTAAAAAGTTTGTCAACAAAAATATCATGAAACTTAATTGTTTGGAGATGTTGCAAATTAATAAAAGTGAAAGGCAACATTGTGAACATACAATGACCGAATTCAACGCCATTCCATCAAACCAAGGCTCACCCACATATATCGCGACATTGTAAAAATCACTAACTCCGCCCACACATCTGGCAATGTTATTGAGGTAGTGATGGACTAGTTTTGTTAAATTTAAGTCATTCGGATCTTGATGATCCAAAATCCTTGATAATATTTTTTCTATATTTGTAAATCTAAAAACGGATTTCCACGGATGTCAACACAGAAACTTTATGTATGAACGATTCTATCAAGTTCATGATATAATAATTTATTTTTCCAAATCATTGATGGCAACGGAATCTTGGAGAGGTTCACGGGCAACTGGAAAGGAACTTGAATTTAAGAAAGAAAAACAACAATAGCTGTATGTTTGTCAAACTTTGGTTATAAACAAAGGGGTTGTTTGGTTCAACATTAATTTGATGGTTATTGGACAATATTTTTGGATAACCGCCATTATTTGGTACAAAAACTGCGACAGCGGGGGCGCAATGAATAAGTTTTCATTTATTTCCTATGTAATGTATTTTCTTTCTATATTCAATGATATCTGACCTCTGAAATTTTTCGTATCTCGATTATGATTTTCTCTATGAAATTATTTCGATCTTTGTTCTTAAAATAACCTTTTCGCATTTTTTATAAAATATTTTTTTACGCGTTATCCTTTTTTGTTTAAATTATAATTGGATTTTTTTCGTATGGTTCGTAAATGTTATTTTTTCCTCTTATCTACGTTATTTTGGTTTGTTTGAAATTTGAAACCCTCGAAAATTCATTATTTTAGAAATCGTTCAAACAAAATCGTCGAAAAAAAACGACGATTGTTTATTAACTTGTTGCATATGACACATGAGATCCAGCTGTCGATGGCGATTGTATGCAAAATTGAAGAATACGTACAAAACTATAAACACATAAACACAATTTTTTAAACATTATAAAATATATTGTTTTCTATATAATACATGTTGGAAAGTATGTATGGATAGGATAGTATGAAGGTCTGTCTTTTTTCCTACCCAGAATATGAAAACAGTATGACAGAAAGTATGTACGTATGTATGTCTGGAAATTTAGTATTAAACTATTGAGTCCCCGTAGATATTGTGTAGTGTATACTGACATACAAATTGTATGAAACAATGTCGTCACTAAATTCAATTTTTATAAAAACTGTTAAAAAAGTTTGAGATATAGGTATTACTACAATGTTCATATTTTTATAGAATAATAAATTATCTTGTTGGCGGTTACAGTTTTTATCGATATTTTTTAAAACTTTGGAAATATAGGCAGTAAAATACATAAATTAATCAAAAAACATGTTTTCCTTAAAAAAAATACTTGATAAAAACTGGAATTTTTAAAATAAACTAAATTTGATATTTTGTATTTGTCTATATTCATACCAATTTTAAGCGTTCTTGCTTTTATGGTTTATGACATAGATGAAAAAATAAAGTAAAAATTCAAAAAATCCATATATGTGTATAGAACATAATACTGTAAAGCAGGGGTGGCGAACCTAGGGCACGCGTGCCCGAGGTGGCACGTTAGATAATTTGGATGGCACGCGAAGGATTTCTAAGTTAATTTTTGTTTTAATTTTTAAGTGTAAGATATTAAATTTTTTTTAAATAATCCGTGTTACAAATCGACAGTTGGATAGTGATATTCAAAGTACATAAATATATGAAATTATAATCAAATTTAGTCGGAAAGGAATGACATTATTATAGAAAGATATCAGAATCTGATATCTTTCCATTTAAATTTTCATCGCAAATAGCATTTCGTTAAAAGCGCTCATAGTTTAACAGGATTAAGGAATTTAATAAAATTTGATAAATTCCATCCCTTATCCAGACACCCCGTGTGACGTCACGGTTCATAATGTCTGTCATGAAATACCAATTTTAAATAAGTATCCTCTATAAATTATTGTCTTTCACAAGAGAGACGTGTTCCTGTCCCCCTCAACACCACCATCGAGGACTTGTCTGATGTAATTACTGGAACCCGGTACACTGTCTCTCACAGCGCAGGTAAATAATGACAAAGGTTTACACAAAATATTAACCAAACAAACCCTCATGAAAATATTTGGAATATTTCAGAATCATATATTTATTTTGTCATATTGTTGATTTATTAAAAGTCATAAAATATTGATGAAATGCGGAAGGATATTTTGTAAAAACAAGATAAGATTAAGCTGAATAATTCTTTACCATTTTCATTTTAGAGGCAACTTTATGGATCATTTTGAATTTTTACAATGTTTCACGAAATATATAATATATGAATCATTTCACAATGCTTTACATAATCACGAAATATATATATGGATTATTTCACAATGTTTTACATTATCACGAAATATACCTATATATGGATCATTTCACAATGTTTTACATTATCACGAAATATATAGGTATCGATCATTTCACAATGTTTTTTATAATCACGAAATATGTATGGATCATTTCACAGTGTTTTACATAATCACGAAATATAATATATAGATCATTTTATTGGCCTTCGTGGCTCAGTTGGTAAGATATCTGACTGCTGAGCCAAATGTCCCGGGTTCGATTCACGGTGGAGAAACAGTTTTTAATTGTGTTTTCAGTCTGAATCTGTGAGACGATTAATACCGTAAGTCTTCAGAATGTGGCAACTTGTTCAGGCATGTTAAAATAATATTTGACATAGTACCTGTTAGTTGCCCGAGAAGCAATGTTAAAAAAATAAATAAATCATTTCACAATGTTTTACATAATCACGAAATATATATGGATCTTTTCACAATGTTTTAAATAATCACGAAATGTATATGGATTATTTAACAATGTTTTACATAATCACGAAATAAATATGGATCATTTCACAATGTTTTACATAATCACGAAATACGTATGGATCATTTCACAATGTTTTACATAATCACGAAATATATATGGATCATTTCACAATGTTTTACATAATCACGAAATATATATGGATCGTTTGACAATGTTTCACATAATCTAGAAATATATATGGATCGTTTCACAATGTTTTACATAATCTAGAAATATATATGGATCATTTCACAATGTTTTACATAATCACGAAATATATATGGATCATTTCACAATGTTTTACATAATCACGAAATATATATGGATCGTTTGACAATGTTTCACATAATCTAGAAATATATATGGATCGTTTCACAATGTTTTACATAATCACGAAATAAATATGGATCATTTCACAATGTTTTACATAATCACGAAATATATATGGATCGTTTGACAATGTTTCACATAATCTAGAAATATATATGGATCGTTTCACAATGTTTTACATAATCACGAAATAAATATGGATCATTTCACAATGTTTTACATTATCACGAAATATGTATGGATCATTTCACAATGTTTTACATAATCACGAAATATATATGGATCATTTCACAATGTTTTACATAATCACGAAATATATATGGATCGTTTGACAATGTTTTACATAATCTAGAAATATATATGGATCGTTTCACAATGTTTTCCATAATCACGAAATAAATATGGATCATTTCACAATGTTTTACATTATCACGAAATATGTATGGATCGTTTGACAATGTTTTACATAATCTAGAAATATATATGGATCGTTTCACAATGTTTTACATAATCACGAAATAAATATGGATCATTTCACAATGTTTTACATTATCACGAAATATGTATGGATCATTTCACAATGTTTTACATAATCACGAAATATATATGGATCATTTCACAATGTTTTACATAATCACGAAATATATATGGATCGTTTGACAATGTTTTACATAATCTAGAAATATATATGGATCGTTTCACAATGTTTTACATAATCACGAAATAAATATGGATCATTTCACAATGTTTTACATAATCACGAAATACGTATGGATCATTTCACAATGTTTTACATAATCACGAAATATATATGGATCATTTCACAATGTTTTACATAATCACGAAATATATATGGATCGTTTGATAATGTTTCACATAATCTAGAAATATATATGGATCGTTTCACAATGTTATACATAATCACGAAATAAATATGGATCATTTCACAATGTTTTACATAATCACGAAATACATATATATGGATCAGTTCACAATGTTTTACATAATCACGAAATACATATATATGGATCATTTCACAATGTTTTACATAATCACGAAATACATATATATGGATCATTTCACAATGTTTTACATAATCACGAAATACATATATATGGATCATTTCACAATGTCTTACATATGTAATCACGAAATATATATGGATCGTTTGACAATGTTTTACATAATCTAGAAATATATATGGATCGTTTCACAATGTTTTACATAATCTAGAAATATATATGGATCGTTTGACAATGTTTTACATAATCACGAAATAAATATAATAATATAATAATAATAATAATATATGGATCATTTCACAATGTTTTACATAATCACGAAATACATATATATGGATCATTTCACAATGTCTTACATAATCACGAAATATATATGGATCGTTTGACAATGTTTTACATAATCTAGAAATATATATGGATCGTTTCACAATGTTTTACATAATCTAGAAATATATATGGATCGTTTGACAATGTTTTACATAATCACGAAATAAATATAATAATATAATAATAATAATAATATATGGATCATTTCACAATGTTTTACATAATCACGAAATACATATATATGGATCATTTCACAATGTTTTACATAATCACGAAATACATATATATGGATCATTTCACAATGTTTTACATAATCACGAAATACATATATATATGGATCATTTCACAATGTTTTACATAATCACGAAATACATATATATGGATCATTTCACAATGTTTTACATAATCACGAAATACATATATATGGATCATTTCACAATGTGTTACATAATCACGAAATACATATATATGGATCATTTCACAATGTTTTACATAATCACGAAATACATATATATGGATCATTTCACAATGTTTTACATAATCACGAAATACATATATATGGATTATTTCACAATGTTTTACATAATCACGAAATACATATATATATGGATCATTTCACAATGTTTTATATAATCACGAAATACATATATATGGATCATTTCACAATGTTTTACATAATCACGAAATACATATATATGGATCATTTCACAATGTCTTACATAATCACGAAATATATATGGATCGTTTGACAATGTTTTACATAATCTAGAAATATATATGGATCGTTTCACAATGTTTTACATAATCTAGAAATATATATGGATCGTTTGACAATGTTTTACATAATCACGAAATACATATATATGGATCATTTCACAATGTTTTACATAATCACGAAATACATATATATGGATCATTTCACAATATTTTACATAATCACGAAATACATATATATGGATCATTTCACAATGTTTTACATAATCACGAAATACATATATATGGATCATTTCACAATGTCTTACATAATCACGAAATATATATGGATCGTTTGACAATGTTTTACATAATCTAGAAATATATATGGATCGTTTCACAATGTTTTACATAATCTAGAAATATATATGGATCGTTTCACAATGTTTTACATAATCACGAAATACATATATATGGATCATTTCACAATGTCTTACATAATCACGAAATATATATGGGTCGTTTGACAATGTTTTACATAATCTAGAAATATATATGGATCGTTTCACAATGTTTTACATAATCTAGAAATATATATGGATCGTTTCACAATGTTTTACATAATCACGAAATACATATATATGGATCATTTCACAATGTTTTACATAATCACGAAATACATATATATGGATCATTTCACAATGTTTTACATAATCACGAAATACATATATATGGATCATTTCACAATGTTTTACATAATCACGAAATACATATATATGGATCATTTCACAATGTTTTACATAATCACGAAATACATATATATGGATCATTTCACAATGTTTTACATAATCACGAAATACATATATATGGATCATTTCACAATGTTTTACATAATCACGAAATACATATATATGGATCATTTCACAATGTTTTACATAATCACGAAATACATATATATGGATCATTTCACAATGTCTTACATAATCACGAAATATATATGGATCGTTTGACAATGTTTTACATAATCTAGAAATATATATGGATCGTTTCACAATGTTTTACATAATCATGAAAACATACATAATCCAACAATGCGGGGTGACCAGCGAAAGGTGAGATAATGGAGGGGTTGTTTCAAAATAGTTTTATCAAATGGATAAAACAATTTTGAGACTCATTACTTAATCAAAAAAGATATTATGTATCAACGTTTTGTCATATTTTGTTATCTGGTCGGTTGGAAATTATCTAATTTATTTATTTAATATTGCGTCTCTGGCAACTGACTGGTTCTATGTCAAATATTTATTTGACATAGAACCAGTCAGTTGCCAGATTCTGGAGACTTATGATATTAATCGTCACACAGATCCAGACTGAAAACACAATTTAGAACTGTGTCTTCACCGGGAATCGAACTCGAGACCTTTGGATCAGCAGTTTAATACCCAACCAACTGAGCCACAAAGGCTGACAATAGTAAATTTGCAATAAACCCGCCTGTGTGCATTATATTTGTTTATATTATGTACAAAATATAAATAAACTTATAAATCAAATTTCGTCGTTTTTTAAACTCACCAAATAAAATGTAGTCTTATGTTGTATCTATTGAGATATAATAAAGTGTTTAAAAATAGGACTTATATTTTAAAAATGTATTTTATAGTTTCACGTAATATCATGTAAGAAGGGGTACCATTTTTTCTCGTTATAACATTCACTAAATTTAGTATTCGTAGGGTAGATATTTTCTTAGAGATTTTAATTAAATATCTAAGTTTAGCATAACGCCCCCAACAAGAAGTAATATGTTCAATTTTCTTATCAAAACTATGTTAATGTTTAGTTATTAGATATTTAGCTGTTCAAATCTCTCGTTCATTATGGCGGGTTGTGTTTTCATTGACGACCATTTGGGTGGAGATGATTTCAAGACATTCCCAACTCGAATGAACAAAATCTGATAATTAATTTCACACTTGAACTAACTTTCAATATTCATTGGTGTGAGCGCACTTCGATTACATAAACTTCAGATATCCATACTTTACTCGCTAGGTATCTAAATAAATGTTTAAAGAAATATTTTGGTAAGATTGAGGTTTATAATATAAACACTGAAATATTCGGAAAACTCGTTATAAGCAGGATTCAAAACCCACAAAGCTGTTCCTTGTATTCTTCGTCTTCTTTGAGTGGCGGTTGAAACAAATACCCAATATTAATCAACTATTCGATGGGTGCAATGGAGACGATTCCTTTAGAAGACCAAGGCCCATTTTCTGGTCTGCGGAGTCACTGATGATGATGATTTGATTGACGGGTTGACCTTCGCTGGCCAAATCACCAACCTGACATGTGTAGATGTGGACAGTTGCCGGTTTTTACAAATTGCCTGGGAAAACACTTAAAAGTTAAAGAGTAAATGCAACTGTTTGGTGTGTACCAAACTAGAGTACCTACCTATGGTAATATTGTTTGGGCACCTTACCAGAGAAAGTACTTTGAAATGCTGAATCAGATTACTAAAAGGTTTTTAGGTACGTATACATGGGTACGCATGCTGATATTATGAAGTGACCAAAGATCCCAGGTAGGAAGAATACAACCAATTCTACCCGATGTTCACCCACCAATATCTCATTATTTCTTCTCGTCGGAGTATTATTTTAAAGAGCTTTCTTCGCAGTCATATATTTAGTCTTAGAAGCATTGATCCTAAGGCCACTATCATTCGCCGCACGCTCCTTCATACAAGACTGGGTTCTAGTCATTATGTTAATGTCGTATGCATATGCCAGTACTTGACTTTTTAAAGATGGTACCGGTTTTCTCTATATTTGAGTTCCTTATGGCTTTTTCCAGCACTATATTGAACAGCAAGCATGCCAGTGCATCGCCCTGGAGTAATCAATTGTATATCCGAAAATGTTCTGATGTGCATGACTGTATTTTTATGCGGCAGTAGGTGCTGGACATTGTTGCTCGAACCAGGCGTATGAGCTTTGGAGGTATCATCCATCTCGAACATTGCTTTGTACAATTTTCCTCGGTTTACACTATTTTAGCGGTACGTGCGTTGGGAGGATGTTTTATATTTAATAAGATTATTAATAAGAAATCAGAAAAGGTTGCGAGTTTATTGCGTGTTCCAAATTCATCTCCCAAAACACATACAACTATTTTTAGATATTGCAATTGTTTTAATCAGCTATTTATTTATAATTGAAATAATAGAATGATGATAGGTTTCATAATAAAAGAAAACTTACTCAGATTAATTATATTTTCAGATTAAAACAGTTAACAAATTTAAGTCCAATTGTTCCGCGATACTAGGGTCGGTCGGGATAAAATATTATAATTATTGAACACTGTGCTTGAACGCTGGGCTGACGAGCGAATGCGATTCGCCTCGTCGATCGATCGAAATACGATGCGCTGTCTCTCGGTCGTCTTCGGCAATCTTCGTGAGATGCGAGATCGTCCGAGCGAGATGGCATCGATGATGGAGAGGTACATCCTCGCCACACAGCCTCCCTCAAGTCTGTAAGACGATATCAAGACTATGTCCATCGAGCATTGAACATAGGCCCTCGACCCTCAGCATCGCTGAACAATCTGTAATTATACAAAAAAAATTTTTTTAATTTATTTTACACAGTAGATAATATTATTTACAAATGGGATATCACAGATAAAAAGTTCGTCGTTATAGTTAGGTCATCCTGGAGTACGTTGCAGGGAATACCGTAAATATGTGAGGACGATGTGTATGATGTTCTCTTCGAAAAAAATGACTGTCATTTGTAGCTTGCCATGTTGCATCCGTGCGTGCGTGCATCAGTGTGCGTATAAATAAATAAATAAATATATATAAGTCCGACAGCTTCCTGCGTGTGCCAGTACAGGGGCGAAACACGAGGGTGTCTGGGGGTTGCGGCGTGTCGTGAACTGACATCTTTGGAAATTTGATCCAGTTAGCCTTCAAATGCTTGCGGTGCGTCGAGAATTGACGGCTTTGGAGAAACCCAATACTCCAGTATAACCTGATGAATTTCCAGTAACAGGAGGAGGTCAGTATTAGCTCCTCAAGGCAGCTACGTAGAAATTGGGAGCGGCTAGAGACGTAAACAGTCATCATCCAAAATCGTTCCTCGTTCAAGGCAGTAGTATCGGTGATACGGGGACGGTTTTGTGCGCTCGTAGGGTTGTATGTATATATGTGTGTGCACGGTGGATGGTTGATTGACATTTTGTTGATGCAGTGATGGTCAAGCAGTGGCTACGATGAAGTGAAGAGGCGAGTTGATGTTCTGCGATGAGTCAAAATCGTTGTTTACAATTGTAGAAATTCTCGAAGTTGTATTTGGTTTGAAGAGGTGAGTGAATCCTCTGTAGTTGTCCATTTTGACGCTGTTGTTTGATGTTTGGATGGTTGTAGATAGCAGTTGTAGGCCGTTGCAAGCCGTTGCAAATAGTTGCAAGTCGTTGAAAATAGTTGCAAGTCGTTGTAGATCGTTGCAGTTGTTGTTTTGACATCTACGGGGAGGAGTCATCCGGTGTCTTGGTTTGTTCTGACATCTACGGGAACAGGGTCATCCGGAGTCTTGGTTTGTTGATAGCTTGAAGTCTTCGTTAATGATGATGATGATCATAATAATACATTGGTTGTTGTCTTGTTGACATAAATAAACATGATTGACAATAGTAAACTTTAAATTTCTCAAATATAAATGATTACCGTTGTATCTGGTATATGAGTATATATAATAAAAGTAGGCATAGTATATTCAATTCATAAAAGTAGGTACCTTTCATTAATAAAATAAAAATATTTTTTTTTGAAAATTTTTTTTAAGTGTTGGAAATGATCAAATTATTTTAAGTCCAAAATGTTTCAATTTTTGTTAAGTCCTTTTAGGTATCGTTATTTTTCTAAGTGTTTGTTAGGTATTTAATACTTTGCCAAATGTGAAATATTTTTTATTTCGAAATAAGTAAAGTATATAGGTATTTAAAAAATTTGCTTGTACATAGGTATAAATATTCTCAATATGAATTATTGAAACTCGTTTAGATAAAAGTAATATTCCTTTTATGTTATAAAATAATCGTTAATAATGTTATTGAGTTTGTTAAATGATTAGTATACTGTTAAAAATTACGAGGTAATATGAATAAAAAATTAAGATAATTTTCTTTAAAAATAAATTCGCTATAATAAATTGTTGGTTGAGTCCTTTATGTTTGTTGGTATGAAAGTGCAAAATGTACACAATCGAATATTTTTGTGAAACATCAATCGGTACCTTCACACAAATAATAGGCGACAATAACATCGTGACATAGTATTCTTTTGTTTCGCGCCAAAAAAAAAACTGTCACGGAACATTGTTTACATTTTAAATACAGGTTGTTTGTAAATTTTCATTTTAAATTGATACAAAATATTTCAAAAATTCAACCAAAAAAAAAATATATATATGACTTCAAAATAATGTATTAATGAAATTCGTCAATTTATGCATTTTAATATGCGGATATTTTTACTACATAATATTGAGAAAGTAAAGTAATTGTTTTATAAAACTTCTGTTTTGTATAATCAATTTTAAAAATAATATGTATGTATATATAATAAAATCACTTTTCATGAACAAAAATGTACCTTTTACAATAAATTATTTTTTTTACTATATTAAAAATTTGATATTTGACTTTATAAATTACTTTATCAATTTTTTTTAAAAATTTCATTTTGAAAATATATTTTTCAAAGAATGTTTCTAGTTAGATGAATTAAATTTAAATTAAAAACTTAGCTTATTTTGTATAATAAGTACTCCAAAGTAATGATCTCTGGCGGTTGACATTTTGCTTACTGCAGCAATTTAGACAATATGAAGGTTTATTTTTCAACATCCTGTGTTTCTCTCTATGCGGGTTTCGTCTCGTCAGTTGATAATATGAAAAAAATAATACAAAAATGATTACAATATGAAATTATTATTAGGTACCTAAACGAAGTATAAATGGGACTTGAATATTATTTTTTTACTTTTCAACATAAATGATCATAGTGAAATGTCATCAAATTAATTATTAATTTACAATTTATATTTAATGCAACCAAAATAAAATTTCATTTTCAAATAAAATGTTTGAATGTGAATGAAATTCTTTCTTAAAAATAAAAAAATGCAACTTTTTTTTTTATAAAAAATATAAATGTTACAATGTTGTAAGACATGCTTAATATACACAATAAATCGTTTTTTTTAGCAAAAATTACAATAAGTGGATAGCGTTACCAAAAGATAATTAAATTGTTTAATAATTTATAGAATCTTGTTGGAATAAAATAGTTCCACATTTTTGAAAATCAATAGATTTTTTTAGTACTACGAATACAATAATAATATTTTACGATTAATCAAATAAGTTTTGCATGAAATGACACATGAAAAAAATGGCTATCTACAACAATATTTTTTGTTTTAAGTGGAAGTGAAGTTAATTAAAAATTTACAATACCTTAATATACAGAATTTTTCTTCCACTGATCCGCCCGTCAGCCACGTTCTTTTTTATAACTTTTATGCGAAACAATTCATCACTCTTGCAAAGCTGATTATTTACATATCTTTCATAGAATAGGCAATATCTTTGTTAATAAAAAGTAGAAAGAAATTAAATATTACACATTTTATTTTTAAAATTTCATTTAAATAATTCATTATCAATTTTAAGATTAGTATTTGTTCAAATAACATTGTAGTAGATTGAAATTATGAACGTAAATGTTTTTTATGAACATGTAACAAAAATATAAAAATTTTAATTCGCTAAAAAATGCTAAAATATGCATAAAAATATATTAAAAATTGTTTAAAATCACCAATCAAAGATAATAGCGATGAATATAAAAGAATGTGCAATGTTAAAATGATAATTATTTCTTTTTAAACAAAACATGTAACAAAAATTTACTAAAAAATGTGCTAAAAATTTAAAAAATATATATATTAAAACTGTCGTGGGTCACCAATTTAGCGGTACGTGCGTTGGGAGGATGTTTTATATTTAATAAGATTATTAATAAGAAATCAGAAAAGGTTGTGAGTTTATTGCGTGTTCTAAATTCATCTCCCAAAACACATACAACTATTTTTAGATATTGCAATTGTTTTAATCAGCTATTTATTTATAATTGAAATAATAGAATGATGATAGGTTTCATAATAAAAGAAAACTTACTCAGATTAATTATATTTTCAGATTAAAACAGTTAACAAATTTAAGTCCAATTGTTCCGCGATACTAGGGTCGGTCGGGATAAAATATTATAATTATTGAACACTGTGCTTGAACGCTGGGCTGACGAGCGAATGCGATTCGCCTCGTCGATCGATCGAAATACGATGCGCTGTCTCTCGGTCGTCTTCGGCAATCTTCGTGAGATGCGAGATCGTCCGAGCGAGATGGCATCGATGATGGAGAGGTACATCCTCGCCACACTATCATAGGTAGTCTTGATTATCATCAAGATATTATTTTCCTTTTTTACTCTGATTTGAATGTGGAATCTAATAATAATATTATGATAATAATAATTAAATTTGTGTTATTATTATACATGAAATATTTTTAATTAATTCTCCAATCCTATGTTCTGATAATATTAATGAATCAGTTTAGAGATTTTCAATAGTCAAACCACGTAACTCAATATTAATGTTGTGTAATCCGAATGGTTTATGTATTTTTAAAGAACAAAGCCAATTAGTGTGTTGTATAATCAACTTGAGGGAATTTTTTCTGGCTGAAATACTAAGATTGTATATAATATCTTAGAACAGAATATCCGTTATGAAAATTAAGGGGAGAAAAATACAATTAATTTTTTTTTACGCTCGCTCATATTTTAACATGTTTTCTTTGTTCAATTTTGTTTTTTCACGCGATTTATTTGGCAATAGATTATTTTTTTTATAAATTAAAATCATTTTAATTAAATATATTGAGAACTCTAAATAAATTGGCTCCTCTAAATAAATATACATTTTTAAGTTCAGCGTGATACGAGATTGGAAAATGATTTAGAAAGAAGAGTAATGTTAGCAAATAGAGTGAACGGTGGATTAAGAACAATAATGTCCGACCCAATCATCTCAAGGCCAGCAAAGCTCGCTGTGCACAATGCAATAGTCGTACCAACAATAATGTATGCAAGTGAGATATGGACATGCCGGAAGGTACAAGAGTAAAATACACGCTGTGATAATGATGTCCTTAAAGCGAATGTGTGACAATACAATCTATGATAATAATGAATGTGGATTGTAAGAGATATTGTGAGTATAACAGAGATTAATGTTTTGCGATAGTTTGTCCATGCAGAGAGAATGAAAGATGGACGCCTTACTAAGAAAGTATACGAGACTGAAAAGAGTCGAATGAGATGTAGGGACTGGCAGAGAAAGAGTTGGCATGGTCATATTATAATTTTTTAAATTTTGGGATTCTTCAAGATGGTTATATACGGAGTCAAATTAAAAGAAGAGTATGTATGACACGATGCATGTAAATGAGACAAAACATGTATTTCAAGAAAGAAGAATCTGGGGTCCGGTTCACTTTTCCTACCCTAAATAACGAAACGGCGTGATGGTATGAATCAAAGTGCACTCAAAACCTCATTCATAATATGCATTATCTTCATGTTAGCTTGTCGGCCTTCATGGTTCAGTCGGTTAGACCTGATCCAAAGGTCCCGGGTTCAATTGCCTGTGGAGACACAGTTTTTAGTTGTGTTTTCGGTCTGGATCTGTGACACGATAAATATCATAAATTTCCAAAATGTGGCAACTTGTTGTTGTGTGCGTGTTGAATTAGTAATTGACAAAGTACCTTTTAGTTGCACGAGAAGTAAAACATAACAAAAAAATAAATGAAAAATACCCATTAAAGATTAATAAGTATAGGTTAAAACATTATGTTTTCATTGAATAAAATTTAATAATTATATTCATAAGAAACACAACACACTTAATATTTTTTTCAATTTAAGAGAAAAATGAATAAATTGATTATGGTTTTAGTGAGTTATAGACATAATATTTAGAAACAACAATATGCTATGTATATATGTACGTACTTACCTAATCTTAAAATCCTTGGACAGATTGTCGGGAGGGAACGAGATAACCTCAAAAGGCTTGTGTTGGGCAGCGTAGAGGAACGAAAATCTTATGGTTGCTCGCCGACCAGATGGAATGATTTCGTAGTCGGTTATATAATATGTACATAGTATAATGTAGTATAATATTGAAAATAATTCCCTAATTCCCTCAAAAGATACGTATTTGAAATAAGGAAAAGTTTGTATATACATCTTCATTCTATTATATGAGTTTTTTGAATTTTGAAATTGTTTAATACTTTTATTGTAAAATTAGTTTTAGTAAAACTTTTTTTAATTCTTATTGTAAGTAGGTAACTAATAAACTATATGGCCTCTGAAGTAGATTTTTACTTGAATCGAAAGAGAATATGAAAACCTACCAGCTAAGTTTATTATTATTATTACATTTTAATAACTATTCTTGATGTTTAAAAAAATCTAAATTTTACCATTTATGCACGATTTTTTCGTGTTTCATACATTATGTAGAAGGTAATTTAGTGTAAATTTATGCGTACATTCGTATACCCAGGTTATACAAGGGCCTTAAGTCTGCATTGCGATATGTTCTGCCCAGAATAGATTTGCATAGATGTGGGACACACAAAAAGCGATATATTATTGTAGCTACGATCTTCAGTCATGAGGTTGAGGACGAGAGAGAGTCATGGCTCAAAACACAGTAGGAAAACAAAATGAAAGCAGAACGAATTAAAGCTCAAATTTGAAATAGGACAATGTACATAAGTATGACAGGATATGAAATAGTGAGAGTAGGTAAATATGTATGTTATGTATATTACATATTATTGAGATGTTTTAGCTACTGGAATGATTGAAGAACACAGACTAAGAAAAATTACCAAGTTGAAACGAATGGAATATAATGCTGGGGTCCACCAATAAAAGGATTGTATTAACATGTGAATGTAATTCTGAAAAAGGGAAATAAAAGACGGTTGAATAACAAACGAACATGTACGGGAAGATTCATGAATGTAAATGACGCGATAAATGTTTGTCGAGATATAAAAGTGTGGCGTTTGGTACTTTCTTACTACGCCATGTAAATGTTGCAGTTTAAATAAAAAAGAAAAATTACGAACATCAACTTTTCCTATTTTTAGAATCATAGATTACTAAACAAAACAGATTATATTATATTTCAATTATTCAATAAAAGCGAATGAAATAGTGCATGTTTACTGATATAATTTTCGCAAAAGTTTATTTTCTTTCACAGGACTTTTGATTAGGTCCATATCAACTCCATTTTAAGTCGAAATGATCGCCCTTCGTGAAAGTCTCTGTGAAAGGTCAGTAATTTGAGACTTACAAAAACATATGTGTGGAGCATACTGTTGTATGGTTGTGAGACATGGTGTCTTACCGAAAGAGACAGAAATAGACTAGAGGCTTTCGAGATGTGGAGTTACAGAAGAATACTGGGAATTCCCTGGAGGGACCACATCAAGAATGCCGAGGTTCTCAACAGAGTTGAAGAAGGCAGGCACCTACTCAAAACCATCGCCGAGAGACGTGCTCGCTGGATTGGTCACATCTTGCGCCATGAGGGTCTCCTACATGACCTAATGGAGGGAATGGTTGAGGGGACAAACCACAGGGGGCGCCCCCGACGGCAGTATCTGGACCAGGTGTGCGAGGACATAAACTGCGCCACATATGTTGAGCTGAAAAGGGCTGCAGAGGATAGAGAGAAGTGGAAAGCGAGATGAAGACTTCTTCTGCAAACCAATCCGCAGGATTGAGACTTTTGATGATGATGCAGTAAACCAGCGCTCTGGAAGCAATAATAGGACATTTTTTCAAAATGTTGAGAAACCGCCTTCTGTATCTTGAAACTCATAAGTTTAAATCTTCTTTGGAGTTCAGTTTGAGTTAATTACGTAAGGTGCATCCAACGTGATATAGATTCAATATGCTATTCCCACAATCTACGGAGATGTGATAAATAATTCAGAGCAATTCATGTACATTATAAATAATGATGGCCCCAGAGCTGATCCCCGAGGAACACCATAATTTATTGAGAGCTCTTGAGAGAAGATTAACCCATTGTAAGCTATTTTCTCAGAAGACCTCTCGACAAAGTAAGACTATATCTTATTATAAGGATTGGTTAACGACTTTGAGGGGGTATTTTTGAATATATAATTAATAATAATTAATTTATTTGCTAAGAAGAGACTAATATTTATAATGTTGTACCTTTTCACCATGAAAAATTTTAAATAAAGAAATACTTTGAAGTCAAGTAATAGAAAAAAAGTAGTGATGAGCAAATGCAAGACCAAGACCAAGACCGGGGTGGTCTTGGTCTTGGTCTTGGTCTTGCACCTGCGGTCTTGGTCTTGGTCTTGCGTTTACAAGTATAGTCTTGGTCTTGGTCTTGGTCTTGCATACATAGTCTTGGTCTTGGTCTTGGTCTTGCAGCAAGAGTCTTGCAAGTCTTGCACTTTTACGAGTAGGTAAAGTAGGTACATATTCGAGTTTTTTTTAATAAAACCTAAATTTTCGTTGAAGTAAACGTGTGATATAATTTTAGGTATCAAATTATTACAATTTTTGGAAAAAAAAATCACCGAACTATGAAATATCGTTTACATGTCGTCTTTAAATTTCTGTATTTTTATAACTTTTCATATATTGTTATTATAGTAGGTAATAAAAATATAAAATGAAATACAAATATGTTGAAGAATTTAAGATTCATAGAGTCAATGTATAAGCTGAAGTGAATCTAAACTTAAATCATTGTCTGAATAAGTGTCTGAATATAATAAATCTTTCAAAGATGATTCTTATGAAAATATCATGAAACAAAATATTTTTCTAGTCATGAACTTTGATGTCAATTATATAAGTCCTCTCTTTAAAACTATAATATACAAATAAATACAAGGAAACTAACAGACATTCTTAGAGGGCTTCAACTTCAGAGATCCAACTGTCGATGGCGATATTATGTTTAGTTAAAGAATACGCACAGAAATAGAAACCCCTAAATCCAAATAATTGAATATTTTAAGATATTTTGTACTCTATACAAAACATGTAAGTATGTATGTCAAGATAGGGTAGAATGGAGAGGTCAGTCCTCCCTTCCTACCCAAAATATGAAAACAGTTTGATGGTATGTATTTATGTTTGAAGATTAAGTATCAAACTATTTAGTCACCTTAGATAATAATATTATATTTCATTACCTTAGATATTGTGTATAGGTCACTGCCACACAATTTGTATGAAATGTCATTACTAAACTATTTTATTACAAAAATTGGTAAATTTTGAGATGCCTTACAAATTGTATGAAAGATGTCGTCACTAAATTCAATTTTTATAAAAATTGGTAAAAGTTTGTCTTAATAAATAATGTTTGAGAAACTCTGGAACTTTTACACATGAAAATTAAATTTGAGATTTTGTATAAAATTTGGCTATATTTAGGTATACCAATTTTCAGCTTTCAAGCTTTTATGGTTATTGAAATAGGTATATGGAAAAATAAATTTAAAATTCAAAAGTTTATAAAAAGCATTGTAGGCCTATAACTTTATATATACCTATTCTGAAATTTTAGGCTCTGCATTTAGCGGAACAAAAAAGTTTAAGAGGGGGGGGACAGACACACTAAATGTTCTACTCCAAATTCTTAATAAATCCATATTATCTTTTTTTCATAAAAAATGAATATGTCCTTGTTAAACAAGTACCTACATAATATGTTATATGTATATTATACATCTTCCTACTTTCCCTAAAATAAGCATAAATGCTTATGTTATATATGGATGAAATCGGTCGAGGCAGGATTCGAACTCGCAACCACTGGATTACTAGCCCAGCGCGCTAACCGCTCTGCCATAGACCCATCTAATAATCTATTTAAGTATAGAACATGTATGCTGAGTAGCCTCTAAGTTGACGTTTTTTGACTCCAAAGTTGAAAAAACATGAAAAATATAGACCTAGCATACAAATCTCACGTATCATCGCTTGATAATTTGTCGATATGTGAAATAAATTCTCTTAAATAAATCGATAGTTTTTGGAAAATAAAATATCTTAAAATATTTACTATTATGTATTGTGTTTTTAGTTTTGTAGGTATTCTTCAATTATACATACTATCGCTATCGACAGTTGGATCTCATGTGTTACATGCAACTAGTAAAATAATGAACATACCTACCTTGCTTGAATGATAGATATGTATGTAGGTACAATATCATAATATTATCGTGTCAAAACTCGCTCAAAAACATGTACCTACACAGGATGTTAAAATATGAATTGTTCCAGATTCAAAATGTCTTAATTTCGTTTCAATCATGCAAAAATGTACTTTTACGATAGTAACATAAATGTTATGTTTGTCTAACGTCGGCGTAACAATAGAAGAC
This sequence comes from Molanna angustata, assembly GCA_963576475.1. Lineage (NCBI taxonomy): Eukaryota > Metazoa > Arthropoda > Insecta > Trichoptera > Molannidae > Molanna > Molanna angustata. Next base: position 376,227 of record OY754985.1, on the reverse strand, counting down.
TAATCCTTACTTTGACTTCCCGCTATTACAGAGTCATGCCAAGTGCCGTGTTTTTTTTTAATAATCAATTTTATTTTATTACCTTGTATGGTAAATTGAATTCATCATTTTTTATTGTTAAATTAAAATAATGTGCATGGCATCATTATTTTGTTTTATTATACATTTAAAAAAAACATAGACTATCTTATATAACAAAAATCTATGTGATTAACGAAAAAAAATATTTATTACATTTATTTATAGTAAATCCTTTTTTTATATAAAAACCAAAAGACATATTAATTAAATGAAAGTTAGATCAGAGAAATCAATAACATGATAACTTTACAAAAATACAAAATTTAGGTGGGTATTCATAATAATAAGAAAAACTAAAACACTTAAAAAATATATACATGCACAATGCACACATACATTCCCATATATACATACATAATATTCCAACTGTCGACACGTTCAAGATAATTTATTTCTTGTCAGTATTAGGAGATTTTTATGCCAGGTCTATATTTCTCATGGTTTTTGTCAACTTTGAAGCCAAAAAACACCAACTTAGAGGTTTAGTGTGTCAGTGTAGGTATGTGTGTGTCCCTTATCCAACTGTCGATTTGTTCAGGAGAACTTTGTTCTCTTAACATATCGACAATGTTTCAAGCCAGAATACGCGAGAATTGTATGAAGAGGTCTACTTTTTTCACGGCATTTCCAACTTTGAGATCAAAAAACACAAACTTAGAGGCTTCGCAGCATATATGTTCCATACACGGATTTACTCAGAATTTAGAGTAGAACATTTCGTGTGTCTGTGTGTCTGTGTGTGTGTGTATGTGTGTGTGTCCGTCCACCCCTTATAACTTTTGATCCGCTCAATTAACAGAGCCCAAAATTTCAGAATATATAAACAGTTATAGGCCTACAAAACTTTTATACTTAGAATTTTGAATTTTTTTTTCAGTCAGGGGTTATCAACTTTTGAATTTTTACTTTATTTTTCCATATATCTCAGAAACCATAAAAGCTAGAACGCTGAAAATTGGTATAAACACAGAAAAATACAAAATCTCAAATCGATTTTTTTAAAAAAAATCCAGGGTTTCTCAAACGTTTTTTATAAAGAAAAATATTTTTTTTATGATAAATTTATGAGTTTAACTGCCTATATTTCCAAATATTTTAAAAATATCGAAAAAAGCCGAAACACCCCAACTAGATAATTAAATTTTCTATAAAAAATATAAAAGATGTATTAGCACATCTCAAACTCTTTTTAACAATTTTTATAAAAATTGAATTTAGTGACGACATTTCTTCATACAATTTGTATGGCAATCGCCTACACACAATATCTAAGAAAACTTAATTATTTGATACTAATCTCCAAACATACATACATATATGGATCTCATGTGTTACATGCAACTTGTTTTATTTGTATTGTGTATAACTTGTAATTGTAAATGGCCTTCGGCAGTATTATTCGTATTAAAATTCAATAGTTGTAGTGATGAGCAAAAGTCTTGCAAGTCTTGCAGTCTTGGTCTTGGTCTTGCGTTTTTTGCAAGACCAAGACCAAGACCAAGACCACATACTTCACTGCAAGACCAAGACCAAGACCAGGGACGCAAGACCAAGACCAAGACCAAGACCATGCTTGCAAGACCAAGAGTCTTGCAATACTTAAATGCAAGACTCTTGCGGTCTTGCAGTTTTTCAATATGTTGACATATAACTCATAGAAATTGCATTGGAACGACAATAAATGACTTTTAATATGGTTAAAAATAACATACAAAGATCGAATTTTATAAATAAATAAATAAATAATAAACACTTTCTTGCACCCTGCGCAAGTGGCGAGTTTATTGTTGTATGGCAATTTCTTCCAACTAACCAGTGTTTCCAGCCCAGAGAAGCAATATTTGCGTGAGAAATGAATTTAAATAAATTTCTCCTCTGCTGGGAATCGAACCCAGAACGCCCGCACAGAACCAAAACAGCTTACCAACTGTGCCACTGCGGTCGGCATGACATCATTTTATTAAAACGGAATAATTTTATGACATCATTTTATAAAAACGGTACCTATAAAAATAATTTATAATTTAAATAATTTTGTCATTGTTAAATGTAAGTATTCATATTAATAAATAGGTGTAAGTACCAAAATTTAATTAGTACTTCTTTAAGAATGAAATTTAGATATCGGTTTAAAATCAGTGTTTAAAATACAAATATATTTATACCATGAACACGTGCGCGTGTATCTATAGACAGGATGTCAATATCTCAGATTCAAATTGTCTCATATTACGTTTACGTGATGCAAAAATAACCTTTATCATTAGATTCTCAAAGGTCAAAATATTATTCTTGCGGTGTAAAATATTATTCTTCAAAAAAATATTATTATTTTGTGATGGCCGATGCCGCTAAATAAACAAACGTACTCAGAGGCGTTTCACGTGTATTGTACGTTGTGCAAAAAGTAAATTCAATTAATTATTTTCTTTAATGTTTTCCTAATGTCGATTTGTTCCAGAGAATTTATTTCTATTAACAGACCGACAAAGTTTCAATCCAAGATGTGCGAGATTTGTATGCCAGATCTATATTTTTCATTGTTTTGTCAACTTTGAAAAAACCATACCTATGGAGCATAATATTACAACTATTGAATTTTAATACGAATAATACTGCCGAAGGCCATTTACAATTACAAGTTATACACAATACAAATAAAACAAGTTGCATGTAACACATGAGATCCATATATGTATGTATGTTTGGAGATTAGTATCAAATAATTAAGTTTTCTTAGATATTGTGTGTAGGCGATTGCCATACAAATTGTATGAAGAAATGTCGTCACTAAATTCAATTTTTATAAAAATTGTTAAAAAGAGTTTGAGATGTGCTAATACATCTTTTATATTTTTTATAGAAAATTTAATTATCTAGTTGGGGTGTTTCGGCTTTTTTCGATATTTTTAAAATATTTGGAAATATAGGCAGTTAAACTCATAAATTTATCATAAAAAAAATATTTTTCTTAATAAAAAACGTTTGAGAAACCCTGGATTTTTTTTTAAAAAATCGATTTGAGATTTTGTATTTTTCTGTGTTTATACCAATTTTCAGCGTTCTAGCTTTTATGGTTTCTGAGATATATGGAAAAATAAAGTAAAAATTCAAAAGTTGATAACCCCTGACTGAAAAAAAAATTCAAAATTCTAAGTATAAAAGTTGTGTAGGCCTATAACTGTTTATATATTCTGAAATTTTGGGCTCTGTTAATTGAGCGGATCAAAAGTTATAAGGGGGGGACGGACACACACACATACACACACACACAGACACACAGACACACGAAATGTTCTACTCCAAATTCTGAGTAAATCCGTGTATGGAACATATATGCTGCGAAGCCTCTAAGTTTGTGTTTTTTGATCTCAAAGTTGGAAATGCCGTGAAAAAAGTAGACCTCTTCATACAATTCTCGCGTATTCTGGCTTGAAACATTGTCGATATGTTAAGAGAACAAAGTTCTCCTGAACAAATCGACAGTTGGATAAGGGACACACACATACCTACACTGACACACTAAACCTCTAAGTTGGTTGTTTTGGCTTCAAAGTTGACAAAAACCATGAGAAATATAGACCTGGCATAAAAATCTCCTAATACTGACAAGAAATAAATTATCTTGAACGTGTCGACAGTTGGAATATTATGTATGTATATATGGGAATGTATGTGTGCATTGTGCATGTATATATTTTTTAAGTGTTTTAGTTTTTCTTATTATTATGAATACCCACCTAAATTTTGTATTTTTGTAAAGTTATCATGTTATTGATTTCTCTGATCTAACTTTCATTTAATTAATATGTCTTTTGGTTTTTATATAAAAAAAGGATTTACTATAAATAAATGTAATAAATATTTTTTTTCGTTAATCACATAGATTTTTGTTATATAAGATAGTCTATGTTTTTTTTTAATGTATAATAAAACAAAATAATGATGCCATGCACATTATTTTAATTTAACAATAAAAAATGATGAATTCAATTTACCATACAAGGTAATAAAATAAAATTGATTATTAAAAAAAAACACGGCACTTGGCATGACTCTGTAATAGCGGGAAGTCAAAGTAAGGATTAGTCTTCTATTGTTACGCCGACGTTAGACAAACATAACATTTATGTTACTATCGTAAAAGTACATTTTTGCATGATTGAAACGAAATTAAGACATTTTGAATCTGGAACAATTCATATTTTAACATCCTGTGTAGGTACATGTTTTTGAGCGAGTTTTGACACGATAATATTATGATATTGTACCTACATACATATCTATCATTCAAGCAAGGTAGGTATGTTCATTATTTTACTAGTTGCATGTAACACATGAGATCCAACTGTCGATAGCGATAGTATGTATAATTGAAGAATACCTACAAAACTAAAAACACAATACATAATAGTAAATATTTTAAGATATTTTATTTTCCAAAAACTATCGATTTATTTAAGAGAATTTATTTCACATATCGACAAATTATCAAGCGATGATACGTGAGATTTGTATGCTAGGTCTATATTTTTCATGTTTTTTCAACTTTGGAGTCAAAAAACGTCAACTTAGAGGCTACTCAGCATACATGTTCTATACTTAAATAGATTATTAGATGGGTCTATGGCAGAGCGGTTAGCGCGCTGGGCTAGTAATCCAGTGGTTGCGAGTTCGAATCCTGCCTCGACCGATTTCATCCATATATAACATAAGCATTTATGCTTATTTTAGGGAAAGTAGGAAGATGTATAATATACATATAACATATTATGTAGGTACTTGTTTAACAAGGACATATTCATTTTTTATGAAAAAAAGATAATATGGATTTATTAAGAATTTGGAGTAGAACATTTAGTGTGTCTGTCCCCCCCCCTTAAACTTTTTTGTTCCGCTAAATGCAGAGCCTAAAATTTCAGAATAGGTATATATAAAGTTAAAGGCCTACAATGCTTTTTATAAACTTTTGAATTTTAAATTTATTTTTCCATATACCTATTTCAATAACCATAAAAGCTTGAAAGCTGAAAATTGGTATACCTAAATATAGCCAAATTTTATACAAAATCTCAAATTTAATTTTCATGTGTAAAAGTTCCAGAGTTTCTCAAACATTATTTATTAAGACAAACTTTTACCAATTTTTATAAAAATTGAATTTAGTGACGACATCTTTCATACAATTTGTAAGGCATCTCAAAATTTACCAATTTTTGTAATAAAATAGTTTAGTAATGACATTTCATACAAATTGTGTGGCAGTGACCTATACACAATATCTAAGGTAATGAAATATAATATTATTATCTAAGGTGACTAAATAGTTTGATACTTAATCTTCAAACATAAATACATACCATCAAACTGTTTTCATATTTTGGGTAGGAAGGGAGGACTGACCTCTCCATTCTACCCTATCTTGACATACATACTTACATGTTTTGTATAGAGTACAAAATATCTTAAAATATTCAATTATTTGGATTTAGGGGTTTCTATTTCTGTGCGTATTCTTTAACTAAACATAATATCGCCATCGACAGTTGGATCTCTGAAGTTGAAGCCCTCTAAGAATGTCTGTTAGTTTCCTTGTATTTATTTGTATATTATAGTTTTAAAGAGAGGACTTATATAATTGACATCAAAGTTCATGACTAGAAAAATATTTTGTTTCATGATATTTTCATAAGAATCATCTTTGAAAGATTTATTATATTCAGACACTTATTCAGACAATGATTTAAGTTTAGATTCACTTCAGCTTATACATTGACTCTATGAATCTTAAATTCTTCAACATATTTGTATTTCATTTTATATTTTTATTACCTACTATAATAACAATATATGAAAAGTTATAAAAATACAGAAATTTAAAGACGACATGTAAACGATATTTCATAGTTCGGTGATTTTTTTTTCCAAAAATTGTAATAATTTGATACCTAAAATTATATCACACGTTTACTTCAACGAAAATTTAGGTTTTATTAAAAAAAACTCGAATATGTACCTACTTTACCTACTCGTAAAAGTGCAAGACTTGCAAGACTCTTGCTGCAAGACCAAGACCAAGACCAAGACTATGTATGCAAGACCAAGACTATACTTGTAAACGCAAGACCAAGACCAAGACCGCAGGTGCAAGACCAAGACCAAGACCACCCCGGTCTTGGTCTTGGTCTTGCATTTGCTCATCACTAAATAGTTGTAATATTATGCTCCATAGGTATGGTTTTTTCAAAGTTGACAAAACAATGAAAAATATAGATCTGGCATACAAATCTCGCACATCTTGGATTGAAACTTTGTCGGTCTGTTAATAGAAATAAATTCTCTGGAACAAATCGACATTAGGAAAACATTAAAGAAAATAATTAATTGAATTTACTTTTTGCACAACGTACAATACACGTGAAACGCCTCTGAGTACGTTTGTTTATTTAGCGGCATCGGCCATCACAAAATAATAATATTTTTTTGAAGAATAATATTTTACACCGCAAGAATAATATTTTGACCTTTGAGAATCTAATGATAAAGGTTATTTTTGCATCACGTAAACGTAATATGAGACAATTTGAATCTGAGATATTGACATCCTGTCTATAGATACACGCGCACGTGTTCATGGTATAAATATATTTGTATTTTAAACACTGATTTTAAACCGATATCTAAATTTCATTCTTAAAGAAGTACTAATTAAATTTTGGTACTTACACCTATTTATTAATATGAATACTTACATTTAACAATGACAAAATTATTTAAATTATAAATTATTTTTATAGGTACCGTTTTTATAAAATGATGTCATAAAATTATTCCGTTTTAATAAAATGATGTCATGCCGACCGCAGTGGCACAGTTGGTAAGCTGTTTTGGTTCTGTGCGGGCGTTCTGGGTTCGATTCCCAGCAGAGGAGAAATTTATTTAAATTCATTTCTCACGCAAATATTGCTTCTCTGGGCTGGAAACACTGGTTAGTTGGAAGAAATTGCCATACAACAATAAACTCGCCACTTGCGCAGGGTGCAAGAAAGTGTTTATTATTTATTTATTTATTTATAAAATTCGATCTTTGTATGTTATTTTTAACCATATTAAAAGTCATTTATTGTCGTTCCAATGCAATTTCTATGAGTTATATGTCAACATATTGAAAAACTGCAAGACCGCAAGAGTCTTGCATTTAAGTATTGCAAGACTCTTGGTCTTGCAAGCATGGTCTTGGTCTTGGTCTTGGTCTTGCGTCCCTGGTCTTGGTCTTGGTCTTGCAGTGAAGTATGTGGTCTTGGTCTTGGTCTTGGTCTTGCAAAAAACGCAAGACCAAGACCAAGACTGCAAGACTTGCAAGACTTTTGCTCATCACTAAAAAAAAGGGTCAATAATATCATTGGGAATTGCATACTTAATTTTTGGGATTCAATCTGATTCTGTAACAATTGTAGATTTTGAAATAATTTTTTTCGCTTGTTCTGACTGCGTGATAAAAATAATTCCGATATATTTATTTATATTTACATAAATAGGAAACTATAAAAAAATATAAACACATACATACACATACTGACACTATTTCTATATTTCTCTTACACAGGTACATAATATGTATTGTTACTCTCTCTAATGAGCACATCCACACTAATTCACACTTTTTTATTGTTATTTTGATATTAGGTATAGAACGTAATATTGTACATGTCTTATTTATATTTTTGCCTATTTCATTTTAATAATTGTATGCACGTTCTGTGTGCTGTCATTTTTAAAATAAAATTAAATAAAAATTGCTTTAATATTTATAAATGTATTTCAAAAATGATCTTCTACAAAGTTTTCTACGAAAAATTCGAAGAATTAAAATTTATATCCTTAGACAGTAAAATCTTTTCCATGAAAACTTGAAACTTTGAAATGTTGGTTCTATAATAATCAGCAACAAAAACAACAACAAAAATATTTTACCAAATAGACCATCGACATAGCAAGAAAGGAAACTGGTTTTGATATCAGAAAATCCGTCATTTTCTGTAATTTTTCATTAAACTTTAACGTGTCTTATAATTGAATTACTTCTTCCTTGTTCACTGCTAGAAAGATAAGTAACTTAACTCAGAACTATCTGTACACAAGTTGTCCTGAATCCTTTGAGAGAAATTGGTTTGATCATATCTTTCAGCGTATAGACAAGGGAACAAACAAGACCGGAATGCAAAAAAATAAGAACTAGAAAGAATGTTAATGATCGAGATACTGGAGTTGAAGTTAAACAAAAGCTTCCAGCTGATAAATACCCTGAAACAGAATTGTTGGAAATTATGAGAAGCAATTTCCTATGATAAGTTTAGAATGATACTGAAAGAATGAATGACGAACGACTGACGAAAAAAATATACAAGGACTAAAGAGATGGATTAAAACAGCATAGGCCGCCCCAGAAAATGTTTCCATGAACATTTGAATGATATTTCGATTGAAGGAAACATAAGAAACTTTAAAAATTGACAGGCAAGCGTAAGCCGATGCATGGGTGTACAGGATGCTAGAATGTGTGAAAAAATAGAGGCGTTTGGCTCTTGGTTCTCTCTATCAATGCCGTTATGAATATATCATGATGGTATGTATGTAGGTATATGTATTTTAATCGTTTTATTAATCCAGAGCGAAATGAGTGATTTGTTGCAAAAAGTATTCAAATTATGTAGGCATTGAAAATTTTCAGCATTTTCATGAGATAAGTTTATTAGATTCTGTTTGATTTAAATATTTTATTATGGAAACTTGACAATTCTTCAATTCCATTGACTTTTTAGCAATTTGAGAATAAAAATATCAAATTTTCCTAAGCTTGGGCTCACTTTCAAATATTTCAGAATTTAAAAAATGAGAAGCACTGATTAGATACCCATAACAATCTAATTGCGTCTAGGCCAGTATTAGATACACAAATTTGCAAAATTTGAAAATAATCGAATGAGGACATTTTAGTCTTTAATCGATAAAGTAGAATAAACACTCCGAACATAGTACGGTGCACATAATACACTATACATACATTGTGATGAAACTTTCAGAATACAATCTCAGCATGATACCTACTAGTTGATAATATGCAAAAAAAATGCGAATTCACAACTCACCACCAAATCCCCTTGGGGTAGTGAAGAGTAAAAATATTCATAAACTGTTTTTCCACCGGAAATTGAACACGAAACCAGATATATATTTTACTAGCCCACGAAGATCAACATACATAATTATATACCATACTGATAATGCTGTTTCATATTTTTAAAGCTAGAAGCAAATGTACAGACCATGAAACCTCTCAAATCTTCTTCTTCTTCTTCTTATGTTAGGCCTAAGGGCCTGTTATTTGCAGAGACGTTGTTCTCCTGCGAGGTTGAGTCCCAGCTGTCCTTCCACCTCTTTGGGGGTCTGCCTGGTGGTCGTCTTCCTTCGGGTCGGCTGTGTTGTGCTATGTAAGGGATCCTGGATGCCTCCATCCTATTTACATGGGCATACCAGAATCGCCTTCTTTGCCGACCCCATCTGACGACATCCTCAACCTCGCAGATCTCTCTGACTCTCGTGTTTCTTATTCTGACTCTAAGCGTGAGACCGGCTATTGCTCGAAGAGTTCTCATTTCTGACACTCTTAGTGTACTCTTCGTCATGGATGTGTCAGCCCTACATTCGATTCCATACGTCATTATGGGTCGTACACAAGTCTTATAAATTCTAACTTTACTTTTAAGTCTCATGTCGGGGTTTTTCTATATTGAATTCCTTAAGCACCCTGAGACAGAAGCAGCCTTGTTAATTTGACCCACAATTTCTTCTGGAAGGTTACTGTTATCACATAAGTCGACACCCAGATATCTGAACTTATCAACCTGTTCTACCGCCTTCCCATCCACAGATATATTACAGCCCATTGTGATTCGAGAGAAGACCATACTTTTGGTTTTTGCAGCCATATTGTATCTCAAATAAATTGCTTAAAATTTTGAATAAATTGGTTGTATGTACCGAATTTAGGTACCTAATACTCCGTATTCAGTAACTATTGTAACTAAAATAGGAACACACTAAAATTGTAGATATTAGATTAACGGTCTTATTTCAGCGTTATAAAATATCATTTTAGACTAAATGGAATAAGGACGCACCAATATTGGCCGAAACGTTCGTAGAAAGTTACTGAATTTTACGTATTTTGAATAATTGTGAAAATTTCATCATTTTCATCATTCATTTAGTCCAAGTTGATATTTTATAACGCTGAAATAAGACCGTTAATCTAAAATCTATAATATTAGTACCTATATTCCTATTTTAGTTACAATAGTTACCTACTGAATAGGGGGTAATGTTAACAAAACACTAAAAGGAAGAATGTTAATATGAAATATCCTCTTGTTTCGTTAACATGATATTCTGTGATATCCCAAAGGAAAGAATTATTTCAAAATGAAATATTTAAACGGAAATTATGTAAAGTTGAAACGAGAGGGTGTAGTTTTGGACTAAAACAGAGATCAACATTTATTTATGAATGTCATAAAGAGTTGATTTTAATCCAGGAAACGACTTAAACTAATGGAACTACACGAAGGAACCAGCCGCCCAACCATCCTTTGTATGTATTATATAAGAATATTATGTATATGTACAAATACAAACATTAATTATTGTTTATAGCTACACATACATACATACATACATAGTTGACAGAACATGATCTAATTATGTAAAGTTAAAACCAAAATTAAATAATGGGATACATTTTAGTTCAACGACATGATTTTTTACATATTTGAGTATATATTATTTATTTATAAGGGACAAATACTACAGTCTTATAAAAATACAAAAGGAATAAAATATAAAATAAATAAAAAAAGAGCAATTTCATACATTTATCAGCATATGACAATCATAATACAAGTACACACATTACAACGTTAAATTAGTAAAAATATTCCAACTGCCGATTTGTTCAAGAGAACTTTGTTCTCTTAACATATCGACAATGTTTCAAGCCAGGATACGCGAGAATTGTTTGCAGGGTCTACTTTTTTCACGGCTTTTCCAACTTTGAAATAAAAAAACACCAACTTAGAGGCTTCGAAGAATATAAATTCCATATAATAATAATAATAATAAAAGACTTTTATTGAATGAAACAACGTGGCGGACTGGTAGAGTGACTGGTAGAGATTGCCTGCGGGCAATCTCTACCAGTATTTTTATAGTTTGGTACTTATAGTTTGGTACCTACTTATTCTTCAACTATACTACTTTTGACACCCAGATGGTGTCAAAAGTAACACTCGTGGTGTTGAATGTAACAATATGACATTTTAAATATAAGAAGATAAAATCAATTAAAAACGCAAGAATTGGCATATTTTTGGTATTATGATAAATGTATTTTTAAAAATTTGTAAACCTAACTAATAGTCCTTTTAAAATATATGAACATGTTATTAGTTAACAAACAGAAAAATTGACATATTTTCTTTCAACATAATAAAATAATATAAATTTTTAAAACTTAATCTATCGGATTAACAATTGACAAATATATAGGTAATTAAGTTGTTTATTTTTGGCTGAGTTTTCATGAGCCCATAATTTACAGTAACATGTTGTTTAATTTATTGTAACATATTACTATTGACACCTTTTGAAGTGTTACAACTGCAACTTTTCGACACATTGGTTTTAAGTTATGCTTTATTTTAAGCGTTTGATAATAACTTTAAAATATGTATGTACATTAAAAATAAGCAATATTTATAATACATACCTACGCACATTAAAACACTTAATAACTTATCAGATATGGTAGATACGAATGGATGACCTTTCAATAATATATTTACTTCGCACGCGTAAAATCAACATCACCACGTTTTATCGATATTGTCAAACTGACCATAGATTAATATTAAGTCCAACGTTAGATTTCGGTTTAGTTTAATATATGGTGATGGTTGTACCTTTACAAAATAAATATTTTGGAATTTAGAGCGTTTGTTACAATCGACACCGATCTCCCCTACCTACCCTATCGTTGTTCCCTGCTGTGGTGTCATTACACAGAAAAAAATCAGCCTTTAAACTATGACGTTAGTCTGTCAGTTGGAAGTTCTTGGTATTTTGAACCCTATGCAGTGGTGGCTTTGGCCGTTAACAGCCTTCGAAGTATGAAAAAAAAATAATTTATACGTCAGGTATAGTATGAAGCGTTATACGTACATGCATACACACAATATTTATTATTATGTGGGTACATAGTATGAAGCATGATATTTTCCTTTCTTCAACGGTAGACTGTTATAAATCACATATTAGGTACTTTTACAGGCACCTACTAGAGGTATGCATCCAGTGTATCATAACATATATGTAGGTACCTACCTACCGTTCCGATATTCTTAACCGACTTCCATAAACGTTTATAGGTATTGGAGAGGTTATTGCCAACTCACACAATTTGTTAAAATATATATTATTGTAGGAAAATTATAATCATACCCCGATTTTAGACATTTATCATAAATTTCTAAAAAAATATAAGGTATAGAGCAATATATTTTTTTATAAATTAAAGAAGAAAAAAATACCTGGAAAATATGATATGATGTTGCATTGATGCATCAGGTTAAGTAAATAAACCAAAAAAAAAAATTATTTCGCAATAGCGCTGAATGGTTTATTTACTAAACCTGAAGCATTTTTCTAGATATTTTGTCTTCTTTAATTTAAAAAAATATATTACTACGCCTTATAGTTTATTTAAAATATAAGATATACATTGAAAATCGGGGTATGCCATTATATTTCTACAAAACATTATCAAAAGGTTAAGGTATATTTTTCTTTATTAATATCCAAACTATCTAAATTATGTTTTTCAAAGCGATTTGATAAGATATTATTATAGCAGTCCCTCCCTTAATAATAAATATATTTTTCTAGATATTTTCCTGATAATACCTATGTGATCATAATAATTCAACGACTGAGGTATTTCATTAAGTGATTATAAAAACATGATCCCTCCGAGGTTTACATAGTCAGTGAGAACTGACATAAGTAATAGGGTAACAGTAGGCTCTAGTAGCAGGACGTGAAAGGGGAAACCAAATGAAATATCTTTAGTGAAATTTGTGGAAAAACAACACTGAACGAGCTTAGGGCCTAAATGTACCGGCAATGAATCAATGTCACACGCCCTACCATCGCCTGCCCTAGCCGAGCACAGCTCTTATTCCTGTAAAATAGTATTTATTCTAAAGTTACCATCAACTTATTTTATTTCAACATTGGGTGTTACCAGTTAGCGCTATTTCATTCGTTAAATTCCAAACCGTATATATATATCGTTATTTTAACACCGAAAATAATCAAATGGTCTTTATAGACACTTTTTTTTACAAAAAAAGATTATTGGCGTTATTGAAAAAAAGATAGAATTTCTCAGAAAAAATAAATTTTATGTTAGTTGGAAGAAATAACCATATGGCAATAAATTCGCCACATGCGTAGGGTGCAATGAAGTATTTATTTTTATTATTATATTCCACAATCGAAGTCAATATTATGTGTTCATATTAAAATGTCTAAAGGGTATTTTTAATACCCTTCTTATGTTAAATCTGATAAAGGGACAAAACTATGAACCAGGTACTTACTTAGTACGAGACAATAATAAACCTTTTTTATTTATATCACAAAGACAAAAATACTTTTGATCCGCACTAACCTTACCAAGTACATAGAGATTCCTGAGAACATCATGAAAACTTTTATAATGAAATTTTTGTATTAATTAAAGGAAGTGGATGCTTTGAAAAGCGCAAAAAATATACCCTTTTTTGCGAGTTGATTTAGTATTATAGCGTTCTAATAACTTTTTGAAAATAAAGAAATTAGATATAAAATATATGCTTTGATTTAATATTATAGTAGGTGATTTTTCTGTTATAAAGACTGTGAAAGCTAGTACTATATAAATATTTTTGACACTGACCAATCAATCGATTACCATCTTCATATTCTTCATGTCATGTTTTTGTGGAAACTTATTGTTTTAATCCCAAAACATGTTTTTTTTCTGAATTTCATCAAACACTGCCTATTGACAGTTTTGAAACGATTTTGAAAATTACGCAATGAACACATTGGACCCCTTTATGAGCATACTGCACGCACGGAGTAGTGTGAGATGTGGCATAGTTAAAGTTTATATTAAGAAAGACTGCACAAAGCTAAAATTTATCACAAAAAACTATTTCACTTCAATCCACAGATTCATCCACATATTGCCAATGGTTAATACTAATTGTCAAACGCAGTTGTTTTAAATATAAATACATACTGAACATATTTAAGAAAATTACATTGTGTAATACTGTAGATGGTAGCTACTTAAAAAAATGCACTTTGCAATATGTCAAAAGAAAACTTTGTACCTCATTATGAATATATGATGTTTTTTTATCATAGTAAAAATATAATGATTGCGGTCGAATTTGGACCTCTCCCCGTTAGTATAAACTCTTATAATTCATCTTTTTGAACATAATATAATCAAATATAATTCACACTGGCAGGCTTACTGTTGCCATTAGTAATTTTCTTCTAACCAACCAGATTTCAAAATACGGCACTTAGTAAATATATATTTAGTGAACTTTTAACAAATTTATAATTCAAAGGTTCTAAAAAATACACTTAGGTATGTTTATTGCCAATTGATGATTTGAAACTTTTCTAATAAGCGTACCTATTAATATTCAAAAAGTTAGTATACTAAACTAACAACCTAACTGTCCAATGTATTATACTGTATAAGTCTGTATAACTATATTCCTACAACTTATTTTAACAATATTTTTGAAAGTATAACATAGAACTATAAATGACAACTTTGTACTTAGAATATATTAAAATATTATATACTATGAAAAAATATTTAGTGTAAAACTCCGCTTTGTAACATTCTATATACGAAGCTTGTGGTCTGTTAATTACAAGACAAATTTTAAATTGCAATAACATTCATCTCGAACTTATCAATGTATCAAACATTTTTTAACAATACTAAATGAAATGGAAATGTTTGAAATATAAGCGTTCGTTGGCAATATCACCGGACTAAATAAAAAATATCGGAAACTGACAAATGTATAACATTAGTTGATAGAACCGTTTCGAAGGGACTCATCAGTAAAGTGTTGAATTTTAATGAAAAGTGTAACTGGTACAAATGTTTTTGAAATGTTGTGGTCCAGTCTACAGCATCCGACCTTCAGAAAGTATAGTAAGGGTCTCCAGATTGTCTTGCTGGTATGAGATGATGAACACAAATTTATTTTGCTCTTTTGCTGTATGTTATCTCAAATTTCAGGCCATTTTTAAAATACAAATCATCTTTATTTACACTAACCGCATAATCTAGTCTGAAACCACAATAGGATTGAACCGGAATAATAAGCGGTTGAAGTTTCAAACGTTTCATCAATTTAAAGGCTAAAAATGTTTGTAGCCATTTCAAAATAGGTACACGAAATATAAATTATACTATTAATCGTCGAAACTACGGATGTTGACCGACAAAGAAGTAAATGTACCGACAGTGATTTTGAATACAACAGATTGAGACAGGTCAACTTCGATTGTGTCCATTCAGATAAAAAAATATGGTTCCACATGGACAAATCCCAACATTACAAAAAACGACTTTTTTATTTATTACAAAAAACATATTTTTCATAAAAAAAATTACATAACAAAAGGTAAATTAAAGGTAAGAAAAGGAATGGAATGAGAAGTCGGCGACGCCCAAACAAGGGATGGCACGACCATGTGAACGATATTTTGAAAGACGGAAATGTTAGAAGTGTGAGTAATAGACGAACATGTATGAGACGATGCATGAATGCGGACGAGGCGAGGGATGCGTGCCAGGATAGAAAAATGTGGCGTTTGGTTCTCTCTGCCTACCCCGCAAGGGACATGACGTGATGTATTTCAATTAAAACACTTAACAATATGACTTCCTTCAAAAATAGATATAATCGAGTTTGGAAGGGAGTTGCAACTATTAACATAATATATATAGAACAAAAAACAAAATAACAAAATAATCATAGGTAAAAATAACTATGTATTGTATACATAATATATGTAACAAAAAAAATAAAAATATTAAAATAACAATTATGAATAATTAAATAAGCGTTTAATACCTACCTATATATAAAAAAAACAATGATCAGTAAAACCAGTTTTTAAACACAAACCCTCTTTATACATATCTATGTACATAAAATTTCTTGAGATCAATAATTTCTGTATGTCTCTGCTCAGGCAATAGTTCGTTAAACCACTTTACGCCAAGATACGTATAGTGGTTTTGTGCGTAGGTTGTTCTTATTCGTACTGAAATAGGGTAGATGTTACAAGACAACCCAACAAATAATACTCAATAAGTCATGGTTCAAGATAAACTTTTGACTAACATTCACAAAATACACAAAATTGAAGTAAAATAAAAAAATAATAGTTACGATAATTTTTATATATATAGACAATTTTAGCAGTAAAATTATATGGCTGAAAAACCTGTTTACGGGTGAGGAGCCATCTCTGAAAATAATGCCTGAGACGCAATACAAAATAAAATAAATCTCTCAGCATGTAACGATATGTTTCCACTTAATTCATTTTCTTTTATATGTAATTACTCCCAAATTACTTGGAGAACGATGCAATGACATGACGATTTATCTATGTAACTTAATTATATTTTTCTTTCTGTAAGGAGGTTGGTACTAGTAACTTTTTCATAATTATCCGTTAAAATATTTGGTATATTCATACAATAAAAAAATATCTTTATTTTTATTCGATGGTTATATTTTATTTAAAGAAATTTTGATTTAACCACGAACGAAGGTTTTATACGACCAGTTTCAAATTTATTACTTTTTTCTTAGAATAGATGACCTACCGTTTGTTTAGCACAACTTATTCGTGGTTTATGTTAAGTGAATGATTATAAATTTAATTTGATATCATTCAATGTATTTTCAATAACTCTGTGGACGTTCATTTTAAAATTTTACTACAAATAATTTAAATATTTAAAGGTAAACTAAAAAAACTTTATCTGTCAAATAGTTCCTGAATATTCCATCTATATCATTCCGTACCTCCTTCTTTCCTCATTGCTATGTGAGGTGTTATTTATTTATTTATTTAATACAATACACGGCATAAGCCATACATGTTACAAAGAATTATATTTTTTTTAAATTATGTAGTGAAATGAGGTACAATTCATTGTTGTTCATAAAATTAAATCCATACCAGATCTTTTGCTTCTGCTGGATCCACTATCGTCCGGCTAGGACACACGGTAGAGCATTTCTTTGATTCTCAGAGGGAATACAGGTGGATAATTGAGAAACAGCGAGCGTGACCAGAACAAAACTGTATATTCCTTTGTGAAAGTGAGACAAATTTAATTAGAGATATAATGGTACATGTGGGTTAGTGTGATATGAGGTAATGATGGTGATGTTTGATGATTAAGAATAGTCTTACTTTCTAGGGTGGCCAACTAATTAAAATAAACAGTGATCACTATTGTACATTTATATGAGCCTTAAGTATTTAAATATTTCAAAAGTCAGTTCCAGATTAAATTTATTTTTCAGGCCGAAGGGCCAACACTGAGTAATTAAGGAATTTCTTTTTTTTCTTTCTTTTACCAAACTTAGTTCTAAGGGTATGTCGTTATCAGTAATTCTAGGGACAATTCACGAAAAGGGGGTGTGCGAAAGTCAATGATCTCAAACCTTTAGTCCGACGGTGGGGAGAAATTGCCTTATCACGTATTCAACAAGGCCTGATGTTTCCAACCGTGATGGAGGTGAAGGAGAGAAGCGGCAGGGGCGATCTAATGTTGAAGGCGCTCCAGACTTTCTCTCATCAAAGGGAGAAGCCTAATCCGAGGTGATAACAAGGCAGTTGGCCTACTGTCAGTCGTATACATCCCGTGTGGCAGACATAGGTGTTAACACTTCGTTATGTGTTCATACAACCACGCGAAGTCACTTTGAAGGTGAAAGAAATTGAAAAACAGTCACGAAGTATGGCTTGCTACCATTTAATCAAAAGGTACAGCTCGTACGCAGCCGATTGAGTTTTAAACGCTTCGTTATGGATTCACACACCTACGCGAGGTCACTTTGAAAATTAATGAAATTATAAAACTGTCTCCAAGTATGACTTGCGACCATTTATTTAAAAGGTACAGCTCGTACGCAGCCGATTGAGATTTAAACACTTCGTTATGGATTCACACACCTACGCGAGGTCACTTTGAAAATTAATGAAATTAAAAAACTGTCTCCAAGTATGACTTGCCACCATTTATTTAAAAGGTACAGCTCGTACGCAGCCGATTGAGATTTAAACACTTCGTTATGGATTCACACACCTACGCGAGGTCACTTTGAAAATTAATGAAATTAAAAAACTGTCTCCAAGTATGACTTGCGACCATTTATTTAAAAGGTACAGCTCGTACGCAGCCGATTGAGATTTAAACACTTCGTTATGGATTCACACACCTACGCGAGGTCACTTTGAAAATTAATGAAATTAAAAAACTGTCTCCAAGTATGACTTGCGACCATTTATTTAAAAGGTACAGCTCGTACGCAGCCGATTGAGATTTAAACACTTCGTTATGGATTCACACACCTACGCGAGGTCACTTTGAAAATTAATGAAATTAAAAAACTGTCTCCAAGTATGACTTGCGACCATTTATTTAAAAGGTACAGCTCGTACACAACAGATTCAGATGTTAACACTCCGTTATGTGTTCATTCAACTACGCGAAGACACTTTGAAATTTAATGAACTTAAAAAAACTAAAAAAAACCGAACCGAAGTATGTATTGTGATGTTGTTTTATACGCCTCCTTCACGCATAAGGCGGTATACTCAGAGATCCGACTCGGATTTTTAGATAATTAGTTTATAACGACACTCTCTGTTTAGTTACAATGCCTTACATCGATTCCAGGCATAAAACACAATGAACTGAGTGAATACGCTGATAGATCGCGGAGCAAAACAAAGCGTGGTGTGTAACCGTTAGAAAAAGACGCCGACTGAAGGCGGGAGTTGACGGGGGCGACGGTGGGTGTTT
This sequence comes from Molanna angustata, assembly GCA_963576475.1. NCBI lineage: Eukaryota > Metazoa > Arthropoda > Insecta > Trichoptera > Molannidae > Molanna > Molanna angustata. Next base: position 356,894 of record OY754985.1, on the reverse strand, counting down.
TGAGGGGAGCGGGGGGGGCCGCTTGACACCAGCTGCGTTTTTAGCGAGACCTTGAACTAGTTCAATACGTAACTACTGCCGCCAATTTTAAATTTGAAAAGATAATTATTTAAATACGTAGCGAGCGTACCGCTCGCTACACTCCAATCAAAGTTACCCAAACAAAAAGAAAAAGAAAAGAAAAAAAAAAAAATTCCGTAAGCCGGCCTGTGCAAATTGGGGAGAATGAAAGACCCTGACTGTAATGAAGAGAAGTAACGAGAGGAACTTATAACCACGACCAGATTCTTAGTTTATGAGGAGTATGGTGAGTTGCGTGTTCTCGGCTGGTCACACCAGTACATCGCAACCACCTCCAGTAGTGAGACCGACCTAGTGACTCTTGGTCATCGTAGGTTTGTCGAGGGTGTAGGCAATGGGTAACATACTTAAGGTATGTGCCCCCCTACTCAAGATCAAGGTTTCGTACGTGAATCATAATTGATTATAGCATTCAGAAGGAATACGCCCTAATTGTGCGAGTTCGGAATCATACTAATGTTCAAACTTCGTTGAAACCTAGGTTAGACTCGAATAAGGACTCCTACTCGCGATACGACACGATCGGGGTTATGTTGGGTTGCGCAGCGGTGTGGTACAGATACCAATGTTCGGCAACTAGCTTCTACCTATAGCCATGATTAATTCTAGGAAAACACTCCATTGATGAACAATACAGGGGGGGAGCACCGAAAGAATTAGAGTTGCCAATCTAATAGGCGAACTCTCTTCAGCCTTACCCAAACAAACTTAACAATAATTGGCGAACTCGAAGCCAGTCGCTTTCCTACACGCATGTGAGTTGAGCAATCAGATATCTCACTCAGGGCAACCGACTGGAAACATGAGTATAATGTCGCGGAGCAAGCGTGCTTGAACAGTCCGCTTGCTATGTGCGAAACAACAAAATTAATGACTTACATTCACAAAAGGAATATAACAATCTTGTAGCTACAGTTTGTGACCACACTGGATAGCTGGCCAAGCGACCCATCACGATGGACGCGAATCGATGCTTGCCAATTCTCAACACGACTCCTCAAGTGAAGACTTGGCATCAGGCTACTACCTGGGATTCCTTCCTAACGACAGTTTACAAATACAATGAATATAAGGACAAGGGGCCTATCACGACAGACGCAAACTGAAGTTATTATTCACTTGCAGCGACAGTTCATAAATACAATGAATATCAGGACAAGGGGCCTATCACGGTAGACGCGAACTGTAGTTTGCACAGCCTCAAAATGACTCCTCAAGTGAAGACTTGGCATCAGGCTACTACCTGGCATTCCTTTTCAACGACAGTTTACAAATACAATGAATATCAGGACAAGGGGCCTATCACGACAGACGCAAACTGAAGTTATTATTCGCTTGCAACGACAGTTCACAAATACAATGAATATCAGGACAAGGGGCCTATCACGGTAAGCGCGAACTGAAGTTTGCATAGCCTCAAAACGGCTCCTCAAGCAAAGACTTAGCATCAGGCTACTACCTGGGATCCTTTCTCAACCACAGTTCACAAATACAATGAATATCAGGACAAGGGACCAATCACAATAGACGCAAACTGAGGTTCTTCACGCAACCGCTTGGTACTACCACTCTTGCTTAACTCTACACCGGTCAAGTAGTACCCAACCGAAGGGAATCAAGCCAAATGGCGAGTTGACAATCCAGTATTCAACTCGTTAATAATACACAAGAAAAGGGTGAGTTGACAATCTAATATTCAACTCTGGAATAATACACACAAAACAAGGGAGAGTTGACAATTCAATATTCAACTCAGAAACACTTATATATAATACAAGGCGAGTTGACAATCCAGTATTCAACTCTGAAATAATACACACAAAACAAGGGTGAGTTGACAATTCAATATTCAATTCAGAAACAATTAAACATAATGCAAGGTGAGTTGACAATCCAGTATTCAACTCGGAAATAATACACACAAAACAAGGGTGAGTTGACAATTCAATATTCGACTCAGAAACAATTAAACATAAAACAAGGACGAGTTGTCAATTCAATATACAATTCGGGAACTTATGTATTCTAACAAGGAAATCTTTAGCGAGAACTCCTAGTAGTACACAAGGGGAGGGAAGGGGTTATATACAGTTAGGGCTACCACTTAGGATGCCTGTCAGAAGGCGGCTAGCTCCTTCAGGAATGGAGACAGGATCCTAGCAATCATGCATTGGTCACAATTATTTATACACATACCCTTGCATACATCATTCTTTTACAGATGGTCCTTACAAAATTCATCGTTCACACTACTTTAATTTCAAGCGATCTTTAATTGCCAGCACATTTTATGACGGGTACATGACTGCAGGGCATAATTGAAAAGGGGTTACATAATTCATCCGGGGTGAGAAGTGTATCGTTAGGCGCCACTGATTTTTTGCGGATCAAACCAGAAACCAAGTTTACAATTTGCAACTTATCAATAGGTTTATTGCTAGATAAGGGTCTCAGCACAACAATTAATACTTAATTAAACTTAATCAGGTCCTTGATATGGTACCTGCCACTATGTTTACCCTCACAGTCGCGAACCTCGTAAATGGTGTCCGAAATTTTATTCGATACGACGCATTTGATGAATCGAGGGGCGAGCTTGTTTGAGAAGTACTTTCCAGCGTCAGATTGGGTGAATGCCCTGCGCCAGACCACTGCGCCTTCGGACAGTGAGCAGTGTTTCCTACGCAGGTTGTATCGTTTCGCGTTTACTTTGAACGCAGTCAATAGTGCGCTAGATACCTTCTCGTAAAGTTGCTCCATGGTTGAAAGGCTCGTTCCATAAGAATTATCCCTGCTCGCTGGCTCCTCCGAGCTATTGGTGACCTGTTCCATTTTGTCATGAAATGAAGCATGCGGACAGGGGTGGAACCCGTGCGTCAGGAAGAACGGTGTGTAACCGGTGGCGATGTTCACGCAATTATTGAGGCAGGAGCAGATCTTAGGCAGCATTGTGCACCAGGTTCGCTGGTTCTCCCCCACTAATATTGACAGGGCGGTTACGATGGTAGAGTTGTATCTTTCCACAGTATTGTTCTGGGGGTGATAGTACGCGTTATAGAATAGGTCTCGTATACCGAAGCGATCAGCGAACTCCTTGAAATCCTTGGATATGAATTGCTTGCCGTTGTCCATAATTAAAGTACGAGGTACACCGTAAGGCAGAAAGATCTTTTCTTCTATCAGCTTGGTGATAGCCGGGGCTGTGGCACGTCGCAACGGCAGTGCCCATAAGAATTTCGTGAAGTTATCGACCACCGACAGTATGTAAATATTTTGTTTATGTGAACAGGGAAGCGGCCCAACAAGGTCTACGCTCAATGACTGCATGGGATGATCTAGACGTTTAGGCACGCTCATCAAACCCAGGGGTGCTTGGTTGTTATGTTTATATGCCTTACAGGTGTCACATTTTGATACAACCTGTTTAACCGTGTTCGTAATGTTTTTCCAATAGAAGGTCCGTGAGACCACCTCCAAAGTTTTTCTGATTCCAGGGTGGCAAAAGTTAGTGTGGAAGTCCTGTACGATACTTTCCTGTTCTCCGGCGGGCACCACGACCTTCCAGGAGCTATTTCTGAATGGAGGGTCAGTTTCGGGAACAGTTTTACAGTATTTGTAGAGGTGTCCGTTACTTATCATATAGTTGGGTGTGGAGTTAGCATTGGTCGAACATTCCTGGAACAGACGTAGATAGGCTGGATCAGTAACATTCTGAAACGGTGTAGGGAACGTTAAACTGGATACTTCAATTCTGCTTAGTGCGTCGGCCAAGTTGTTCTCGCATCCCTTTTTGTATACAAAGTCGAAGCTGTATTGTGAGAGGCGGCAGGCCCATCTGGCCAGGCGTCCCGATGGTGAAGACAAGTTGTTCAGGTATTTAAGACAGCCGTGGTCGCTGATCACTTTGAAGTGCGTTCCGTCTAAATAACTCCTAAAGTGGTGTACCGAGTCCACAATGCTCAAGAGTTCCCTCTCGGTGGTGCTGTAAGACCTTTCGGCAGGTAGCAGTTTCCTGGAAAAATATGCAATGGCGTGCTCTGAGCCGTCCGGGCTCCTTTGGGCCAGGAAGCTCCCAATGCTCACGCCGCTGGCGTCACAGGTGAGTACGTATGGTAGGGAATAGTCGGGGGGCTTCAACACCGGAGAAGATATCATTGCGCTTTTTAGGCTTACGAAGGCTTGTTCAGCTTCGTCGTCCCAAGGGAGATTATTCTTTGCGATTTTCTTGCTGGTGAGGCGGCATAGAGGGGATGCAATACGAGAAAAGTCCTTGATGTGTCTTCTATAGTATGCACATAATCCAATGAACCCGCGAACCTGTTTGACAGTTGAGGGCCTAGGGTAATTGACCATCACGTCAATCTTTTCGGGGTCGGTCCTGATGCCTTCTCGGTCGACTATGTGGCCGAGATACTTTAAGCTTTGTTTGCAAAATTCAGATTTCGCTAACTTAATGGTTAGGTTGGCCTGTTTTAGTCTGTCACACACAGTTTTTAGTAGCTTGCAGTGTGACTGGAAGTCCGGGCTGCATACCAGTATGTCATCAAGATATACAAAGACGTGGTCTCCCAAGTCTGTGAACAGTCCATCCATCATACGTTGCATTTCGGCCGGGATATTTTTTAGTCCGAAAGGGGTAACCTTGAACTGGAACTGTCCTCGGCCTTCTACGAAGAAGGCGGTCTTTGGCTTGGATTCCTCGTCCAGTCTCATCTGCCAGAACCCGTGGGAGAGGTCCAGGGCTGTGAGGAACTTAGTGTCGCGCAGATTGTCCAAGATGCGATGAATGTTGGGCAACCGGTAAGAGTCAGAGCGAGTGATCGAGTTAAGGCGACGTGGGTCAAGTACGAAGCGCCCAGAGCCGTCTTTCTTGGGAACAATGAAAACATTGTTCAACCAGGGGCTCCGCGCCGGTTCTATTACGTCGAGTTTGATCATTTCATCCAGTTCTGCGATGAGTTGTTCGCGTCTCACGTGAGAAAGGGGATAAGTCTTTTGTTTAACCGGGGCGTGATCACCAGTGTCTATGATGTGGGAAACTAGGTCGGTGCGGCCTAGTCCCACCTTTTCATAAGCAATCTGGTCGAACTCTTGTTTGAGCAGATCCAGTTGTTTCAATTCTGCAAGAGAAAGGTCGGCTGTAGAGTTTAGACAGGAAGGGGTCGACAGCGGTGAAATGTACAGGGGGGGCATGTTGATAGCATATAATGATGACACCTTATCTGGGAATAGGGTCGGGGTTAGTCCGGACTTCTTCAAGAAGGGTGCCCCCAAAATAAACCCTTCTGCAAGAGACGGAGCTACAAGAAATTCAACAAAGGTTGTTTGCTTATAAAATCTGAGGGGCAGCGTGAGGGAGCCCAGGATCGCATGGGGATGGCCGTCCGCTGTGTGAATGGAAGTGTCGCCCGGCACTAGGTCATAACCCAATTCGAGGAAATTCTTGTATAATGTGCCACCCAAAACATTAACTGCAGCTCCGCTGTCTAAGAGCGAACGGAAGGCGATGTCGTTGATTTTGAAGTGTAGGTATGGACGATCGTCTCGCGCATTTGTGATGGCTGATACATGTAGGTATTTAGTATTGTAGAAGAGTTTGACCGATCTCAACCAGTCCTCCCACTCTGTCTTTTGTTGAGAATGGGACGGTCTATAATAGGGCTGGGTGGTTATTCGTTTTTTGGCAACTTTTGGAGGAGAGGTGGGGGTCTAGAAACGTCTGGGAGGTTTCTGGGGGTTGTCGGAGGGTGACCTTGTGGGTCAGTTCTCTGGTACTTTTGAAAGCGGGGAGAGGTTCGTCTTCCGAGGGGATTCGCTCGTGACCGATTAGGGCACAGTCTTGCAAAATGTCCGGTTCTTCCGCAGGAGTAGCATTTGGGACTGTACGAACGCGGTTCAGGGTTAGACAAGGAGGCTGCAGCCTTGGTGCGCCGGGGCCGGCGGGGGGAGGTAGGGGCAGTCTCGTCCTTGTGGCCAAGCGACATCTGTTCGAGTGTAAGACACAGTCGCTCCAGATCCAATACTGTCGTGGGTTGTGAGCCGATGATAATAGGGAGGAACTTCTTGTCGAGTCCTCTTTTGAAAACTTGAAGGAGCTCGTCCTCTGGCAAGGGTGAGGACAATGAGTTATTTTTGTTGATGATTCGGCAAATATAATCGGCCGCAGATTCCGAGTCTTGCTGCCTAGAGGACCAAATTTCTAGCTTGATGTCGGTGGAATAGGTTTGTGATTCGAAACGGTCGAGAAAGAGCTTCTTCAATGTGTTCCAGTCGCAGTTCTTTCTAGGGTTTGTACGATAAAATAATAAGGCACGTCCTACAAGAAATTCAGGAATGATTGTGGACAATAAATTAGTATTGAACCTGCGGGAAGTAGCGATCTCCTCTAGGCGTACGAGGAATTCTCGGACGTCATTTGTTCCGTTAAACTTTGGGACAGGCCACGTGGCAAAGTTTGTGTTTATGATTCCTCCAGGGTCTCGATCTCCACGTGAGGTATAACTTGACGAATTGGAGGGCGGCTCGACTGGGGATGGGGGCAATAAGGCGACAGTTCCTGGGGGAGGGGCGCTCTGGGGTCTGGAGCTCGATTCGGAACTGGATGAGAATGGGCGGGCTATTAGATCATTCTCGGCGGTGTGGGAGCTCTCGGAAACCGACGCCAGTTCGGGGGCGTTCTCAAGTGAGTGGTACGCTACAGATCTACTGGGGATGGCTACGTTGTCTGTATTAAAGGGACGGGAGGCATTAAAAGCATTGGCCTGGGAACGCAAGGAGGCCAAATTGTCGGTAGGAACGATGTTTCTGTCGCGCAATGCTTTAGCAAGGGTTTTTGCATTTGCAAGATTTATTCTCTCGATTAAATCCATGACGTCGACTATTGCGAGACAACAGAGGAAACGAGGATTTTCGTTACGACGTGGTTACAATATAGGAGGCTGTCAGAATAAAGGGGAAAAAATAAAACACAAAAGAACAAGCAGTTTCGAGTGAGGGTCCGCTCGCAGATCTCATTGAGCAGACTGTCATCAAGGGACAAGTGTACGTGTCAATTGATGAGAGTCATAGCCCCACGTTGGTAAACGTCAGTGTAGTGAAATGAGGTACAATTCATTGTTGTTCATAAAATTAAATCCATACCAGATCTTTTGCTTCTGCTGGATCCACTATCGTCCGGCTAGGACACACGGTAGAGCATTTCTTTGATTCTCAGAGGGAATACAGGTGGATAATTGAGAAACAGCGAGCGTGACCAGAACAAAACTGTATATTCCTTTGTGAAAGTGAGACAAATTTAATTAGAGATATAATGGTACATGTGGGTTAGTGTGATATGAGGTAATGATGGTGATGTTTGATGATTAAGAATAGTCTTACTTTCTAGGGTGGCCAACTAATTAAAATAAACAGTGATCACTATTGTACATTTATATGAGCCTTAAGTATTTAAATATTTCAAAAGTCAGTTCCAGATTAAATTTATTTTTCAGGCCGAAGGGCCAACACTGAGTAATTAAGGAATTTCTTTTTTTTCTTTCTTTTACCAAACTTAGTTCTAAGGGTATGTCGTTATCAGTAATTCTAGGGACAATTCACGAAAAGGGGGTGTGCGAAAGTCAATGATCTCAAACCTTTAGTCCGACGGTGGGGAGAAATTGCCTTATCACGTATTCAACAAGGCCTGATGTTTCCAACCGTGATGGAGGTGAAGGAGAGAAGCGGCAGGGGCGATCTAATGTTGAAGGCGCTCCAGACTTTCTCTCATCAAAGGGAGAAGCCTAATCCGAGGTGATAACAAGGCAGTTGGCCTACTGTCAGTCGTATACATCCCGTGTGGCAGACATAGGTGTTAACACTTCGTTATGTGTTCATACAACCACGCGAAGTCACTTTGAAGGTGAAAGAAATTGAAAAACAGTCACGAAGTATGGCTTGCTACCATTTAATCAAAAGGTACAGCTCGTACGCAGCCGATTGAGTTTTAAACGCTTCGTTATGGATTCACACACCTACGCGAGGTCACTTTGAAAATTAATGAAATTATAAAACTGTCTCCAAGTATGACTTGCGACCATTTATTTAAAAGGTACAGCTCGTACGCAGCCGATTGAGATTTAAACACTTCGTTATGGATTCACACACCTACGCGAGGTCACTTTGAAAATTAATGAAATTAAAAAACTGTCTCCAAGTATGACTTGCCACCATTTATTTAAAAGGTACAGCTCGTACGCAGCCGATTGAGATTTAAACACTTCGTTATGGATTCACACACCTACGCGAGGTCACTTTGAAAATTAATGAAATTAAAAAACTGTCTCCAAGTATGACTTGCGACCATTTATTTAAAAGGTACAGCTCGTACGCAGCCGATTGAGATTTAAACACTTCGTTATGGATTCACACACCTACGCGAGGTCACTTTGAAAATTAATGAAATTAAAAAACTGTCTCCAAGTATGACTTGCGACCATTTATTTAAAAGGTACAGCTCGTACGCAGCCGATTGAGATTTAAACACTTCGTTATGGATTCACACACCTACGCGAGGTCACTTTGAAAATTAATGAAATTAAAAAACTGTCTCCAAGTATGACTTGCGACCATTTATTTAAAAGGTACAGCTCGTACACAACAGATTCAGATGTTAACACTCCGTTATGTGTTCATTCAACTACGCGAAGACACTTTGAAATTTAATGAACTTAAAAAAACTAAAAAAAACCGAACCGAAGTATGTATTGTGATGTTGTTTTATACGCCTCCTTCACGCATAAGGCGGTATACTCAGAGATCCGACTCGGATTTTTAGATAATTAGTTTATAACGACACTCTCTGTTTAGTTACAATGCCTTACATCGATTCCAGGCATAAAACACAATGAACTGAGTGAATACGCTGATAGATCGCGGAGCAAAACAAAGCGTGGTGTGTAACCGTTAGAAAAAGACGCCGACTGAAGGCGGGAGTTGACGGGGGCGACGGTGGGTGTTTTGAGGGGAGCGGGGGGGGCCGCTTGACACCAGCTGCGTTTTTAGCGAGACCTTGAACTAGTTCAATACGTAACTACTGCCGCCAATTTTAAATTTGAAAAGATAATTATTTAAATACGTAGCGAGCGTACCGCTCGCTACAATTAACAACATTATATATTAAAAAGAAAAAAACAGAATTAACAAGAAATTACATTTAAAAATTAAACAATACTGGTCGAATGTATAAAAAAATACAGAAACAACAATAAATTGACAAAACAAAATTAAAAAAAAAATGTTTTTACACAGAGAAATAAATACATGCATCAATTATAATAACATATTGTGTAATATTAATAGGATAATTAAGAGAAACAAAGAACAAAGAAAAGAAAGAAAACTGCAAAGTTAGCTATTGAATTTGAATTTTAGAAAGACCTATAAATATTTTTTTTGAATAAAGGCAAGCTATCCCCGAAAATATCTGCATCAACACACAGCTCATTTCCTAGCCTATGCAATTTCGGTATTGGAGAGTTAAATATATAGTTAGTGGAAGCGGCTCCATCATGGAAAAGCACAGCTTGTCTAGTCCGTATTATATTTGGTATTTTTTTTTCTTACTTGTCTATTTTATTATTTTGTCAATTTATTTCTCACTGAACACTAAATATTGAACCAATTTAACTTCAGATACTTCACGTTGTTTGGGTTGGTTGGAAGAAATTTCCAACCCGCAAAATGGCAAAAACCCGCCTTTGTACTTATTTACATAAAATTTATAAAGAAATAAATAAATAAGTAAATAAAATAAATAAATAAATATATAAATAAATAAATAAATAAATAATTAAATATATAAATAAATAAATTAATATATAAATCAATAAATAAAAAAAAATACATAAGTAAATAAATAAAAAAAAGTAAATAAAAAAAATAATTAATAAATAAGTACATTAATAAATAAGTAAATAAAAAAAATACGTAAATAAATCAATAAATTAATATTTAAATAATATAGTAATGTCCCTACAGTGTCCATAAGGGTGAATATACCTACATAAATTATTATACAAACTCTTTCATTACACACAGCCAGCATCTGATATAATATGTAGTTTCTGCTATCGTAATATATATGTATATGATTTTCACTACTGTGGTTAGATTATGGTTTATTTTATTTATAAACCAAGATATTAAATAGGTTTGTGTTGTGGTTTGTTAACCTTGCATTTCTATTTCCTAGAAAAACAAAGGAATTTTGCTAAACTCCCGACCTATATATGTAGATAGGCCAAATTATTTTCCCTATCTGTGAGAGATAGCAGACGCCTGTGGCCTATTTCATCAAATAATGTCAGATGCCAACGGAGAAAAAGCTGACAATTTCCGGTTTTCTCGTAGATACGTGTGTTTTTTTCAGTCTGTAGAAACGACAAATCAATCCTTTCCACAGATATAAATGATTTTATTTTAATACAATATATTCAAAATATTATATTACAATTACAAATAATATAAATAACATAAATATTTATATGACCACCAATGACATATCAGCATTTTATAAATTTGCATATTTTTCAAAGTGTCGTACCTTACCAATGTTTTTGTACTCTACTAGATTATGAAATAATTACTAAAATAAATAATAATACGAGTTATATACTAAAATTATATAAATATGATTATTTGATGTAAGAAATTTAAAATTGATGTATTGAATCCACAATTCCTGTCTTATAATATGTATCAACCTTTGTGAGTGCCTACTTGAATTATAAAAAAAATGTTTTAAAGAACTTTTCCAATAGTCTTCAGATAGATAACTGCAATTATGTTTATGACAAACTTTGATATAATTATAAAAGATAAAGTGCATAGTTATCGAAAAACAACTTGTACCTGCCAAGTGGGTGCGCAGATCGCCAATTTGTGTATTTTCGCTTGGCTGGTTTATGCGCGAGCCGCGGCGTCATGGCTCAAGAAGTTTGGCGACATCTATACCTACAACATTTTATTTTTATTTCATATTAAATTTATCGTAATTAACGGTATTAATCTGTAAGTCGTAACATTCACTATTTTTTTTTTAATTTGGCACGAATCAGCTTTCTAAGGGTGGGCTGCCTAAAATATCAATAAAACAAAACATTGTCATTTAAAAATAATTATTGGGTTAAAAAAAATAATTCGATAACAAAAAATATTTAAGTTTTGTAGATACTTTTCTTAAGTACTTAATTAAAAAAAATGTATAAGTATACCTGCTTTACTAAAAAATAAAGAGAATAAACTTTTATCGACAATTTCAAGAGCCAAAAAAAAACAAATAAACACGAAAACAATTCACATTAGTCATTATTCTCTATAGAAAAATAATGTTTTCTGCCCACCTTGTTGTCAAAAGCCCCGCGGAAAAAATCCTCACTTCCATTCATACGAAATTTGCTAACTGCGACATCTAGTATCTTTATATATATATATATATATATATATATATATATATATATATATATATATATATATATATATATATATATATAATATATATATATATATATATATATATATATATATATATATATATATATATATATATATATATATATATATATATATATATATATATATATATATATATATATATATATATATATATATATATATATATATATATATATATATATATATATATATATATATATATATATATATATATATAAATATATATATAAATATATATATATATATATATATATATATATATATATATATATATATATATATATATATATATATATATATATATATATATATATATATATATATATATATATATATATATATTATATATATATATATATATATATATATATATATATATATATATATTATATATATATATATATATATATATATATATATATATATATATATATATATATATATATATATATATATATATATATATATATATATATATATATATATATATATATATATATATATATATATATATATATATATATATATATATATATATATATATATATATATATATATATATATATATATATATATATATATATATGTTATATTTGATGTTTTCACGGGTGAAATATGTTATAATATTTTTATCTCGGTTTTCCCGTGTCAGTAGGTCTTGACTAAGACCATTTGTCTTCCGACGTTTCGCCTGAATATCACCAGGCATTTTCAAGGACTTAACGAAAAGCACGCGCGCGACACACGTCTACTCACACTTGACGGTGACCTACCCGCTCGCTACCTCTGCGCTCATGCATAGACTGGCGCTTCTCACTTGACGGAAAGCCTTAGGTGTGTGCGGTCGTGTTTCGCGCGCGTTCGTTCTCGCTCGGTTTTCGTTGCGTTCCTTCGACAATGCCCGATGATATTCGGGCGAAACGTCAGGTCTTAAACAGTCCTTCTCAGGACTATCTGACACGGGTTAACCCAGAAAATTCTTTTTCATATATATATATATATATATATATATATATATATATATATATATATATATATATATATATATATATATATATATATATATATATATATATATATATATATATATATATATATATATATATATATATATATATATATATATATATATATATATATATATATATATATATATATATATATATATATATATATATATATATATATATATATATATATATATATATATATATATATATATATATATATATATATATATATATATATATATATATATATATATATATATATATATATAATATATATATATATATATATATATATATATATATATATATATATATATATATATATATATATATATATATATATATATATATATATATATATATATATAATTCTTCCGTACGTGTGTATGTCACTGAACTCCTCCTAAACGGCTGAACAGATTTTGATGAAACTTTTTGTGTGTCTTTATGTGAGTCCCTGAATGGATTAGATTCACAAAATGGAATTTAATAAAAGAATAATAAAAATGGGAATCGTCATAAATATTATCGTTATACGCATTTCGAATAGTGGGAACATTGGCTTCCAATATGTCATAATATTGTGCAATGTTGGTTATGACATTAAAACTTGATATTTTTCTCACTTGATGTATTTGTTTTTATATTTTTAATATTTTATGAAATTATTAAGTTGTTTGTATATTTTCTTATAATTATATATTTTTTACAAGTATAATATATTCTGTTTTATTAAGTGGTATTATGACGATAGGTATATCAAAGTTATCTCAATGTAATGTTTCGTAATATTTAAATTAATTTATGAATATTATATTAAATTATTTATTTTTATGTATATTATTATCATTATATTATCGTGTGATATTATTATATTGTGATATATTATTCTGTTCTTGATATCCAAATTTTAAAAACATCCGAAATGTAAAGTGAGGTTATAAATATATATTTTGTGATCGAAACGTCAAGATCAAACAACAAAACGTATGGAGAGAGAGAGGGAAAGAGAGAGAGGACAACGTCTGTCGGGTCCGCTAGTATTATATGAAAATCAATGGTATGTACATTGGAATCTACCTTCATATACATACATATATTAAGTTATGTTGTACATAATATTTGTTGAAGGTAAAACGAACGTCGACCGAATGTTCGTAATAATATGACAGGAATGCCTCATAAAGAGTAATAATACCTACCAAATAAATTCTCAGGAATAACATTGTTATGTGACATTGTTAGGAATATAAACAAAAATATTTGTCACAAGATGAACATCCGTGGGAATAAAATGAACATGATGATGTCACTGTGATTTCGTCAACTACTTAACTTAGGTACTATAAAAACTTATTTTAAAATATTACAGTGTTCAGACAAAATTAAAAAAAATATAATGATTCTATAGTTTTTGTGTCCATTTTAAAATCAACAAATGAAAACATTCGTTCGTAATTAATCGAAACAGAATGGCTAGGCAACTCATGAAGTTGAGGAAGATTAGATTTATACTATATTAAGATTATGATGCGTACGATAATATTCAGACTTGAGAAATCTTTTAGACATTAAATCTTTTAGACATTAATGTAGGTAATATCTAAGTGATGTTGGGCGTATTTTTTTTGTTTGAATTTGGTATCAATACTTTGATTTTGTCCCAGTTAAGTTTTGCAAAGATGCTTGACGTAGGAGCCGTTAGCTCTGTAACCAAAATTGTGCGATACAAAAACTTTCAAATCACTTAAGTATTTACATAATCATCTTGTATTGAGAATATCCTTCTGTAGCTTGCATTTCATTTACGTTTATATTTTTTATTCAACCATACCTAGATTCAAATTTATTTTAACATCACTCGTATGTGTTAAAATGCACTATGAATGCCAATTTTACATAGCTAAGTGCACCATCTATGTATGCCATAATTCATTGATTACCTCCATATTTTTATACTTATGTATATTTGTGTTCTTGTTACTTTCTTTGTTTTTTTTATATAATTTGTATTTGAATAAGAATTTTTATTTCTAAATAAGGAAAAACTATTTTTATTTTCACTTATATACATATATGGATACTTTTTTCTGTTTAAAATTTAAACTTACGATGATGTATCTTTATTCTGTATTTTTTTTTATGTAAATGTTTTTATACCGTAAATAAATAAATAAATATGTCTATCATTCCATTGGTAAATACAACTCACGTAAATACAATTCGTATTATATATTCTCTACTCTCGTCTTGCAGTACCTATTTAATAATTTTAGTAAATTTTAAACGCAATAACTTTTGAATGTTTCACAATCATATTTGAAAATTTATTTTACAAATTTATACGATTCTAGAAAAATACAAGACACGAGAAAATTAATGGTCTTGATGGATAAAAAAGCGATCTGTTTTCGTTGTTTTCTATTCTACTAGTGTTTCTTTGATTTTTATTTCTACTCGTGTTTCTATTGTTCCGCTTAATTCCCGATAATTTTACGACTCAACCTAAAAAGATTTATATAACATTTTTTTTAAAGGATTCGTGGCAAATCTAAATCACACGTCATTATCTCGAAAATAGGGCATGATGTTTATCGACATTCGACATGAAATGAAAGCCTTAAAAATTGTGAACACGTCTTTAGGGTTATTTGGAATGTATGTATTTCAGGGAATGTTTCGTTTTTCCCACATTTTTGTATTTCAGAAGATATTTTTTGACTTAAAATACGATAAGTAAGAGTACAAGTTGTACATAAGTAGGTACTATATAAAAGCTGTTATATAATAATTATATTACTAAAGTCCGTTTTATAGCCATTAAAAAACAAATTGCCAACAGTTACTCTACAAGCAAAGCATTACTTTAATGACGTACATTAGCTTACTTCATTGTTATGTAATTCACCAAAAACATTTTTTTATTACCCTCCACCACTATGAAATAATGGATTTTTTTTTAAATCAATTTCTTAAAAGGTATCAAGTAGAGAGTGCATACTTTGAGTTTCATCGTGAGGTTTTTTATATATTTTTTCAACATTTTTTTGTCGACCGTCGTGGCACAGTTGGTAAGCCGTTTGGTTTCGGTACGGGCGTCCTGGGTTCGATTCCCAGCAGAGAAGAAAATTATTTAAATTTACTTCTCACGTAAAAATGCTTCTCTGGGCTGGAAACACTGGTTAGTTGGAAGAAATTGCCATACTGCAATAAACTCGCCACTTGCGCAGGGTGCAAAGAAGTGTTCTATTATTATTATTATTATAAACAATAGACTAGGGTGTAAGAGATGGAGTGAATAGCAAGAGTCGCCCCAGCAAGGGATGGCATGACCATGTGAGTAATATTTTGAAAAAAAGGAAACATAAGAAGCTTGAACAATAGGCGATCGTGTATGACACAATGCATGGATGTGAAGGAAGCCAGGAATGTGTACAAAAATAGAGGAGTATGGCGCTCGGTTCTCTCTCTGCTTACCCCGTAAGGGACTTGGCGTGATGGTATGTATGTATGCACCTTTTTATCCGGTGTAGATTTCCTAATAGATTTTTATAAGGAAATCAACACCGGCACACATGTAGCTAGTTATCCGACATTGTGGAGTATGGTTTAAATAGTATGGATGAATGAACATGGTATAAGATAAACAGTTGATAAAAATTAGTTCAATGATGATGTGAATGTAAATGGTTTATTCCAGGATTTCGTCAATGGTGTTAAAAGATCGTACTTCACTGCTACGAGAACTTTATTTTGATCGTTTAGAGGAGCGTACTTAGTATTGATATTCATCATGTCCTCAATATTATGCAGCCAGACTATGAGTTTGGTGAACTCCATATTCATAGTAGGTATATGTGCATAGAGTATTTACTTAGAACTGATTAGTTTTACATAATTGAACTCCAGTAAAATGTAAATCTAATTAACAGAAAAAAATGTACAATTTTTTAATACGCAGTGAATAGTTTACTTTTAGCCACAATCCACTTGTTATTTGAGTATTAAATGTGTTAACTGTTGTTGTTTTATACATATGTAGGTATGTATAAAGAAGATTTTACTCAAGGTAAGAACAATTTGGTTTTGGTCTGTACCTACTTACAGTAAATTACCGCAATAGTCAACTTACTGTAATACTGTTGAAGGTATACTTTGTAGCACATGATGATCGTTTTTATCAGATTCTCGGCTAAATAATGTTGACTTATTTTTACATTTCAACAATTTTGTTAGTGAAATAAAAACCGTTTAAGTTGAACCTCTCACTAAGCGAAAACAAATTATTGTTTATTATGTAGTCAAAAACACCATTTTCGTGCAAAGGACATTTTCAAGTAGTCACTACTTGAACTACTACAAGTAGTGACTACTTAAAAATGTGCTTAGCACGAAACCGATTGTAGGTTGTAGTCTTAATAAATAGTGGAATTGATTTTTAAAACGTTTTTTATTTTTATTTATTAAAAATATTAATTCATATAAATGGAATTCCATCAGGAACTGACGGTCAAAAAGTTAAATCTAATTCATACAAATAACCTCAAATCTTAAAATGATGTAATAATATTATTATACTGGCAGAAATCATCCTAATGATTGGATGGAATGCAACATAAGCTAAAAATAAGAGTTGGATCACATTACATATCTCAGGAGGAACAGTTTCTGTCTCAAAGACCACCTCTAGGTATCAATATCAAAAGCTGTTGAATAAAAAAAATATTAATTAAGATCTATTTAAAAATTGTTTATTTAAAAACGGCTTTAAACGGGAAAATATAACCTTAAACAACGCTATTGTATTAAAAAAAAAATCTTTATTATTGTATTAAAAAATGAAGTTCTGTTGATAATTCCTTGAAACTTTGTTGTTTAGTTGAAAGCTAGATAACTTTGTGGTACTGTGGTTTATTGTTTGAATTACAAAGGTTACATTATATTAATGATTGTATTTCTATGGGCACTTCGAAGAACTTCCTCAAATAGGATAAAATCAGTCTGTAATAATTCCTAGAATCAAATTGAATATTGTATAGATTTAATAAAACTCTTGTTAAGTTAACGAGTTAATTTTATTGTTGAGTTAAAAACCAATTGATTTACATAATTGAATAACATAGGTACATAAATTTCAATTTCCTCTTTCAATTCCTCATTGGTAGGTACCCATTTTTTTCTTAATTCAGCATTATTCCCCACTTTTGTATTTTGTATTAGGATAATTTGGTATCTTGATTGTATGTTTTGTTTTTTATTTAATTTTTGTAGTTTTAAAAATAAAAAATTACTAACACGTGTATAGTACGACATATAAACCAGCAAATTCGACAACATATTAACTTATAAGTCTTACTAAAAATATTCTAGTTAGACGGGCATGTTGCCGAGTTCGCGATATTGTCCGCGACGTTCTTTATTGACTGTCGTTACATTGCACTCGCGTAGGCACCTGCCAATACAGTGATATTCTGCCGTGTAGATTCAGACGTTGCGTCTGAATCGTTGTGACAATTTCATGTAATGACAATGACGTACAGATTTCATAGAAATTGATCTATGATGAATTGCTTATTTTTATCCTTTAAAATATGCTGGGCTAAAATCTATTTTTTTTTGTCTCAGTTCAATTATTCCTTCTTTTTTTGTTTTATCTTATTAGTTCACCATTTGTTTTCTTTTTGTTTTCCTACACATATGTATATGTGTATTTTAAACATTCCTTTTAACTGTGCAAAGTAATGTCTTATTTTATAATTTGAATGGTCAGGAGACGTTGATTGTACATACCTAACTATGCACAATAGCCATGCGGGAGATACCTGTTATTGGAGCACTGGAGATTCTATTTTTTGTTTAATGTTTTTTTTGTTTGTGTTGTTCAGTGTTCTGTTGGTGTCTCTGTGTATTAAATAAATAAATAAATAAATAAATTATCACTATTTTTTTTAAATCGCCTGAATCTCACCAGATATCCTCAGGGCCATGTTGGTAGATTTCCGTCTCGTGTGGTAGTGCAAGCACGTCCGTTCCTAGCACTTTTTTTTTTAAATTATTATTATCAAAAATTTTTTTTTTAATTATTAATATTTTTGTACACAGTATCAGCAAATTGTTGAACAATACTAGGCATATACCCATCGTCATTTTTTTTCAAACATCCAAATTACAAAAAAAGACGAGAAATACATATTATGAAACGTGCGGCAGTTTCATTTGTCCTGTACTTAGAGTTGAATTGAGAATTTACATTAATTAACATATTAACATATTTGGGGGGGAGGATTTGATGGTCGAATTAGTGTCGGTTTAATTGGGAGCGATCCAATTAAACGCATCGACATAAAGAATGCTTCTTGTTCTATGGACCAATACGACCTTCCAAGTATGAAATTTATTGATATACACACAGAGTTGAAATGATAGGATTCAAACAATCAGTTTGTGTACTTACTTACAAGATTAATTTACAATTGCAGTTAAGATATTCGATTTACAAAATTTGCACACATGGTAATTTAATCTGGAGACTTCGAGTTGTAACTGATGTGGAACATGCGAGATGACTGGGCCGAATAGAATGGAAACACTGGTTAGTTGGAAGAAATTGCCATACGGCAATAAACGCGCCACTTGCGCAGGGTGGAAGGAAGTGTTTATTTATTTAATAGTTTGGGCGGCTTGCGCGTGTGCTATATACATAAGGACGTGGTAACGTTACTTGCGGCTAGGTGGGGTACATTCGAGAAAGCAACCACAATATTAAATAATAATCAATGGTAGGTGATCTACCACATTTATTGTAACCCTGGTTTCAGCACTCTCTCATAGAACTTATTCAAAGCATATTTTATTTTCTATTTTTAGTACCTACAGTTTTTTTATAAATGTTTTGTTTAATGATAAATTAAATTACGGGACAAAGTTTGTTTAATTACTTAATTGAATGGCAATGTTATCAAAGAAATAAATATAAAATCTGAGAGAAAAATTGAATAAGCTAAAAACAAATACTAAGAATATTCCTCAAGTAATATCTTAAACGGATATTAATTAGCACTAATTATGTCTTAAGTACACGAAAGTTTTTCCCTAGAACTTTTTTAATTTATCATTCGGGTGATGTAAAAACCTTAAGTTTAACGTTTTATAAGCCTACCTAGATAAGAAATCTTGGAAATTTTGTATGTAGGTACTTACTTATATTGAATTATATTTATTTATTCATTTTTATCTACGGCCAGAAGCCTTTTATAATTATACATAAAATATAAGGTAGTTATACAATATTACTAAATCAATAAAATAAAAAAAAATAATTGTGTGCAAATTACAAAAATAAGAGTTGACAAGGAAAAGGGCGATAAAAAAGTAAAGAGAAAAATATCGGAAATATATATAGTTAATTAAAAAAAAATAATGTATAATTATGAAAAATTGTTAATATAAAGAACAAAACGTTATGATGTATATGCATGACGGCGCTAGTGATAGTGGGCTGTAGGGCTGTAGGGCTCTAAGCTACCCACCTTTGTACTGAGACACATATTTAACTCTGCTGATGGACAAAACGCTATCTGCTGCTTTTTAATTTATTGTATTTTAAATGGCATTCTAATTTTATTTATTTTAAGGCAGGACGGATGTGTCCTGAGGAAGGAAAAGTCGCTTTGAAACTTGCCGAATCTCGAACATACCTTTTGGTTCTATCAACTTCATAAAAAAAAACATTAAGTAAATAAAATTTTTAAATAAAAATTTTGGTAACAAAAAACTTTGTTTCTTCCACTTCACATTTATATTTGATGGAACGTTTTCGAACTGTACTAGTTCATCTTCAGCATCTGAAATGTGACTGATTCTATTGTGCGTGTTGTCATCTTCCATTGGCGAGTGTGGGCGGGTTGAGTATGGCGGGGGTAATTAACTGGTGGGGGTGAGCGGTAGCGAGCGGTGTAGGTTTGTGTTTCGTTTGGTTCTTAATAATATTCAATATTGGTGAATTTACTGGAGGAATCTGAATATTTATTAAATTATAATTTCAACGAAAAAAACATTATTTTCATAATAATTTGTACGTGAAGAGAAAACTTCGATCCCTTTTTAAGAAAACTGCGCGTACGGTGCGTTTGAGATTTGACATATGTAGTCAATAATCATTTTATGGAGAAGAGCAGAAAGCTAAATTTTATACAAAATATGCTTTACAAATACATTCAATAAAGATAATAATATCAAACTGTATTTTTTTTTATTTTCACACTGTCAATATCAAAATCAGTTATTTTAAATACAAATACAGAACATGTTAAAGAAAAAAAACATGATCTAATGCGAAACAATGTTAATGATACTTACAATTACACTTTGCAATTTGCCAATGATAACTCTGTAGGTACCTCTTGATGAATGCATGATATATTTTGTCACAGATTAGGAGGGCAAGTCTGGTCAACATGGGGAATCAAAATCATCCATGTTTAGCCGTGTCATGGATATAATTATCTTATGGAATTCAAAAACAACTTGAGATATTATAGAACTATGTAAGACAGGAAATTATATCTATGATATAGGTAAACATGGATGGTATTGATTTAGATTTTTTTAACAAAAAAAAGTTATTGAATTACGGTCAAATTTCTATTGGTTTGAATTTTCTTTATGTAAAAGGTAGACCGGAATAGAATAAGAGATTGGGGTCGCCCAAACAAATGGATGGCTCGAATATGTAAACGATATTCTGAAAGGTGGATAACAACAGAAGAAAATGTATAAGACGATGTTTGAATATACATAGTCGATGAATGTGTGTCAAGATAGAAAAATCCGGCGTTCGGTTCTTCCTGCCTACTCCGTGTGATACATGGCGTGATGGTATTTATGTATATTTTTTTTAATAACTCAAAATGTTTCTTTGTTTCAGGAATGTGTCACCATGACTTGTCCACCATAAAAATGGCTAATGCTTAAAAATTTCCAGACGATGTCTCTTGTTGACGATTTCAAAGTGTTTGTATTTTTGTGTAGTGATTTTACATATGTAGCTCGTTATCAATATAATCTAAGTGATTTAGTATGGTGTTTATATTGATAAGAAGTGATAGATGATTGCACAATATGATTGGTGTTGAAGGAGGAAGGATCCTCGTGGTTTACATCATCAGTTCAACTCTTCTTCTAACATCTCCATCTGAATCCACTGTTCCTACAGTACAAGGTATGTTATTTAATTTTATACTTGACCATCATAATGTTGAAAACATGTCAACCTCTTCGCAAAATTGGTTTAATAAAATTTGTACTTTTTACTCCTACCTACCTCAAGGAGATAAAGTGAAGAGTTATGAATTCTCAATTTTAAAGGTTATTTTTATTGCAGATTATCAACAAGTATCATGCTGAGATTGATAGTTTCATCACAATGTATCTGTGTTTGCTGTGATATATGTACAGCGTGTTTATTCTACTTTATCGATTAAGACTAATTTACACGATATAGACTAAATTACTCATTCGATTCTTTTCAAAATTTTCAAATTTGTATATCTAATACTGGATAAGACCCTTTTAGATTTTGAAGGATATCAGATCAGTGCTTCTTAATTTTTTTAACAGTCAATTATTTCAAAGTGACTCCACGCTCAGGAAACTGAAAAAATGATATTCTTATATCAAATTGCTAAAAAGTCACATCGTTTTCATCAAATGATTTTGTATATCTTTTTTGTTTATTTATAATTTACATGACATGCTATTTTTTTCTATTAATAATACTTTTTTATTTAATGTTTTGGTTGATTTTGAGTCCATATGTACATCATTTTTTTATGTTTGCATACGTCTATTGATTTTTTGATTGATGTATTTAATATTTTTTATTTTTGAATATACTGTTTCGGTTTTTTTTTGGATCCTTATAAATATCTTTTTTTTATGTTTGCTTACATCTATTTTTTCTTATTTTTGTCTTACTGTTAATGTTATGTTTTTTTTGCCAAGTGTGTACCTAATTGATTTTTTTATTCTATTTTTATCTATATATATTATGTAAAAGGCATTTTATGCCGTTTCTAAATAAATAAATAAATAGCATTGAAAAATTATCAAGTTTTCATAATAAAATATTGAAATCAAAAATAATTTGACAAACTCATTTCGTAAAAATATGCTGAAAAATTTCCACACCAATACGTTGCGGAGTGACTTGGTTAGTAGCGAATAAATTTTCCTTTGAAAACAATATTTAAACAAAAGTTAAATTTTCCCAATACCTGAGAGCATTTCATTTGAAAATGGAACATTGTTAAATTCCTAGCATAACTAATCCGAACATCACCGTACATTTAATTGTTATTAAGATTTGTTTGGTAGGTATTGGTATAAAATCGGTTATGAATGGACGCCATAGCGATGGTTACCCGGACAAATATTGTATGTCCACTTTTTGGCAAAATTGAGTTATGATACACATTTTGTAGAGCTCGACATTCTCTTTAATCTGTAAACATATTGGATGTCAATACGCAATACAACAAGAGATAGAGTCAATTTAAAAATGCATAAATTAAGATGTGGCTGAAGTTTCGAACGTTCTAACGGAATGAACTAACGGATCAATGGTCAGGATACAATAGTGATAACCCAAGGAAAAAATATTTTTTATTTATTTATTTATTTATTATATATATTTTATGTGTAGTTTTAATTGCTTGTTTATTTATTTATTTATGCATTAACTAGTTTTTTTTAATTATTTACTTATTTATGCATAAATGAACGATAAAATAAACGGAAAAAAATTGAAAATAATCTGAATATAAATAAAGTAAACGTCGTTATACCCCACCATATAGGGTAACCAGCGACAGGTTTGCGGAAACGCATAACCTAATAATATAAAGCATTACACATGCGTGTATACCCACACACATTTTTTTATAATCTACGTACTTACTAAATATAAATACACCACCATGAAGGGTATCAGCGACAGGTTTGCGGAAACGCATAACCTAATAAAATAAAGGACTACACATGCGTGTATGCCCACGCACATTTTATTTATAATAAACGTACTTAGTGAATATAAATACACCACCATGTAGGGTAACCAGCGACAGGTTTGCGAAAACGCATAACCTAAGAAAATTATGCACTACACATGCATGTATGCCCACGCACATTTTTTTTATAATTTACGTACTTAGTGAATATAAATACACCACCATGTAGGGTAACCAGCGACAGATTTGCGGATAACCTAATAAAATAAAGCACTACACATTCGTGTATGCCCACGCACATTTTATTATAATTTAAGTACTCACTGAATATACATACACCACCATGTGGGGTAACCAGCGACAGGTTTGAGGAAACGCATAACCTAATAAAATAAAGCACTATAAATGCGTGTATGCCCACGCACATTTTTTATAATTTACGTACTAACTGAATATAAATACACCACCATGAAGGGTAATCAGCGACAGGTTTGCGGAAACGAATAACCTAATAAAATTAAGCACTGCACAGGCGTGTATTCCCACGCACATTTTTTTATAATTTACATACTTACTGAATATAAATTCACCACCATATATGGGAACCAGCGACAGGTTTGCGGAAACGTATAACCTAATAAAATAAAGGACTACACATGCGTGAATGCCCACGCACATTTTTTTTATAATAAACGTACTTAGTGAATATAAATACACCACCATGTAGGGTAACCAGCGACAGGTCTGCGAAAACGCATAACCTAAGAAAATTATGCACTACACATGCATGTATGCCCACGCACATTTTTTTTATAATATACGTACTTAGTGAATATAAATACACCACCATGTAGGGTAACCAGCGACAGATTTGCGGATAACCTAATAAAATAAAGCACTACACATTCGTGTATGCCCACGCACATTTTATTATAATTTAAGTACTTACTGAATATAAATACACCACCATGTGGGGTAACCAGCGACAGGTTTGCGGAAACGCATAACCTAATAAAATAAAGCACTACACATTCGTGTATGCCCACGCACATTTTATTATAATTTAAGTACTTACTGAATATACATACACCACCATGTGGGGTAACCAGCGACAGGTTTGAGGAAACGCATAACCTAATAAAATAAAGCACTACAAATGCGTGTATGCCCACGCACATTTTTTATAATTTACGTACTAACTGAATATAAATACACCACCATGAAGGGTAATCAGCGACAGGTTTGCGGAAACGCATAACCTAATAAAATTAAGCACTACACATGCGTGTATGCCCACGCACATTTTTTTATAATTTACATACTTACTGAATATAAATTCACCACCATATATGGGAACCAGCGACAGGTTTGCGGAAACGCATAACCTAATAAAATAAAGGACTACACATGCGTGTATGCCCACGCACATTTTTTTTTTAATAAACGTACTTAGTGAATATAAATACACCACCATGTAGGGTAACCAGCGACAGGTTTGCGAAAACGCATAACCTAAGAAAATTATGCACTACACATGCATGTATGACCACGCACATTTTTTTTATAATATACGTACTTAGTGAATATAAATACACCACCATGTAGGGCAACCAGCTACAGATTTGCGGATAACCTAATAAAATAAAGCACTACACATTCGTGTATATCCACGCACATTTTATTATAATTTAAGTACTTACTGAATATAAATACACCACCATGTGGGGTAACCAGCGACAGGTTTGCGGAAACGCATAACCTAATAAAATAAATCACTACACATTCGTGTAAGCCCACGCACATTTTACTATAATTTAAGTACTTACTGGATATAAATACACCACCATGTGGGGTAACCAGCGACAGGTTTGCGGAAACGCATAACCTAATAAAATAAAGCACATTTTTTATAATTTACGTACTAACTGAATATAAATACACCACCATGAAGGGTAATCAGCGACAGGTTTGCGGAAACGCATAACCTAATAAAATTAAGCACTACACATGCGTGTATGCCCACTATGCACATTTTTTTTATAATTTACGTACTAACTGGATATAAATAAAGTAAACCTCGTTAAACCCCACCATGTAGGGTAACCATCGACAGTTTGCGGATACGCATAAACTAATAAAATAAAGCATTACACATGCGGGTATGCCCACACACATTTTTTAATAATTTACGTACTTACTGAAAATAAATAAAGTAAACCTCGATATACCTCACCATGTAGGGTAAACAGCGGCAGGTTTGCGGATACGCATAACCTAATTAAATAAAACATTACACATGCGTGTATGCCCACTCAAGTATATTTTTATATTTTACGTACTTACTGAATATAAATAAAGTAAACCTCGATATTTTATTTGGCCAAAGATACCCTCGGAACGGAAAATTTTGAAGTCAAATATAATATTAAAAAAAATCTAGCACTTTTATTTGGTCAAAGATACCCTCAATTTTTCTGGAGTGTATGTAGCACTACAATGTGCATCTGACGCAAAAATAAAACTTATAAAAAATAAACCGCAACATTGTGTTCAAGCGGATTAACGGAAAATTTTGATGCCAAATATAATATTAAAAAAAATCTAGCACTTTTATTTGGTCAAAGATACCCTCAATTTTTCTGAGGTCTATGGAGCACTTTAATGTGCATCTGACGCAAAAATAAAATTCAAATAAAATAAACCGCAACATTGTTTTCAAGCCGATTAACGGAAAATTTTGAAGTCAAATATAATATTAAAAAAAAATCTAGCACTTTTATTTGATCAAAGATACCCTCAATTTTTCTGAGGTGTATGTAGCACTACAATGTGCATCTGACGCAAAAATAAAACTTATAAAAAATAAACCGCAACATTGTGTTCAAGCCGATTAACCACATATTTTGTAGAATAATGTAATATTTAAAAAAAAATCCTGCACTTTTATTTGGCCAAAGATACCCTCAATTTTTCTGACGTGTATGTAGCACTACAATGTGCATCTGACGCAAAAATAAAATTTATAAAAAATAAACCGCAACATTGTGTTCAAGCGGATTAACGGAAAATTTTGATGTCAAATATAATATTAAAAAAAATCTAGCACTTTTATTTGATAAAAGATACCCTCAATTTTTCTGAGGTGTATGTAGCACTACAATGTGCATCTAAAGCAAAAATAAAATTCAAATAAAATAAACCGCAACATTGTTTTCAAGCCGATTAACGGAAAATTTTGAAGTCAAATATAATATTAAAAAAAAATCTAGCACTTTTATTTGATCAAAGATACCCTCAATTTTTCCGAGGTGTATGTATCACTACAATGTGCATCTGACGCAAAAATAAAATTTATAAAAAATAAACCGCAACATTGTGTTCAAGCGGATCAACGAAAAATTTTGATGTCAAATATAATATTAATAAAAAATCTAGCACTTTTATTTGGTCAAAGATACCCTCAATTTTTCTGAGGTGTATGTAACACTACAATGTGCATCTGACGCAAAAATAAAATTCAAATAAAATAAACCGCAACATTGTTATCAAGCCGATTAACGGAATATTTTGAAGTCAAATATAATATTAAAAAAAAGCTTGCACTTTTATTTGGACAAAGATACCCTCAATTTTTCTGATTTATATGTAGCACTACAATGTGCATCTGACGCAAAAATAAAATTTATAAAAAATAAACCGCAACATTGTGTTCAAGCGGATTAACGGAAAATTTTGATGTCATATATAATATTAAAAAAAATCTAGCACTTTTATTTGGTCAAAGATACCCTCAATTTTTCTGCGGGGTATGTAGCACTACAATGTGCATCTGAAGCAAAAATTAAATTCAAAAAAAATAAACCGCAACATTGTTTTCAAGCCGATTAACGGAAAATTTTGAAGTCAAATATAAAATTAAAAAAAAATCTAGCACTTTTATTTGATCAAAGATACCCTCAATTTTTCTGAGGTATATGTAGCACTACAATGTGCATCTGACGCAAAAATAAAATTTATAAAAAATAAACTGCAACATTGTGTTCAAGCGGATTAACGGAAAATTTTGATGTCAAATATAATATTAAAAAAAATCTAGCACTTTTATTTGGTCAAAGATATCCTCAATTTTTCTGGAGTGTATGTAGCACTACAATGTGCATCTGACGCAAAAATAAAACTTATAAAAAATAAACCGCAACATTGTGTTCAAGCCGATTAACCGCATATTTTGTAGAATAATGTAATATTAAAAAAAAAATCCTGCACTTTTATTTGGCCAAAGATACCCTCAATTTTTCTGACGTGTATGTAGCACTACAATGTGCATCTGACGCAAAAATAAAATTCAAATAAAATAAACCGCAACATTGTTTTCAAGCCGATTAACGGAAAATTTTGAAGTCAAATATAATATTAAAAAAAAATCTAGCACTTTTATTTGGTCAAAGATACCCTCAATTTTTCTGAGGTGTATGTAGCACTACAATGTGCATCTGAAGCAAAAATAAAATTCAAATAAAATAAACCGCAACATTGTTTTCAAGCCGATTAACGGAAAATTTTGAAGTCAAATATAAAATTAAAAAAAAATCTAGCACTTTTATTTGATCAAAGATACCCTCAATTTTTCTGAGGTGTATGTAGCACTACAATGTGCATCTGACGCAAAAATAATATTTATAAAAAATAAACCGCAACATTGTGTTCAAGCGGATCAACGGAAAATTTTGACGTCAAATATAATATTAATAAAAAATCTTACACTTTTATTTGGTCAAAGATACCCTCAATTTTTCTAAGGTGTATGTAGCACTACAATGTGCATCTGACGCAAAAATAAAATTCAAATAAAATAAACCGCAACATTGTTTTCAAGCCGATTAACGGAAAATTTTGAAGTCAAATATAATATTAAAAAAAATCTTGCACTTTTATTTGGTCAAAGATACCCTCAATTTTTCTGAGGTATATGCAGCACTACAATATGCATCTGACGCAAAAATAAAATTTATAAAAAATAAACCGCAACATTGTGTTCAAGCGGATTAACGGAAAATTTTGATGTCAAATATAATATTAAAAAAAATCTAGCACTTTTATTTGGTCAAAGATACCCTCAATTTTTCTGAGGTGTATGTAGCACTACAATGTGCATCTGAAGCAAAAATAAAATTCAAATAAAATAAACCGCAACATTGTTTTCAAGCCGATTAACGGAAAATTTTGAAGTCAAATATAATATTAAAAAAAAATCTAGAACTTTTATTTGATCAAAGATACCCTCAATTTTTCTGAGGTGTATGTAGCACTACAATGTGCATCTGAAGCAAAAATAAAATTCAAATAAAATAAACCGCAACATTGTTTTCAAGCCGATTAACGGAAAATTTTTGAAGTCAAATATAAAATTAAAAAAAAATCTAGCACTTTTATTTGATCAAAGATACCCTCAATTTTTCTGAGGTGTATGTAGCACTACAATGTGCATCTGACGCAAAAATAAAATTTATAAAAAATAAACCGCAACATTGTGTTCAAGCGGATCAACGGAAAATTTTGACGTCAAATATAATATTAATAAAAAATCTAGCACTTTTATTTGGTCAAAGATACCCTCAATTTTTCTAAGGTGTATGTAGCACTACAATGTGCATCTGACGCAAAAATAAAATTTATAAAAAATAAACCGCAACATTGTGTTCAAGCGGATTAACGGAAAATTTTGATGTCAAATATAATATAAAAAAAAAATCTAGCACTTTTATTTGGTCAAAGATACCCTCAATTTTTCTGAGGTGTATGTAGCACTACAATGTGCATCTGACGCAAAAATAAAATTTATAAAAAATAAACCGCAACATTGTGTTCAAGCGGATTAACGGAAAATTTTGATGTCAAATATAATATTTAAAAAAAATCTAGCACTTTTATTTCATCAAAGATACCCTCAATTTTTCTGAGGTGTATGAAGCACTACAATGTGCATCTGACGCAAAAATAAAATTCATATAAAATAAACCGCAACATTGTTTTCAAGCCGATTAACGGAAAATTTTGAAGTCAAATATAATATTAAAAAAAATCTAGCACTTTTATTTGATCAAAGATACCCTCAATTTTTCTGCAGTATATATAGCACTACAATGTGCATCTGACGCAAAAATAAAATTTATAAAAAATAAACCGCAACATTGTGTTCAAGCGGATTAACGGAAAATTTTGATGTCAAATATAATATTAAAAAAAAATCTAGCACTTTTATTTGGTCAAAGATACCCTCAATTTTTCTGGAGTGTATGAAGCACTACAATGTGCATCTGACGCAAAAATAAAATTTATAAAAAATAAACCGCAACATTGTGTTCAAGCGGATTAACGGAAAATTTTGATGTCAAATATAATATTTAAAAAAAATCAAGCACTTTTATTTGATCAAAGATACCCTCAATTTTTCTGCAGTATATATAGCACAACAATGTGCATCTGACGCAAAAATAAAATTCAAATAAAATAAACCGCAACATTGTGTTCAAGCGGATTAACGGAAAATTTTGAAGTCAAGTATAATATTAAAAAAAAATCTAGCACTTTTATTTGGTCAAAGATACCCTCAATTTTTCTGAGGTGTATGTAGCACTACAATGTGCATCTGACGCAAAAATAAAATTTATAAAAAATAAACCGCAACATTGTGCTCAAGCGGATGAACGGAAAATTTTGATGTCAAATATAATATTAAAAAAAAATTTAGCACTTTTATTTGATCAAAGATACCCTCAATTTTTCTGCAGTATATATAGCACTACAATGTGCATCTGACGCAAAAATAAAATTTATAAAAAATAAACCGCAACATTGTGTTCAAGCGGATTAACGGAAAATTTTGATGTCAAATATAATATAAAAAAAAAATCTAGCACTTTTATTTGGTCAAAGATACCCTCAATTTTTCTGAGGTGTATGTAGCACTACAATGTGCATCTGACGCAAAAATAAAATTTATAAAAAATAAACCGCAACATTGTGTTCAAGCGGATTAACGGAAAATTTTGATGTCAAATATAATATTTAAAAAAAATCTAGCACTTTTATTTCATCAAAGATACCCTCAATTTTTCTGAGGTGTATGAAGCACTACAATGTGCATCTGACGCAAAAATAAAATTCATATAAAATAAACCGCAACATTGTGTTCAAGCGGATTAACGGAAAATTTTGATGTCATATATAATATTAAAATAAAATCTAGCACTTTTATTTGATCAAAGATACCCTCAATTTTTCTGCAGTATATATAGCACTACAATGTGCATCTGACGCAAAAATAAAATTTATAAATAAATTTGAAAATTTGACAGGAGCGACATTCACCCTACTATTTCATCGAGCTACTTGGGCGACATTGGTGCGAGTCAACCGTGATTCCGAACGGGCAGAGTGAATCGCCGCGCGAATCGCTCGATGAATTCCGAACGCTTAGGATGACGCTCTAACATCGCCGAGCGTCTTTCCGAACGCTACCTAGGTTATATTCTCTTTGTGCCACAGAAAAGTTTACTTCTATATTATCTGTGCACAGAACACAATAAGTTGTCAAAGCGACGTTTAAATTTTTCATCTGTCAATGTCGCGATATAAAAAAAGAAATTTAGAAGCAAATGGAGTTCATAATTGATTTCATTTTACTCAAAAATATCACGAGAATTGGTAAGATAACATATTAATGATGTTAGATATGTCAATTTAACTTTTGTATTGAAATTTTATAGGTTATATATGTCGAACATGTTTATTGATAACTTGTCGTGGTTTCTGTCAAGATATGCCAGTGAGGTGCGACGCAGAGGACTTGTAGATGGTTAATTACAATGCCGTTGCGATTGCTGTGTTCTGGAGTGGGATGGCCTAGTGGTGAAGTGCTCGGACTCGTAAAGCAAGTAAGTGACAACTGGAATAAGAGTGCTGTATTTATGACGCGTCATTTCTTATTACTTACATCATGGACAGAAGTAATTTCCTTTAATTGCATGGAAGCATGGCGCTTTGTTTTTCCACTAGGGAGTATGCGGCTCCAGTCTATCTTATTCTTTATTGTTATAGTATATCGTCCGTAGATCCTCCAGACACTTGGAATCGTCAGTTACAGTTTACGAATAATAATTTTAATAACACAGGTTTTATTTTTTCTGTCGTGTAAACTGAATGAAATACGATGAAAATACTGTATAAATATGTATTCATGTTATATAGAAATATTCCACCTCGGTACAGGCAAAGCCTTGTGAGGGTGGATATATATATATATATATATATATATATATATATATATATATATATATATATATATGAAAAAAATGATTTTTTAAATTATAATAAATACATTTTTATTAAAACAAAATCCATATTATCATTTATGATTTTACTTTACTTTATTATTTACTATGCTTTTTATATTGCTAAGGTCATTACGGCATATTTTTCTAAATATATCTAAAATATAGGAAAAAACATCGACGATACATCAATGTATCGTTCTTATTGCCGATGTTTTCTAACATCGATACTTTGTCATAAAAACATCGATGTTTTCTAACATCGATGTTTTTAAGAACGATGTTGCATCCCTAGTTGGGAGAACGTTGGAAACCTGTCTACATGGGGCTTTCTGCAACAAGGAATACCAACGACATGTGGCTGTGGAGAGCAGCAGACCACCGCACATCTGTCCCTCAAGTCCAGTCAACTGCACCGTGCACGATCTTATGGTGGGAAATGATTGTGCTATTGACGTTGCTAGGCACTGGCAGAAGATTATTTAAATGCATTGCTGACACGATAGAAGAAGACTGCACCCTTCATTTAATTAAAATATTTACATTTTTTTCTCATATGACAGTCATTACACCAACTCGTTATTATTAATGTTAGACTAAGAGCCTCTTTAAATTAAAATCATTTAATACTTCATGCAATATATTGTAGTTATTTCTTTTACAGGGAATTCTAGTGACTCCAGGGTTCAAAGATTGTGGATCCATTTGGCGGACTCATTAAATCAATCGAGAAGACCTGCAGAGAGTGGAATGAAGTTAGAATTTTTATTCCACATATAATTTATGTGAGCTTCTATTTAACTTTCGCACTATTACAAATATTGCTGATAATAATAATAATATTACAGTCATATAAAACAGCGTTGAGGAAGGCTAAAGGAAAAAAGTATTAGAGCGTCTATGAGAGGAATGGTAGGTGGGGAGGACAGCAACCAGGCGCTGACTACCATGGAATCAAAGCTGATTGAGACTGAAGGGATGGTTTACAACTGATGTAGAATCAGGAGCATACAATCCAGAGTTTAATGATGATTCTCTATCAAAGAAGTGAATTAAAGTTTTTGTTACCATTATATTTTTTTTGTATATAAGTACATAATATATCCATTTTATATCTATATAATTATTATTTCAATGTAAAATGCTACCTACTCAGCATTTTATAATACTTACCTTTTTAATCTTTCACATAAAATATCAAAATATTATTGCAATTCTTTTTAATGTACAAAATTTATGAAAAAAAATATATATGAATATATTATTTTTATAACAATTTGTTTTATTTTTACTTTGCCATTCTGATTGCTTAAAAGGTTCCACAAATTAGGTACAACAAATTTAAAATTTATATTATAATTATTTACTTTATACATATATATAAATATATATATATATATATATATATATATATATATATATATATATATATATATATATATATATATATATATATATATATATATATATATATATATATATATATATATATATATATATATATATATATATATATATATATATATATATATATATATATATATATATATATATATATATATATATATATATATATATATATATATATATATATATATATATATATATATATATATATATATATATATATATATATATATATATATATATATATATATATATATATATATATATATATATTAGTAAAACCTGGCAGACGTTGTCCTGCCTGTTTAATTATTGACCTCCAAATATATAAAAATGGTTGTTCGGTATTTTTTCCTTTTTATTACTTAACATTCTTATCTAGATTCGCTAATTATAATTCAATTTTTTCCCTTCCATCCCTACAGTCCCTATTCATTCATTTTTAATTTTATTTAATGATTCAAACAAACTTAACATTCTTATCTAGATTCGCTGATTATAATTTCGTTTTTTCCCTTCCATCCCTACAGTCCTTTCCGTCCCTATTCATTCATTTTTTAATTATTCAAACAAATACAGGTACTTGAACCTTTAGCATTATACCAGTTTTATATAATATACCATTTTATATTATGGGTATATAGGATTTTTTCTTAAAATGTTTTTATTTCTTTATTCATTTATTTACTTATTCAATCATTTATTGTGGAGATATTAAATAAATAAATTTTAATTTTTAAACCTTCTCGTTTGCGCGCTGAACAAACCCACTGTTGGTGACTTTCACTAACGTCCCCTAACTCTTAGGTGTTACCTAAGAAATCTTATGTAGTACCTAACGTGAATTTTCGTTTCACCACCTACATAAGAGTTACCTAAGACGCTAAGACTGGTGAAAACCAAACGATACGTTAGGGGTTACCTAAGCTTAGTTGATACCCAGCTATGTGACAGTTTAGGTAACGTTGGTGGAAGTCACCATAAGTGTCAATTCAATACCAACTTTTTTTTTCAATTTTTTTTGTGAGATTCGAATAAATATCAAATAGAAATCGGAATGAGCTGAACAGATTGCCAAAGTTTCATCGCAATCGGATGTTGGTTTAGGAGTCCATCGCTCACATAGAAACAAATATACGTACATCCATTTTTATATATATATATATATATATATATATATATATATATATATATATATATATATATATATATATATATATATATATATATATATATATATATATATATATATATATGTATATATATATATATATATATATATATATATATATATATATATATATATATATATATATATATATATATATATATATATATATATATATATATATATATATATATATATATATATATATATATATATATATATATATATATATATATATATATATATATATATATATATATATATATATATATATATATATATATATATATATATATATATATATATATATATATATATATATATATATATATATATATATATATATATATATATATATATATATATATATATATATATATATATATATATATATATATATATATATATATATATATATATATATATATATATATATATATATATATATATATATATATATATATATATATATATATATATATATATATATATATATATACATATATGTTGATCCGATTATATATATATATATATGTTGATCCGATTGAACACAATGTTGCGGTTTATTTTTTATAAATTTTATTTTTTCGTCAGATGCACATTGTAGTGCTACATACACCTCAGAAAAATTGAGGGTATCTTTGACCAAATAAAAGTGCTAGATTTTTTTTAATATTATATTTGACATCAAAATTTTCCGTTAATCCGATTGAACACAATGTTGCGGTTTATTTTTTATAAATTTTATTTTTGCGTCAGATGCACATTGTAGTGCTACATATACCTCAGAAAAATTGAGGGTATCTTTGACCAAATAAAAGTGCAAGATTTTTTTTAATATTATATTTGACTTCAAAATTTTCCGTTAATCGGCTTGAAAACAATGTTGCGGTTTATTTTATCTGAATTTTATTTTTGAGTCAGATGCACATTGTAGTGCTACATACACCTTAGAAAAATTGAGGGTATCTTTGACCAAATAAAAGTGCTAGATTTTTTTTAATATTATATTTGACATCAAAATTTTCCGTTAATCCGCTTGAACACAATGTTGCGGTTTATTTTTTATAAATTTTATTTTTGCGTCAGATGCACATTGTAGTGCTACATACACGTCAGAAAAATTGAGGGTATATTTGACCAAATAAAAGTGCTAGATTTTTTTTAATATTATATTTGACTTCAAAATTTTCCGTTAATCGGCTTGAAAACAATGTTGCGGTTTATTTTATTTGAATTTTATTTTTGAGTTAGATGCACATTGTAGTGCTACATACACCTCAGAAAAATTGAGGGTATCTTTGACCAAATAAAAGTGCTAGATTTTTTTTAATATTATATTTGACATCAAAATTTTCCGTTAATCCGCTTGAACACAATGTTGCGGTTTATTTTTTATAAATTTTATTTTTGCGTCAGATGCACATGGTAGTGCTACATACACCTCAGAAAAATTGAGGGTATCTTTGATCAAATAAAAGTGCTAGATTTTTTTTAAATTTTATATTTGACTTCAAAATTTTCCGTTAATCGGCTTGATAACAATGTTGCGGTTTATTTTATTTAAATTTTATTTTTGCGTCAGATGCACATTGTAGTGCTACATACACCTCAGAAAAATTGAGGGTATCTTTGACCAAATAAAAGTGCTAAATTTTTTTTTAATATTATATTTGACATCAAAATTTTCCGTTGATCCGCTTGAACACAATGTTGCGGTTTATTTTTTATAAATTTTATTTTTGCTCCAGATGCACATTGTAGTGTTACATACACCTCGGAAAAATTGAGGGTATCTTTGATCAAATAAAAGTGCTAGATTTTTTTTTTAATATTATATTTGACTTCAAAATTTTCCGTTAATCGGCTTGAAAACAATGTTGCGGTTTATTTTATTTGAATTTTATTTTTGCGTCAGATGCACATTGTAGTGCTACATACACCTCAGAAAAATTGAGGGTATCTTTGACCAAATAAAAGTGCTAGATTTTTTTTTAATATTATATTTGACATCAAAATTTTCCGTTAATCCGCCTTAACACAATGTTGTGGTTTATTTTTTATGATTTTTATTTTAGCGTCAGATGCAGATTGTAGTGCTACATACACGTCGGAAAAATTGAGGGTATCTTTGACCAAATAAAAGTGCTAGATTTTTTTTTAATATTATATATGACATCAAAATTTTCCGTTTATCCGCTTGAACACAATGTTGCGGTTTATTTTTTATAAATTTTATTTTTGCGTCAGATGCAGATTGTAGTGCTACATACACGTCAGAAAAATTGAGGGTATCTTTGGCCAAATAAAAGTGCAGGATTTTTTTTTTAATATTACATTATTCTACAAAATATGCGGTTAATCCAGATGCACATTGTAGTGTTACATATACCTCGGAAAAATTGAGGGTATCTTTGATCAAATAAAAGTGCTAGATTTTTTTTTTAATATTATATTTGACTTCAAAATTTTCCGTTAATCGGCTTGAAAACAATGTTGCGGTTTATTTTATTTGAATTTTATTTTTGCGTCAGATGCACATTGTAGTGCTACATACACCTCAGAAAAATTGAGGGTATCTTTGACCAAATAAAAGTGCTAGATTTTTTTTAATATTATATTTGACATCAAAATTTTCCGTTAATCCGCTTGAACACAATGTTGCGGTTTATTTTTTATAAATTTTATTTTTGCGTCAGATGCACATTGTAGTGCTACATATACCTCAGAAAAATTGAGGGTATCTTTGATCAAATAAAAGTGCTAGATTTTTTTTTAATATTATATTAGACTTCAAAATTTTCCGTTAATCGGCTTGAAAACAATGTTGCGGTTTATTTTATTTGAATTTTATTTTTGCTTCAGATGCACATTGTAGTGCTTCATACACCTCAGAAAAATTGAGCGTATTTTTGACCAAATAAAAGTGCTAGATTTTTTTTAATATTATATTTGACATCAAAATTTTCCGTTAATCCGCTTGAACACAATGTTGCGGTTTATTTTTTATAAATTTTATTTTTGCGTCAGATGCACATGGTAGTGTTACATACACCTCAGAAAAATTGAGGGTATCTTTGATCAAATAAAAGTGCTAGATTTTTTTTTAATTTTATATTTGACTTCAAAATTTTCCGTTAATCGGCTTGATAACAATGTTGCGGTTTATTTTATTTAAATTTTATTTTTGCGTCAGATGCACATTGTAGTGCTACATACACCTCAGAAAAATTGAGGGTATCTTTGACCAAATAAAAGTGCTAAATTTTTTATTAATATTATATTTGACATCAAAATTTTCCGTTGATCCGCTTGAACACAATGTTGCGGTTTATTTTTTATAAATTTTATTTTTGCATCAGATGCACATTGTAGTGTTACATACACCTCGGAAAAATTGAGGGTATCTTTGATCAAATAAAAGTGCTAGATTTTTTTTTTAATATTATATTTGACTTCAAAATTTTCCGTTAATCGGCTTGAAAACAATGTTACGGTTTATTTTATTTGAATTTTATTTTTGCTTCAGATGCACATTGTAGTGCTACATACACCTCAGAAAAATTGAGGGTATCTTTGACCAAATAAAAGTGCAAGATTTTTTTTAATATTATATTTGACTTCAAAATTTTCCGTTAATCGGCTTGAAAACAATGTTGCGGTTTATTTTATTTGAATTTTATTTTTGCGTCAGATGCACATTGTAGTGCTACATACACCTTAGAAAAATTGAGGGTATCTTTGACCAAATAAAAGTGCTAGATTTTTTATTAATATTATATTTGACGTCAAAATTTTCCGTTGATCCGCTTGAACACAATGTTGCGGTTTATTTTTTATAAATTTTATTTTTGCGTCAGATGCACATTGTAGTGCTACATACACCTTAGAAAAATTGAGGGTATCTTTGACCAAATAAAAATGCTAGATTTTTTATTAATATTATATTTGACGTCAAAATTTTCCGTTGATCCGCTTGAACACAATGTTGCGGTTTATTTTTTATAAATTTTATTTTTGCGTCAGATGCACATTGTAGTGCTTCATATACCTCAGAAAAATTGAGGGTATCTTTGACCAAATAAAAGTGCAAGATTTTTTTTAATATTATATTTGACATCAAAATTTTCCGTTAATCGGCTTGAAAACAATGTTGCGGTTTATTTTATTTGAATTTTATTTTTGCTTCAGATGCACATTGTAGTGCTACATACACCTCAGAAAAATTGAGGGTATCTTTGACCAAATAAAAGTGCTAGATTTTTTTTAATATTATATTTTACTTCAAAATTTTCCGTTAATCGGCTTGAAAACAATGTTGCGGTTTATTTTATTTGAATTTTATTTTTGCGTCAGATGCACATTAAAGTGCTACATACTTCTCAGAAAAATTGAGGGTATCTTTGACCAAATAAAAGTGCTAGATTTTTTTTAATATTATATTTGACATCAAAATTTTCCGTTAATCCGCTTGAACACAATGTTGCGGTTTATTTTTTATAAATTTTATTTTTGCGTCAGATGCACATTGTAGTGCTACATACACCTCAGAAAAATTGAGGGTATCTTTGACCAAATAAAAGTGCTAGATTTTTTTTAATATTATATTTGACTTCAAAATTTTCCGTTCCGAGCGTATCTTTGGCAAAATAAAATATCGAGGTTTACTTTATTTATATTCAGTATGTACGTAAAATATAAAAATATACTTGAGTGGGCATACACGCATGTGTAATGTTTTATTTAATTAGGTTATGCGTATCCGCAAACCTGCCGCTGTTTACCCTACATGGTGAGGTATATCGAGGTTTACTTTATTTATTTTCAGTAAGTACGTAAATTATTAAAAAATGTGTGTGGGCATACCCGCATGTGTAATGCTTTATTTTATTAGTTTATGCGTATCCGCAAACCTGTCGATGGTTACCCTACATGGTGGGGTATAACGAGGATTACTTTATTTATATCCAGTTAGTACGTAAATTATTAAAAAAATGTGCATAGTGGGCATACACGCATGTGTAGTGCTTAATTTTATTAGGTTATGCGTTTCCGCAAACCTGTCGCTGATAACCCTTCATGGTGGTGTATTTATATTCAGTTAGTACGTAAATTATAAAAAATGTGCGTGGGCATACACGAATGTGTAGTGCTTTATTTTATTAGGTTATCCGCAAATCTGTAGCTGGTTGCCCTACATGGTGGTGTATTTATATTCACTAAGTACGTATATTATAAAAAAAATGTGCGTGGGCATACATGCATGTGTAGTGCATAATTTTCTTAGGTTATGCGTTTTCGCAAACCTGTCGCTGGTTACCCTACATGCTGGTGTATTTATATTCACTAAGTACGTTTATTAAAAAAAAAATGTGCGTGGGCATACACGCATGTGTAGTCCTTTATTTTATTAGGTTATGCCTTTCCGCAAACCTGTCGCTGGTTCCCATATATGGTGGTGAATTTATATTCAGTAAGTATGTAAATTATAAAAAAATGTGCGTGGGCATACACGCCTGTGTAGTGCTTAATTTTATTAGGTTATGCGTTTCCGCAAACCTGTCGCTGATTACCCTTCATGGTGGTGTATTTATATTCAGTTAGTACGTAAATTATAAAAAATGTGCGTGGGCATACACGCATTTGTAGTGCTTTATTTTATTAGGTTATGCGTTTCCTCAAACCTGTCGCTGGTTACCCCACATGGTGGTGTATGTTTATTCAGTAAGTACTTAAATTATAATAAAATGTGCGTGGGCATACACGAATGTGTAGTGCTTTATTTTA
Source organism: Molanna angustata (assembly GCA_963576475.1). Classification (NCBI taxonomy): domain Eukaryota; kingdom Metazoa; phylum Arthropoda; class Insecta; order Trichoptera; family Molannidae; genus Molanna; species Molanna angustata. The sequence goes on along the minus strand of OY754985.1, from coordinate 316,612 downwards.
TTAGGTTATCCGCAAATCTGTCGCTGGTTACCCTACATGGTGGTGTATTTATATTCACTAAGTACGTAAATTATAAAAAAAATGTGCGTGGGCATACATGCATGTGTAGTGCATAATTTTCTTAGGTTATGCGTTTTCGCAAACCTGTCGCTGGTTACCCTACATGGTGGTGTATTTATATTCACTAAGTACGTTTATTATAAATAAAATGTGCGTGGGCATACACGCATGTGTAGTCCTTTATTTTATTAGGTTATGCGTTTCCGCAAACCTGTCGCTGATACCCTACATGGTGGTGTATTTCTATTTAGTAAGTACGTAGATTATAAAAAAATGTGTGTGGGTATACACGCATGTGTAATGCTTTATATTATTAGGTTATGCGTTTCCGCAAACCTGTCGCTGGTTACCCTATATGGTGGGGTATAACGACGTTTACTTTATTTATATTCAGATTATTTTCAATTTTTTTCCGTTTATTTTATCGTTCATTAATGCATAAATAAGTAAATAATTTAAAAAAACTAGTTAATGCATAAATAAATAAATAAACAAGCAATTAAAACTACAAATAAAATATATATAATAAATAAATAAATAAATAAAAAATATTTTTTCCTTGGGTTATCACTATTGTATCCTGACCATTGATCCGTTAGTTCATTCCGTTAGAACGTTCGAAACTTCAGCCACATATATTAAGCGTATATCCCGTCATTGTGACTTGACAAATATTGCAAGTGATTTACACTGTTAGTGTATTATAATAGCCAAGAGAGGTTACTACACAAATATTGTATGTTGGACATACAATATTTGTCTATTATTGTCGATGCTTCTTCCTGCCCAAACGTTGGACATACGTAGTACATTATTAGACTATTTATATTTTGACATTAGTTTTCGCGCCGTGAAAGTTGACAGTTAGTCTGTGAATTTTATTGATAATTTGAAAGAAAATAAGTATTATTTTGCTCGAAATGGATATCAATGTGAGTTCTCGTACCAAGAAAATTATGAGCCTCATTAAAAATAAGGAGAATCAAGGTAATGAACATAATAAAGTATTATTTCACTTAATACTCAATTTGTTTTTAATCTGTTTGGTTTTAGCTGGTATCTTATCACATACTTCATATAAGGTGTTCGAAGATCCTCAACCATCTACATCACAGCTTCATTATTCTGCTAATGATCACTATGGCTCTAATGATTCATATGTACCAAATAAGTCAGATTCTGCCTCATCCGATATAGAAAACAGATCTCCAAATATTCAAAGCATTCCAAATTCAGCAGACATAATACCTATCTTCTATTTTTGTCCCCCGAAAAAGAAAACACTTAGCTGATCCAAACCTATGGACCTAAAACCTAAGAAAATTGTTTCGGATGACTGGAAAGTCATACATCAACTGAAAAGGAGCTTCTGTCCCTGAACCCTGAAAAGAAACCAAATTTATTGATTGCAGCAAGTGCAGATATAAATGCTCAAATAAAATACCTATAGATTAACAACAGAAGCTTTGTAGAGATTATTGGGGTCTCAGTGATTATTTTTATTTCAGACAAAAAAGTTTGTTAAGTACACTTGTAACTGAGAAAACAATTGATAGAAGAAGACCACGCAAGGAAAATTCTAAATGTACAAAAACTAAAAGCCGAGTTTTCACATTGCCTAATGATAAAAATGACACTAAGCGCGTTTGTTTAAAATTCTTCTGTGGCGTGTTGAATATAAATTTTCAAGTAATTGACTTAGCAGTTATACCGGTGTTTTCGTTGGTGGAAACAACCAAAAAGGAAAATCAGCGCCGAACAAAACGAGTGATACAGGTGTTTTTCTTATTAAAAAACATATTGATTCTTTTCCACGGGTATCATCACATTATTGCAGGCGGGACACAAAGAAAATGTATTTATCTTCCGAACTTAATATAACGTAAATGTATAGACTATTTAAAACTGACTTCGCACTCGACTTTAAAAATACTGTAATGCCATCCCTTAAAATTTACAGGACAGTTTTCAATAGCTATGATCCACAAATGGGTTTTCATAGTCCAAAAAAAGACCAGTGCTCGCGATGTAATATTTACAATATAACTGCAGACAAATCGCAATTAGAGGAGCAATGGAAATGTCTCCGAAAACGTGCTGATGATGTCATGAAAATAAAGGAGATGAACAAACAAAACGTGCTGATGATGTCATGAAAATAAAGGAGATGAACAAACAAAACGTGCTGATGATGTCATGAAAATAAAGGAGATGAACAAACAAAACGTGCTGATGATGTCATGAAAATAAAGGAGATGAACAAACAAAACGTGCTGATGATGTCATGAAAATAAAGGAGATGAACAAACAAAACGTGCTGATGATGTCATGAAAATAAAGGAGATGAACAAACAAAACGTGCTGATGATGTCATGAAAATAAAGGAGATGAACAAACAAAACGTGCTGATGATGTCATGAAAATAAAGGAGATGAACAAACAAAACGTGCTGATGATGTCATGAAAATAAAGGAGATGAACAAACAAAACGTGCTGATGATGTCATGAAAATAAAGGAGATGAACAAACAAAAGGCTATAGCAAATAAAGGAGTAGAATATCTGTGTATATCATTTGATATTCAAGCAATTCTAAACGTACTCTTTGCAGGAAACAGCCAAATTGATTATACAATCTTCGATTCAAAAGTAACTCCAATGGTCATTGCTTTGTTTGGGATGAAGTAAATGGTGGGAAAGGAGCGACAAAAATATCAACATGTCTTTTAATGTATTTGTTCAATTTGCCGTCCACAGTGAATCATGTTGTCTCCTTCAGTGATACTTGTGGAGGGCAAATTAAAAACAAGTTTATTATATTAATCGTTTATAATTTTTTTTTAATGTTTGTTAATAGTTGATAATTTTTGAATATTTGGTGATATTACCTATAAAATAATTATTATAGTTTGAATAAAATTCTTAAACACCAAACATAAAACATTTCTTTTACTTTTCTAAGTTTCGAACTAAAAGATTTCGAATAAAGATTCTATTTGAATCCTTATACCTATTTCGTATATTATTAATTAAAGTTTTAAAAAGTATATAAGAAACATGATCTATTTATACGATTTTGTGTTATAAGTATGGCTTTCACTGATAAAAAATAATTATTCTCAATTAAATAAGATATCACAGTCATCATACCAATGTAGTAAATGTACAGTATACAATAGTTGTATGTATGTCCAGGCATAGAAAATACAATTATTGTATGTCCATACATCTTTTTTTAAAACTCAATTTTTATTCTGTAAATGTTGATTAATGTAATAAAATTGTATTCAGATATTGTCATACATAAAAGACCATTCATCCTGATCATTGCATTATTTGTATAACATTTGATAATCTGAAGCTTTGACTTCTACTCAAACTTTCATGTTGAGTTTTCTCAAAACTATAAAAAGTGGACATACAATATTTGTCCGGGTAACCATCGATAGGTTCCTCAGAACAACACCTTTATTATTATCTGCTAGGGAAAAGTGTATAGTATTGGTATCAATGTTATTAAGCAGGAACATTCAATCACAAAGCAATATGAGAGTAAATATATAAAATAAAAATTGTATTATTCGAAAATAATATATATTTGAACTTGAAAGAATGGAAAAACCTTATATTTATGTACAAACATACATCTGGACAAAACCCACGATGTGATTGTGACTAGCCAGATATGTTATTAAACCTGTTGTATGTGTAGGCGTGAATGACAGATACTTCCCATTTGTACTTATCCTATTTTCCTGACATATCTAAACCTCTATCATACCTACATACAACCATAGGTACCTTGAACGTGGCAACAATAATCTCGTCCTTGTCCGCGAGCGAGTAGGCTATCTTTGTCAGACACAATAAGTACTCAGTTAGTACCGTGTGCATCTACATAATATACATATAACCCTTAGATTATATATGATACAGATAGGTACCTAGTCAGCGCAATGAATGTATGCTAACTAAAACTACGCTGAAACAGACGAATTTCTAGTATACGTAGATACACCTATCAAAACGCACAACTACATATGTAATACGTAGACCAACCGATCTACCGCCTCACACACACGTCATGTAAAAAAACTTTTGAATTTGAAATTTGTACTACACGCGGCTTCTGTACCTACATTATAATTCTATATTACCAAACTCTGCATACTAATTCGGCGCCGTGCGCATATATATGTACCTATATATTTTTAAATACATTCGTGGAATTTGCACGTATATATAATAAACGAGATGGATGGCACATAAAGTCAACTCTCTTTTCCAGCTCTTCCAATTTGTGTTTTCTGCTGATATCGGACAGAATATAATATTTTCGAATACCCGGTTAATACAACATGTGCCTACCTACCGTTGCCTACCGTTCACTCGAAAACAATGATAAAAGACTCACGGTCTTACTTATTAGATTTCGTTAATAGCTTACTAAACGCGCAACTAGATAAGCACGACTAAAATAGTTAAGATCGGTATTAAAAAATCTTACTTATAAACGTATACTAAGATATGACTAACTAGTTCACTAAATTGTTTACGAACACCCTCATTTATTTTTTTCATATGGTCACATTGGCTTCACAAATGTCAAAAAATAGAAAATTGCATGTAATTTTTGGATAGCTGACATCGAAAAATGAAAACGAAAACCGCGTTGTGCCGTGTTGAGTCAAATTAAACACGATTGCGATGAAGAATAACTAGGAAAATCGTTATAAGTATTAAATTTTTCTGTCAATCTCAAAAATGCGTCGGAACATATGTGAAAGATCCGCCATTTTGAAATATTTGTTATGACGCGTTAGTCAAGCGTTAAACAACCTCTCGACCTGTCTTAACTTGACATATATGAAATTAAGGCGTAATAAAGATAGTCACGGTTTATAAGTAAACTTTTACGTTAATCACGATCTATTACCAGGTACTATAGATAGTTTACGTTTATAAGTAAGACGGTTAATGTATTATGGTACTTTTAAATAACATATATGTTTAAATTCGAAGCTAAGGTGAAATTCGCCTTCAAAAAATTGAGCGTACTACATATATAGAGCGCGCAGATATTTTACTAAGACCCAGATCTGTATACTCTACAAAGCGCAAATACGCCCAATTATTGAATATGGCAGTCACCTCTGGAGTGGCGCCCCCCAATACCTACTGAATACCCTCGACGCTGTCCAAAGGCGTGCTATACGTCTGATTGATGATCCATCACTGACTGATGGATTGCAATCACTAGAACACAGACGCAGAGTCGGTATTTTAAGTTTATTCTATAGATACTACCACGGGAATTGCTCAGAAGAACTTGCATCTTTGGTCCCTCCTCCACCCACTCGCAACAGAGTCACTCGCTTCACTCAATCGCAGCATCCATTCACAGTGGACCTTCAACATATACGAACAAGTCGCTTCTCGAACTCCTTTATTAACACAGCAGCCCGACTGTGGAACGATCTTCCGAATTCTGTGTTTCCATCTTCGTACAACCCGGGTCTTTTTTTAAAATCCGAATTAATAAACTCTTTTCTAGATTGCAAACCCCTCCCAACGCTACGTAGTGCGCTTCTTCGGAAGAGTAAAATGGACCCAAATCCTAATAGCTGGCGTCCCCTACGTAGACATGTTAAAAAAAAAAAAAAAATAGACGCGTTGATTATTAACAGTAATTGATATTTATAAAGTAGAAGTACAATAATAGTTATACAAATGAACAACAACGTGAGAGCACTATAAACAATCAATCCACGATCAATTCAGCCCCGGCCTTACCCCAGACACTCGTTTATATTAATCTACCAACTCACTAAACTCCTGATTCGTACAAACTCGTATGCCTATCAGCTATAATGATTGACTGTTGTAAGGCGCAACATCAATATATTACAATAGAAAAAAATGGAAGCATTATTCTAAGCCGGTGCCACAGCGAGACCCTATATTGTGGGTTGATTTGTTTTCATATTTATTTATTTTTATATTGAAAGAATGTTTAGTAAGAAATAAATAATACAACAAAATATGGGTTTATGTAACAACACCTCTGGGAAGTTGTAAATCATTTTAAGCGCAATTTGAAATGTATTATCCCGGTATTTCTTTAATGTATCGTTTTGGTTAATGGCTGTACTGGGAGAGAATATACATCAGATCAATATTATTGGAATACATACAAAATACAGAAGAAATCTTCCTACCAACCTGGAATGTTGTTTCTTGTCCTGATGAGTAAGCGGTACGCTTCGAAACCAATCGCACATAAAAACTAAATCAGTATTAACTAAGATAATATTATGTGGTTTTTACAAATATACCACAACAAGTATGTGAACTTTTATAATGGGCAAAATAAAAATTCATGAACGATTGTTCAACGTGTTTATCCAAATATTTATTTCGGAGATATAGAATATAAATAACGCTTGCTATTCATTATTTTACTTTTGAAAAATACCTTGAATAATGGTATATTATGTGTGGGTTTGAGAGACAAAAATACGGTCAAATAAAACAACGGAAATTTTTGAATTATTACACGCTTTTTATTTGAACATCAAAAATATTTAATTATGAATCTAAACGAAGAAATGTTAAAATATGCTTGGGAATGATATTTCATACATAAATGTTACCCACATTTGATTATAAAATTAAATATAAGTATTAACGTTTAAAGGATCACGTATTCCTTGCTTCAATATTTATTTAGTAGGAAATATTTAGATATATTCACTGTTGGTATATTAGCAGTGGTTTTATGTGAGCAGCGGTTAACTCAATATTTGAGTTTTAAGTTGAATAGCTTTTTTTGTTAATTGAAATTAAAACTAACACGGATAGATTTGATTAATAAAGATAGCTTTGTAAAATATATGTTGATATAAATGGTTCGAAAACGTGTAATAAGTATGCACTATGTATGTATGAAAAAAAACTATGTGAATACAGTTATTTACAAACTATAAATACGGAATTTCTTTGATTACACAATATTTAAACTAATTGTTAAAAATATGAATTGATTTAAGTTTACAAACTTCTTTTAGTAGATCCTTACTCTAAACGATTTGAGTTTTTTTGGTTTATTTATTTAATAACAGAATATATTTTTTGCAATAAGCTGAAAAAAACAGTTTGTCTTTGTGAGCTCTTTCATACATTTGATTCATTCAACTTTTATTTTAATGTTTTTCATTTCGATATTTATATGTTTTGTTTAATCCGACCTTTACACAAGTTTATGGTATGTCAAGTTCCAAATAGTAGGTATGTACCTAATGCCCAATTATATGTTATATTATTTTTCAGCAAAATATTTATTATTACGAATATAAAAACACAGTTTTACTCATTATAATTTCATTGTGAACTTCGTTTCTGTGAATGAAACAACGTTAAACTTATTCAAAACATTAATTTGTTGTTTAAATATTTTTTTGATTCTGTTATTTAAAACAACTTAGGTATTTTCTTCTCAGGGTAGAATCGAGAAAAATTTATTATTTTAGTTGATTACAATTCTCTTCTCAAGATACTTCTCTGTGTCTGTGTTTTTAACTTGGGGAGTGCATCTGATTTCAATTATCGTGTTCATTTTATCTCTGCAACAATACGTGAAAGGATCTTTGATATTAAATTCACTCTCCACCCTCGAGATAAGCTCTCTCACACAAGTAGCCTCTAGAGTCTAGAGTTCACTAACCACATCACTCTCGGGTCACACGTGAAGTTTTAAAATCCCTTGATGTAATTAGATTTATAAAATAAGTCTCTCTCCTCTCCGCACCAATAAATTTAACCTCTGGCGACCTCTAGACTCAAGACATGCTGGGATAACGTGGACATATTTTTAATGTATCACCCCTTATTTAAAGATACGTAAAGTTGTAGCCAAATATCTTGTACTTTTAGCCGAGAAATGGGGCGATTTGCACGTAAACCAACGAAGCAAAACGACACAAATTTGCGTTCTGCGCAACCGGAAGCTTGTTCAAGATGTTTGGCGAATTATACCTACTTTAAACTTATACGAATTGGAAATCCTGGCTGCTAAAATGAAAAAAATATTGAATTAATGAATTCGTGTCATGCTCATATTAAAAGAAAATAATAATATTTGTCTCAGACATCCAGTGTCAGATTTATGAAACAGAAATCTTTTCTTGGATATAATGAAATTAAGAGTTGACACCACGATGACACATCTCGTCTGGAGACACAAAGTCTAGAGAGGAGATGCTGGTCGCCCACACTCTACAAGACCTGTCATCACCAATCCATGAACACATCAAATTTTGTCTGAAGAAACTAATCTTCCTTTATACATATCTACCAACATATAAGTACCTACCTACCTTACTGGGGTACCTACTATAGAAAACTTGGATGATGAAGATGTCTTTATACTTTATACTTATGTTTATCTTTGATAAAGATTTATTTTGGGAATTAATCTTAAGTGTATTTCGCATACAACAACATACAATACATCCATCTACACCATCACGGCATATCCAACAATGTAGGATAACCAACGAAATCTGTGATGGTGTTCGTGATCGAAGGTATAAGAGGAAACACGACACTTGCATATATCCATTCCCACACACCAGTCTCGTCTCACCTAAAAAATTCACATTATTCATAATGGGTGGTGAACTTCATCACTACACTATGTGATCCAACTGTCGATTCGTTAATGAGAATTCAATTCTCTGAATTAATCGACATTATTAAGCCAAGATGCGTGTACGAAGGAACATTTTGTATGGCGTAGTGGACTTTTTGTATGCTAATAACACCAACTAGAGGCCTCGCAGCATATATGTTCCCATACATGGATTAACTCAGCATTCGGAGTAGAACATTTAATGTGAGTTTTGTGTGTGTGTGTGTGTGTCTGTGCGTCTGTGTGTGTGTCCGTCCGTCCCTTATAACTTTTGATCCGCTCAATTTACAGAGCGCAAAGTTTCAGAATATATAAACAGTTATAGTCCTACAAAACTTTTATACTCAGAATTGTGAATTTTTCTTTCAGTCAGGGGTTATCAACTTTTGAAATTTTGGTTTATTTTTCCATATATCTCAGAAACCATAAAATAAAGAATGCTGAAAATTGGTATGTATGTCTGTGTGTCCGTCCCCCCCTTATAACTTTTGATCCGCTCAATATACAGAGCCCAAAATTTCAGAATATATAAATACTTACAGGCCTACAAAATTTTTGTACTCAGAATTTTGAATTTTTGTTTCTGTCAGGGGTTATCAACTTTTGAAATTTTGGTTTATTTATCCATATATCTCAGAAACCATAAAATCTAGAACGCTGAAAATAAGTATGCACATTGAAAAATACAAAATCTCAAATTAGTTTTTTTTTTAAATACCTGGTTTCTTAAACGTTTATGATAAATTTATGAATTTAACTGCATTTATTTCCAAAGTTTTTAAAAATATCGAAAAAAGCCGAAACACCCCAACTAGATAATTTAATTTTCTATAAAAAATATCTGCATTGAAGTAGTACATCTCAATTTTTTATTAACAATTTTTTTATAAAAATTGAATTTAGTGACGACATTGCTTCATACAATTTGTATGGCAGTCGCCTATACACAATAATATACCTACATAATGTAAGAAGACTTAATAGTTTGATATTTAAATCTCCAAACATACATACCATCATACTGTTTTCATATTCCGGATAGGAGAAAAGGACTGACCTCCATACTGTCCTATCTTGACATATTATATACCTACCATAGATACCTACATGTGTTGTATAGAAAATAAAATATCCTAAAATATTCATTAATTTGGATTTATGAGTTTATAGTTTGGTACTTATTCTAACTATACATACTATCGCTATCGACAGTTGGTTCTCATGTGTTACATGTAACTAGTAATATCGATTATTGATTCGATTATTGTATTTTCGATTATCCGACTCTTACGGGACACCCTTAAGCTATGAAAATAGAAAAAAGTGGAAGCACATTTCTATGCCGGTATCTCACAGTATTTACTTCTTCTTCTCATAATATTTACTTATTCTTCTCACAGTATTTACATATTCTGCTTCTTCTCACAGTATTTACTTCTTCTTCTTCTTCTCACACAGTATTTACTTATTCTTCTTCTTCTCACAATATTTACTCCTTCTCTTTCTCACAGTATTTACTTCTTCTTCTTCTTTTCACAGTATTTACTTCTTCTTCTCCTTCTTCTCACTGTGGGTGCTCATAAAACATTTATTTTTGCATGACTAGTGTTAGGGGATATCCTTTTAAATTCCTCTCCTTATTCTTATCCTGAACATAAATAATGTTTGCCCACCCGCCTAGCTGAGAAAATGGTGTAAGAAAAGAAAACTACCAAAAATCGGTACCTTCGAGAGATGATAGGTACAGTGCACTTCACATACATACGTTATAATTTTTTCTACATAGTTTAAACAACGCCAAGTACATATACATTTCTTCGTGTTGTTTATTATGTCCCGTAATACAAATTCAATAAACATTTTAATGAAATAAATTAAACTTCATATATGTATTGATTCGTCGCGGCTGGCGGAAGTACAATAAATAAATTTACCTTCTATGCTTCTCTTCGAAACTAACTTCCATATCCCGATTTTAAACAAATTCATACAGTCCATTTGCTCCAACAATTAGTTTGATTACAGATGTGCGCTAACTGTTCCTCTCCAGGTCGAAAACGTTCAACGAATGTTGACAATAACTATGTATATGTACATACATAAATATACATTTAAGTGGTCTTATATTTTCTTCTCTTTTGCCTTATGACTGAGCACGATGCCTCGTTCAATCTCCCGCTGAATGCTACGCCTCCATGTAAAACGGTCTAGGCAGATCGAAGGGTTCGATTATTTTAGATACGATAGCAGAATTACTTCTCGGTGAGCAGCCTCTGGATCTTTTAACCTCCTATCCATAATTTCCATTATGACGTGAACCCTTCTGGCAGCAGTATATGTACAAAACACTGAAAGATGCGCTGAAAGACGATCCTTTATCTGCAGTTCACTTTATATGGACAATGGACACTCTTGTATTTATCTGCAGTTCACTTTATATGGACAATGGACACTCTTGTATTTATCTGCAGTTCACTTTATATGGACAATGGACACTCTTGTATTTATCTGCAGTTCACTTTATATGGACAATGGACACTCTTGTATTTATCTGCAGTTCACTTTATATGGACAATGGACACTCTTGTATTTATCTGCAGTTCACTTTATATGGACAATGGACACTCTTGTATTTATCTGCAGTTCACTTTATATGGACAATGGACACTCTTGTATTTATCTGCAGTTCACTTTATATGGACAATGGACACTCTTGTATTTATCTGCAGTTCACTTTATATGGACAATGGACACTCTTGTATTTATCTGCAGTTCACTTTATATGGACAATGGACACTCTTGTATTTATCTGCAGTTCACTTTATATGGACAATGGACACTCTTGTATTTATCTGCAGTTCACTTTATATGGGCAATGGACACTCTTGTATTTATCTGCAGTTCACTTTATATGGACAATGGACACTCTTGTATTTATCTGCAGTTCACTTTATATGGACAATGGACACTCTTGTATTTATCTGCAGTTCACTTTATATGGACAATGGACACTCTTGTATTTATCTGCAGTTCACTTTATATGGGCAATGGACACTCTTGTATTTATCTGCAGTTCACTTTATATGGACAATGGACACTCTTGTATTTATCTGCAGTTCACTTTATATGGACAATGGACACTCTTGTATTTATCTGCAGTTCACTTTATATGGACAATGGAAACTCTTGTATTTATCTGCAGTTCACTTTATATGGACAATGGACACTCTTGTATTTATCTGCAGTTCACTTTATATGGACAATGGACACTCTTGTATTTATCTGCAGTTCACTTTATATGGACAATGGACACTCTTGTATTTATCTGCAGTTCACTTTATATGGACAATGGACACTCTTGTATTTATCTGCAGTTCACTTTATATGGACAATGGACACTCTTGTATTTATCTGCAGTTCACTTTATATGGACAATGGACACTCTTGTATTTATCTGCAGTTCACTTTATATGGACAATGGACACTCTTGTATTTATCTGCAGTTCACTTTATATGGACAATGGACACTCTTGTATTTATCTGCAGTTCACTTTATATGGGCAATGGACACTCTTGTATTTATCTGCAGTTCACTTTATATGGACAATGGACACTCTTGTATTTATCTGCAGTTCACTTTATATGGACAATGGACACTCTTGTATTTATCTGCAGTTCACTTTATATGGGCAATGGACACTCTTGTATTTATCTGCAGTTCACTTTATATGGACAATGGACACTCTTGTATTTATCTGCAGTTCACTTTATATGGACAATGGACACTCTTGTATTTATCTGCAGTTCACTTTATATGGACAATGGACACTCTTGTATTTATCTGCAGTTCACTTTATATGGACAATGGACACTCTTGTATTTATCTGCAGTTCACTTTATATGGACAATGGACACTCTTGTATTTATCTGCAGTTCACTTTATATGGACAATGGACACTCTTGTATTTATCTGCAGTTCACTTTATATGGACAATGGACACTCTTGTATTTATCTGCAGTTCACTTTATATGGACAATGGACACTCTTGTATTTATCTGCAGTTCACTTTATATGGACAATGGACACTCTTGTATTTATCTTTGTATTTTGTGGTATTCGCAACTCTCAAAGCCAAGCATTCTTTGGTTTTGTTAAAAAAAAACTATTCCGTCACACTCATTGAATAACATACTACAAGTACAATGGGGTGGTGTGGTTCAACCAACTCGAAAAAGATTTGAGACTGGCGACTGAAATTAATTTTTATAAAACAAAAATAGACTTGTACAATTATATTCAGTTCATTTTGTATATTTAATAATTATGTAGATATACATTTTTATGACATTATTTGTTTATATTTCTATAAAATACTGGTTTTATTTTTTTTTTCATTTTCTGTAAATATATTGTATAAAGATTAATTGGTTCCAAGAAACACTATCTGAAATATAAAATTTCTTATTTCCAAATCTTGAACTGACCCTCGGGGGATCACCACTTCTGAGATTTCTGCTTCGATATTTTTTTAGAATTAAAATAATAATGTTATTATTTACTTGTCATTCTTTTGGCTCAATCCAATTTTGAATTATTATTATTATTATTATTGGTCGGGTGGGATTATTGGAAAAAAATATCAGAAATCAATATTTTCTCGAGGATTGTGTAGGTAACTACCTACTGAGAAAAAACGTACAACGTTTGGAAAATCAAAGCTTTTTGTAAGGCGGCACCATAAGCTCGAATGATGGACATCGAGCGATAAAATGGAACGATTTAATTCAAATTGTCACTGTTCAAGTATTTTTAGGACGAGGTAATAGTACCTACCTAAATCAATTTAATATAAAGAATTCGATCGTTTATTCATTTTGAAGATTTTACAAAAGGAAACTCTTAACATGACTTCCAAAAACGGAGAAGGTAATTTGAAGTGAATTTTCTTTCAACTCCTCACTAAACCAAGGGGATATAGTGGGGAGTTATGATTTTGCAATTTTATAGGGTGTTTTTTTATTGCAGACTAACAACTAGTATCATGCTGAGATTTTATTCGGAAAGTTTCATCACAATGTATCTGTGTATGTGTGTGTGTGCTATGTGCTGTGTGCTATTTAGGTAGGTACCTACTATGTCAAATTTTGACATAGTAGCTACCTACATGTTATTTGTCGAAGCTATGCAAATGCGAAAACAAATAAATCAATTATTTCTTCATTAGGACAACAGACTGTCCTGACTCCTGACAATGGAGTGGTTTACTTTACAAATATTCATTTAGACTAGTTGCATGTAACACATGAGATCCAACTGTCGATAGCGATAGTATGTATAGTTGAAGAATAAGTACCAAACTATAAACCCATAAATACAAATTATTGAATATTTTAAGATATTTGGTTTTCACATGTACCTAGGTATGTATGTCAAGATAGGATAGTGTGGAGGTCAGTCCTTTGATTCTACCCAGAATATGAACACAGCATGATTGTATGTATGTATGTTTGGAGATTAGTATCTTCTTAGATATTGTGTGTAGGCGACTGCCATACAAATTGTATGAAGAAATGTCGTCACTAAATTCAATTTTTATAAAAAATTTAAAAAAAAATAGAGATGTGCTAATACAATGGTAATATTTTTTATAGAAAATTAAATTATCTAGTTGGGGTGTTTCGGCTTTTTTCGATATTTTTAAAAAAAATTGGAAATATAGGCAGTTAAACTCATAAATTTATCATAAAAAAAATATTTTTCTTAATAAAAAATGTTTGAGAAATCCTGGAATTTTTTTGAAAAAACTCATTTGAGATTTTGTATTTTTTTATGTTTATACCAATTTCTAACTTTAATGGTTTCTGAGATATATGGATGAATGAACCAAAATTTCAACAGTTGATAACCCATGACTGAAACAAAAATTCACAATTTTGAGTATAAAAGTTTTGTAGGCCTATAACTGTTTATATATTCTGAAATTTTGGGCTCTGTTAATTGAGCGGATCAAAAGTTATAATGGGGGGGGGGACACACACAGCCACACAAAACTCACATAAAATGTTCTTCTCGGAATTCTGAGTAAATCCATGTATTGGGAACCATATATGCTGCGAAGCCTCTAAGTTGTTCTTTTTAGCATACAAAAAGTCCACTACGCCATACAAAATGTTCCTTCGTACACGCATCTTGGATTTAAACTGCCTCTTCCTTCAATAGAATTTCATTCTCTTGAACGAATCGACAGTTGGAAAATGACGTAGTCGTGGAACTGAATAATTCTATCCTAAAATATATATTTAGGTTAATTAATTTAGTTTAATTTTGCTCAAAAATATCTATTCATTCGTAACTTTTTGTAGGTATAGTGTGCATACTGGCTGGATAATTTCCCAACAGTAAAATATTTCCATCCAACCAAAGATAATGTTACATAAGTAGGTATTTATATAAAATTTTGTATGTACTAGGTACGGCAATAAGGCAATAACATAACAAAAGAGAAAAAAGGTTAAATACAAGAAAAGTTTATAGCAATGATAAGGATATAGTATTGATGAGCAGAGGAAGAATAAATGAGGTATTAACAGATGTAGTTATATTGTTGTTTGAGCCTTTTTTAATACGTTTAACGTTTAGTACTATGACGTAATATGAAGATAGACTATTACAAAGCCATTTTTATTGTAAGTAGGTACATCAAATGAAAAGCTTAACAAATCAATACTTAGAATTGATTTAGATATTACTTATAGTTTATATTACTTAAGATCGAAGTGGTCGCCCATGACTTGATAGATAAGTGAGTTTTTCTTCGATATACTGAATATTTTTATATTGTTGTTTAAAATAATGGTACGCTCTTAAGATAAGATAAATATGTATTAGAATTTAATGGAAATACAAAACAAATAAATATTCAAGCATTTATATAGGTAGGTACCTTAAATATTCAAGCATTTATATAGGTAGGTACCTTAAAACTACTTTCATATTTGATTATCTTTTGTTATTTCAGTAGAATATTACGAATGGAATAATTTAAAACAATTCGCGATATGTCTTCTACGTCCTTGAATTTCCTCCTTCCTTCCATCATAGCTATGATCCGTTGGTTGGAAGAGATTGCTTAATGGCAACAAACCCTTTTTTTTAATTGTATAAAAGCATAGCAGGTCTTACAACTGTTTTGTATATTTTCACCATTTTTTTAATGAATATGTCCTTGTTAAACAAGCACATATACATCTTCCTACATTCCCTAAACTAACCATAAATGCTTGTGCTATAGGTGAACGAGATCGGTCGAGGCAGGATTAGAACTCGCGACCATTGGATAACTAACCCAGCACGCTAACCACTTTGCCATCGACCCATCTAAAAAAATGTGAATTTTATCTTTTTGAAAAGATATAATTCACAAGAGTCATAGATGTTCCTACCTATGCAAGCCAATAAGACATGTAAGTAATATGTATATCTGGATCAGTTTCCGTCAACTTCTTGAGCCATTTCGCGGTTTGCGCGTATACCAACCATGTAAAAAAAACATAAATTTGCGATCTGCGCACCCACATGACTGGTTCAAGTTATTTTCTCATCACTATAAGAATATTTCAAATATCAAAATATGACGGAAAATTTAATTAAAGGATATATTTATGCAAAATCTTTCATTAGGAGACCATTTTCAATATTTCATGAACTCGACTTATTTTAAAGAAATAACTTTGAATATTTAGGTTGCACTCTGTGTTCTCTACAAAGAGTTGTCTATGTCAACTTATATACTTACAGATTTTATTAATTTATTTTACTATACTTGTACGACAAATAATGCAAAAAATTACCCACTTATTTTTTTTAACAATATTTATTATTTCCATACGACAATTTCTTCTGATCAAACAAATGTTATAATTAAAAATAATAATATAAATAAACCCTTTCTTGCACCCTGCGCAAGTGGCGAGCTAATTTCCATATGGCAATTTCTTCCAACTAACCAGTGTTTTTAGCCCAGAGAAGCAACATTAGCGTGAGAATTGAATTTAAATAAATTATCCTCTGCTGGATATCGAACCCAGGACGCCGTCATAAAAAACAAATATCTTAACAACTGTGTCAATTATAATATAATATGACAAAGTATGTGCGTAAGAATGATTATTATATTAATCAAACATCTTAAAATTGTACACTAAAAAGAGATTAACTAGGAAAATTACAGAAATAATATCTTAAAATCAAAGGAAAAATGAATATGTTGAAGAATAAGAGGATAAAATTTAATTCACGACGTATATATTAAAAAATGTATTGAGATGCTCAAAATTATCAATTATAAACAGTTTTTCTAAAATAGAATGCACACCACGTAATGAGAAATGTAATTGGTTGGGTAGAGCCAATAAGGCGGCTTACTTTGATCATAGGAGAGTTGAGTTTTGGATCTATTAGTAAATTGTCTATGACTTCTTTGTTCATAGAATGGTTTTTTACCATAAAACGACGCTGCAAAAAAATGATTTTTATTATATTAAAAAACTTTTATCTTAATGTACTTAAAAATGAGATCCATTTGTGGGTGCTTTTATTTCATGGTTTTTATTGGAATATTTCAAGAATATTTTATCCGAACTAGGTAGATAGGAACTATATAAAATTCTAATAGTATTTCTTAAAAGGTTTTCCTCCATAAAATTTATCTTATAAAATGACTAAAAAGCTATTTTGTCTTTCTACTTTTAAACGCAAAAACACTAGCTACTTAAAAGTAATATAATATATTATAGAATATTCATAAAGAAGTATATAGGTACCTATTTGAATATTCTATCCATACCTGTTGTTAGGCGTATTGGGGTAGACGTGGGTCAATTGTAAACAGAAGGTAGGTCTTCTCCGTTGGGAATTGAATTTTACAAACAAAATTCATTATTTACATTGTTTTTTTTTTACACAGTTAACAAAATTGGCATGCATATCCTCACAAAACCGACACATAAGGGAATATGACAAAAACAGACCGTTGAATTAAACTTCACGATCAATAAACGTGTATAGTTGCTTTTACGTGACGATAGAGGGCACATTGTATGAGAGGGGAAATTCAAACGAGGAAGATTGTGAAAATTTGGCGATGCATACTATGTATGTTGTTTAATTGAGCGCCACAAAATTGTTTGGTTTTAAAGAAAATAAGACATTCAAACACAGCATGTCAATAAATCAAAAAAATAATAGCCAATTGGCAAAAAATGGTTTTTAATGATGTGAAAATAGGTAATTCCTGTCTGGTGATACAAGATCGATTTGTAAGACTAAAGAAAATAGTAAAATAGTGGACCTTGGTAATGACGAGTCCCCTCGATTAAAGCGTTCGATCATAATAAATCAGTGGAAAAAACACTGTCTCTATTGTATTCGATAATTTAAAAATGAAATTGTATTATCACAATTTAAATTTAAGTCTTCGATATTAATTATATACCAATAAAACTAGCTGTCATTATTCAATCTGATGTAAAGTATTTATAAATTCTCTTAACAGGAATATTAATTGTATCCTGTTATTTTCATTTTCTTTTTTGTCACCTCAAAAAAGATGGTCAAGATTTGGCTGCGAGCAGCAACCAACAGATGGAAATGGAAGAGGCCTATATCCAGCAGTGGAGGACAGAGGACCGAAGAAGAAGAAGAAGAAGATTTTCATATTGCAATATCAAAACAGAAATAAATTATCCAACTGTCGATTTGTTCAAGAGAACTTTATCCTCTTAACCTATCGACAAAGTTTTAATCCAAATTCGAAGTTTAAAAACACCTACTTAGAGGCTTCGCAGCATATATATTTATACACGGATCTAATCAGATTTAGGAGTAGAACATTTAGTGTGTCTGTGCCCCCCCCCCCCGTTCTCTCCTTATTACTTTTGATCAGCTCAATTTACAGATCCCAAAATTTCAGAATATATAAATAGTTATAGGCCTACAAAACATTAATGCTCAGAATTTAGAATTTTTGTTTCGGTCAGGGGTTATCAACTTTAGTATTCATACTTTATTTTTCAATATATCTCAGAAACCATAAAAGCTAGAA
The DNA here is from genome assembly GCA_963576475.1 of Molanna angustata. Lineage (NCBI taxonomy): Eukaryota > Metazoa > Arthropoda > Insecta > Trichoptera > Molannidae > Molanna > Molanna angustata. The sequence goes on along the minus strand of OY754985.1, from coordinate 297,761 downwards.
CGCTGAAATTGGTATGAACATAGACAAATACAGAATATCAAATTAGTTTTTTAAAAAAATTCCATAGTTTAACAAAGAATTTTTTTTAAGAAAAATATTTTTTTTATGATAAATTTATGTGTTTAGCTGCCTATATTTCCAAATTTTTCAAAAATATCGAAAAAAGCCGAAACACCCAAACTACGAGTAGATAATTTAATTTTATATAAAAAATATTAACATTGTAGTCATACATTTAAATTTTTTTAACAATTTTTATGATAATTGAATTTAGTGACGACATCGCTTCATACGTATGGCAGTCGCCTATACACAATATTTAAGAATATGTAATAGTTTGATACTTCATCTCCAAACATACATACATACCATCATGCTGTTTTCATATTTTGGATGTTGTCGTTTGGATCAAATATCATAGTTTGGGTGTTGTTGTTTGGATCAAAATATCTTAAAATATTCAATAATTTGGATTTATGGGTTTATAGTTTGGTATTTTTTCTTCAACTTTACATACTATCGCTATCGACAGTTGGATATCATGTGTAACATGCAACTTCTTCTTCTTCCTAGCCTCTTCCCAACTTATCGTCGATGAAGACTGTTGGGGTCAGCTCTCCTCGTCCTCAAGCTGTACACTCTTCGGTTCTGGGCCGCCTCCAATGTCAATTCTTGTTTCATCAATTGTGAACTCCTTTGCGCCATCCATGTATTTTTTGGTCTTCCCCTATTCGTTGATCATTCATGTGTTACATGCAATTAGTAAAATAAAATTACTTTGTATAGACCACGTAAATATAGTGGTATGCATATCTTGGTACACACCGCCACTAAATATAGTGGTATGCATATCTTGGTACACACCGCCACTAAATATAGTGGTATGCATATCTTGGTACACACCGCCACTAAATATAGTGGTATGCATATCTTGGTACACACCGCCACTAAATATAGTGGTATGCATATCTTGGTACACACCGCCACTAAATATAGTGGTATGCATATCTTGGTACACACCGCCACTAAATATAGTGGTATGCATATCTTGGTACACACCGCCACTAAAATTTGGTGGCAATCTCTATCTTTTTTTTGTTTGTATAATGGTTCTATTTGTTGAATTATATATACCTAGTGAGCTTTTTTTTTTTTTTTAACATGTCTACGTAGGGGACGCCAGCTATTAGGATTTGGGTCCATTTTACTCTTCCGAAGAAGCGCACTACGTGCGTTGGGAGGGGTTTGCAATCTAGAAAAGAGTTTATTAATTCGGTTTAAGACCCGGGTTGTACGAAGATGGAAACACAGAATTCGGAAGATCGTTCCACAGTCGGGCTGCTGTATTAATAAAGGAGTTCGAGAAGCGACTTGTTCGTATATGTTGAAGGTCCACTGTGAATGGGTGCTGCGATTGAGTGAAGCGAGTGACTCTGTTGCGAGTGGGTGGAGGAGGGACCAAAGATGCAAGTTCTTCTGAGCAATTCCCGTGGTAGTATCTATAGAATAAACTTAAAATACCGACTCTGCGTCTGTGTTCTAGTGATTGCAATCCATCAGTCAGTGATGGATCATCAATCAGACGTATAGCACGCCTTTGGACAGCGTCGAGGGTATTCAGTAGGTATTGGGGGGCGCCACTCCAGAGGTGACTGCCATATTCAATAATTGGACGTATTTGCGCTTTGTAGAGTATACAGATCTGGGTCTTAGTAAAATATCTACGCGCTCTATATAGTACGCTCAATTTTTTGGAGGCGAGTTTCACCTTAGCTTCGATGGAGCCCTTGTAGTGTAATTGGTTCGTTATAGATACTCCAAGCAGGTCGATAGAGCTGCTGCTAGGTAGGGTGCTTCCGTTGAAAGACACTTGCAATTCATTGGGGAGCTTACAGTTAGGGTAGTAAGATTATTGTTATAGTTATCACCTCAGGTACCTCACTGTGGGTAACTGCGGTAGATATAGTTTATTATAAATCTGAGCTGTTTTTTTTTTTAATTTGTATTTAATTGAATTGTGTTAATTTATGTTTTTTTTTTGTTCAACTTTTGGTTTACATAATCTTTACTATTTTATGTTAAATTATCGACCCAAATACAGGCCAGCCCTAGTGAGGTCGAAAATTATGTATTATTTTGTATTTCGTTACCTACCTGAAACGAAAAAACAATATAACGTATTTAAATATTTTCTGAATGGTTCGGAAAGAAAATTGAAATAGTTATCAACACAAATATTGAAGCACATGTGGTTAAAATAAACGGATTTAAATTTCTAAAAGCAAATATTTTAAATGCTACTAATTTTATAGATTGGTCGATGGCAGAGCGGTTAGCACGCTGGGCTGAGTAATCCAGTGGTCGCGAGTTCGAATCCTGCCTCGACCGATTTTTGTTCACCTATAGCACAAGCATTTATGCTTATTTAAGGGAACAAGGACGTACTCATTTAAAAAAAAGGATGTATTTAGCGTGTCAGCTCTGTATATCGTTTACTCTATGATTTATACTCAGTTTATAATTTAACTACTTAACTATCGGAATTTTTGTCATTTTTTATATAGATTGTTATTCCATGACGCACACATCAATCGATTCGAGTTTCGAAACACTGCGTCCCTATAATTAACAAGAAGGTTTTTTCGATATCATGTGAAAATAAGCTTTATTACGTTACAATAATTGGCATGAGCTAAATTTAAAAACACGAAACCCGCCATTTATTCTTGACCGATTTTACAAAAAAAATATCCAAAAAATAATTAATTCGTATTATTTGTGAGGGAAAAGCAACATTAAAATAATATTACAGGAAATAATATACAAATTGTTGTGTGTAATTTATATTTCGATAAAGGCGACATTTTGATGTTTGCGTGACAAATAATCTTAATGTTTCCATATATAATTATTTCAATTGTATTCAGATTTTATGGGTTTCTATAGACAACAACGATACAATATTTTTTCTATATTTTATTTTCTACTTAATTTACGTACATTCAAAAATATATTTAATAAAAGTGTAATATTTAAATTTATTTTAGAAAATAATGATTTGATAATCTTCTATTGTTTTATAAAGCAATTACGCATGCGTGAACTTAATAAATTATCGCATATTAATAATAATAATAACTTATCGAAAAAAATAATAATAAAAATGCAAAAAAACGGTAATAATTTATTCATCGAATATTTTTATTATTGCATATGCGCAAAAATTGGATTTTTTTACCTGTCGGGAGTTAAAGGTATTTTTTAACAGATTTTAATTTATCTCAATAGAGACGAAGTTGGAATATTTACTGTAGGAGAACCGGGAAATCAAACCAGCCGATGACAGGTCGTAAGTCCTGTAGGTGCCTTGATTTTCCGGTTCTCCTACAGTAAATATTCCACCTTGGTCTCTATTGAGATAATTAAAAATCTGTTAAAAAAAAAAAATTAATTCATGTATGTAGAATCGTTAATATTTTTTTAAAAGATAATAATTAGGAATCATTAGGGTTGATAGGTATTATAGCAACCTCCTCAGAGCCTAATAACTCAGTACCTGGACGGGTGTATTATTCCTAATTGAAAGCAAGATCGGTTTGTTGTATTTAATTTTGATCTATTAAATAATATACAATTTACGCTTTGATCTGCAAATTCTTTTGAAGAAGTGTATTATTTGTAGCACTTAAGTAATTGTTATTACCCATCCATTTTGTCACGGCAACTTGTTAGTCCTATCGTACCAGAGAATCCACGGATCCTCGACCCTTCGTCTTTAGCTCTTTGTCTGACGGCAGCCTGGCATTTTTAGAAATTCTGTTAGAGTTAACTCTTCCAACTGAACCAAACCCTCGAGCTAATAACAAGCCTGCCAATTTAGGGGACGTAACATATCTATCGTGATATACTGTGTCCAGGATGCAACGATTTTACAAGTGATAAAACTGACCCTTATCCCTATCCATATTTTTTCATGTCTTTTGTGAATATTGCAGGCCCTTGATATGGTAAAAATTCACACGCTAGACCATTTGGATTTGCCATTGTAAAAAAAAATTATCTGACAGCATTTGGTTTTCCTCTAACATACTATTTGATATCGCAATTTACTGTGAATGAAACCATCATTTCATTTATGGAAATATATTTTTCCTATTTCGTATTAGACACCCTGTCCGAACCCTATCTAAAAATGGTCTGATTTTCCAAAGACGATCGTTTGCCCTGTCTTCCAGAGATATAAAATTATCTACTACAACTTTTAAAGAAGATCTTATCACAAAGAACCTTTCTCTGGTCATGGCATTTGCGAACACAGAGATTGCGTAATTCTATTGCCAATATATTCTTATAATTGGATATTGTAAACAGGACATCATCATGGAAAAACCGAACCAACGTCTTCCAATTCTTCCTCAGAATCATCATTGTCAGGTGTCGCAATTATTGAAGTTTGGTCAACCTCAGTAGTGTTTTCTATCGAAAAATCATCTTCCATATCATTATCAGACAGGTCCAAGTTCGAATCATCTAGATTATAGAGAAAATGCTCTTACTCATAATCATCTAAAAATATGAATACAAACTCGAAGTATAGTATACTATACCACACAAATAAAACCAAAATAAAACGCATTAATTATGCAACAACACCTAATGAAAATATTTGAAATCATTCTATGGTCCATAATAAAGAATCATCATACCAAAAATAAATTATGCGGTTTCTCTGATGGATGTAATTTTACAATGTATAGTATACTATACCGTAGGTCTCAGGAGGATATTTGCGAATTTATATAATTATATACTTTATAACTTATACTATGTCCTATATACCTTTATAATTATAACTTACCTCTCCCCGCCCAACACACCGTATCGTTAGTTTCAATTAGTCACAATATTTTTCCGGAGGAAGAAGCGGTTAGCTTCGAAAACGTTCGTCCTCAAATGCTCAAACTCGTAGTTAAAACAAAGTTATTGTATATCTTCTTCTTTTCCTCATCCTTCTCCCATAATTGTTTTAGGATCGACTATCCTTATTTTCATCCTCCATACCTCTCTATCTTGCGCCATTGTTTCATCTAATTGTGCCTTTTTCAACTCCTTCTCCATACTGCTCCACCATGTGAGTTTGGGTCGGCCTCTGCCTCTCCTGCCTTCCTGTATTCCCAATGCTGTATGGACTGCATGGTCCTCATGCCTCATCACATGGCCATACCATCTCAGTTTTGATTCCGTTACCTTGTTACACTGGGGTCACCCCGAAGCTGCCTCTGATATGTTGGTTTCTCACTTTGTCTAACCTAGTCACACCTCCGTACCACCTATGTAAGCATTTTCATTTCTTTAGTGTGGAGTTTTTGCTCGTGTACTTTATTTACGGTCCAGCATTCGGCGCTATAAATCATTGCCGGTCTTACTGTTGTATAAACAAAGGTATTGTATATATTTATATTTATTTTTAATTTGTAAAAATTTACCACAAAATAATAGAAAAATCATTGAAATATCGCCACAAGTTTTTTAATAATGATTTTTTTTAATGTAAAACTTTGTATGGCTTTCCTGTAAAGTTATAAAATGTAGCTTAAAACAAATATCCTTTCACCCCTCGATATGATGAAGAGTAGGTATTTTTTTTAGCATAAATGCAGGTAAGAATGCGCAAATATTCTATGCATAATAATAATAATGATAATAATAATAATGAACACTTTCTTGCACCCTGCGCAAGTGGCATTATAGTTAAAGGTAGATAAAAAAACGTATGGTGTGGGTAAGTAGTTCTTACCTACACTAAACTATCATTGTGCAGTGTGCGGTAGATTCAGTGTCTATTATTTTATAGTAGGTATGTTGCGGGTGGAAATTACACACTTAGGTAAGAGCCGTAGATTTATGATTAAACATTAATTGAACACTTTTTTTTTACCCAAATTAAACACGAGAATTAAAAGGTAACGATCCGAGAAATTATGTGGTTTTTTAATGTCTGTTTGGAATTTGAAAAAAAATCGATATTATGCATTAGACGTAGTGAGTTGTAAGTAATGATTAAGCGAGGAATGGGAGAGAAATAACCTATTATTTGTATTGTAGAAGTTTAAGTGAAAAATATTCCTTATTTTGTATGGTATTTCTAATTGGTACTGTTACATATATTAATTTGAGGAAAAATGTTTGATACATCAAACTGATAATTTATAATTTTCTATTTTACCATCATATCGACCATTATTTGGCTTATATTTGTTTATTGTTTCTTAGATTCAATCAAAAGTAAAGTAAAACTCAAATATTGAGATATATATCTGTATTAAAGGTACCTACCGTACATAGGTATACACATATTGAGATATATATCTGTATTAAAGGTACCTACCGTACATAGGTATACACATATTGAGATATATATCTGTATTAAAGGTACCTACCGTACATAGGTATACACATATTGAGATATATATCTGTATTAAAGGTACCTACCGTACATAGGTATACACATATTGAGATATATATCTGTATTAAAGGTACCTACCGTACATAGGTATACACATATTGAGATATATATCTGTATTAAAGGTACCTACCGTACATAGGTATACACATATTGAGATATATATCTGTATTAAAGGTACCTACCGTACATAGGTATACACATATTGAGATATATATCTGTATTAAAGGTACCTACCGTACATAGGTATACACATATTGAGATATATATCTGTATTAAAGGTACCTACCGTACATAGGTATACACATATTGAGATATATATCTGTATTAAAGGTACCTACCGTACATAGGTATACACATATTGAGATATATATCTGTATTAAAGGTACCTACCGTACATAGGTATACACATATTGAGATATATATCTGTATTAAAAGTACATACCGTACATAGGTATACACATATTGAGATATATATCTGTATTAAAGGTACATACCGTACATAGGTATACACATATTGAGATATATATCTGTATTAAAGGTACCTACCGTACATAGGTATACACATATTGAGATATATATCTGTATTAAAGGTACCTACCGTACATAGGTATACACATATTGAGATATATATCTGTATTAAAGGTACCTACCGTACATAGGTATACACATATTGAGATATATATCTGTATTAAAGGTACATACCGTACATAGGTATACACATATTGAGATATATATCTGTATTAAAGGTACCTACCGTATATAGGTATACACATATTGAGATATATATATCTGTATTAAAGGTACCTACCGTACATAGGTATACACATATTGAGATATATATCTGTATTAAAGGTACCTACCGTACATAGGTATACACATATTGAGATATATATCTGTATTAAAGGTACCTACCGTACATAGGTATACACATATTGAGATATATATCTGTATTAAAGGTACCTACCGTACATAGGTATACACATATTGAGATATATATCTGTATTAAAGGTACCTACCGTACATAGGTATACACATATTGAGATATATATCTGTATTAAAGGTACCTACCGTACATAGGTATACACATATTGAGATATATATCTGTATTAAAGGTACCTACCGTACATAGGTATACACATATTGAGATATATATCTGTATTAAAGGTACATACCGTACATAGGTATACACATATTGAGATATATATCTGTATTAAAGGTACCTACCGTACATAGGTATACACATATTGAGATATATATCTGTATTAAAGGTACCTACCGTACATAGGTATACACATATTGAGATATATATCTGTATTAAAGGTACCTACCGTACATAGGTATACACATATTGAGATATATATCTGTATTAAAGGTACCTACCGTACATAAGTATACACATATTGAGATATATATCTGTATTAAAGGTACCTACCGTACATAGGTATACACATATTGAGATATATATCTGTATTAAAGGTACCTACCGTACATAGGTATACACATATTGAGATATATATCTGTATTAAAGGTACCTACCGTACATAGGTATACACATATTGAGATATATATCTGTATTAAAGGTACCTACCGTACATAGGTATACACATATTGAGATATATATCTGTATTAAAGGTACCTACCGTACATAGGTATACACATATTGAGATATATATCTGTATTAAAGGTACCTACCGTACATAGGTATACACATATTGAGATATATATCTGTATTAAAGGTACCTACCGTACATAGGTATACACATATTGAGATATATATCTGTATTAAAGGTACCTACCGTACATAGGTATACACATATTGAGATATATATCTGTATTAAAGGTACCTACCGTACATAGGTATACACATATTGAGATATATATCTGTATTAAAGGTACCTACCGTACATAGGTATACACATATTGAGATATATATCTGTATTAAAGGTACCTACCGTACATAGGTATACACATATTGAGATATATATCTGTATTAAAGGTACATACCGTACATAGGTATACACATATTGAGATATATATCTGTATTAAAGGTACCTACCGTACATAGGTATACACATATTGAGATATATATCTGTATTAAAGGTACATACCGTACATAGGTATACACATATTGAGATATATATCTGTATTAAAGGTACCTACCGTACATAGGTATACACATATTGAGATATATATCTGTATTAAAGGTACCTACCGTACATAGGTATACACATATTGAGATATATATCTGTATTAAAGGTACCTACCGTACATAGGTATACACATATTGAGATATATATCTGTATTAAAGGTACCTACCGTACATAGGTATACACATATTGAGATATATATCTGTATTAAAGGTACCTACCGTACATAGGTATACACATATTGAGATATATATCTGTATTAAAGGTACCTACCGTACATAGGTATACACATATTGAGATATATATCTGTATTAAAGGTACCTACCGTACATAGGTATACACATATTGAGATATATATCTGTATTAAAGGTACCTACCGTACATAGGTATAACACATATTGAGATATATATCTGTATTAAAGGTACCTACCGTACATAGGTATACACATATTGAGATATATATCTGTATTAAAGGTACCTACCGTACATAGGTATACACATATTGAGATATATATCTGTATTAAAGGTACCTACCGTACATAGGTATACACATATTGAGATATATATCTGTATTAAAGGTACCTACCGTACATAGGTATACACATATTGAGATATATATCTGTATTAAAGGTACCTACCGTACATAGGTATACACATATTGAGATATATATCTGTATTAAAGGTACCTACCGTACATAGGTATACACATATTGAGATATATATCTGTATTAAAGGTACCTACCGTACATAGGTATACACATATTGAGATATATATCTGTATTAAAGGTACCTACCGTACATAGGTATACACATATTGAGATATATATCTGTATTAAAGGTACCTACCGTACATAGGTTATACACATATTGAGATATATATCTGTATTAAAGGTACCTACCGTACATAGGTATACACATATTGAGATATATATCTGTATTAAAGGTACCTACCGTACATAGGTATACACATATTGAGATATATATCTGTATTAAAGGTACCTACCGTACATAGGTATACACATATTGAGATATATATCTGTATTAAAGGTACCTACCGTACATAGGTATACACATATTGAGATATATATCTGTATTAAAGGTACCTACCGTACATAGGTATACACATATTGAGATATATATCTGTATTAAAGGTACCTACCGTACATAGGTATACACATATTGAGATATATATCTGTATTAAAGGTACCTACCGTACATAGGTATACACATATTGAGATATATATCTGTATTAAAGGTACATACCGTACATAGGTATACACATATTGAGATATATATCTGTATTAAAGGTACCTACCGTACATAGGTATACACATATTGAGATATATATCTGTATTAAAGGTACCTACCGTACATAGGTATACACATATTGAGATATATATCTGTATTAAAGGTACCTACCGTACATAGGTATACACATATTGAGATATATATCTGTATTAAAGGTACCTACCGTACATAGGTATACACATATTGAGATATATATCTGTATTAAAGGTACCTACCGTACATAGGTATACACATATTGAGATATATATCTGTATTAAAGGTACCTACCGTACATAGGTATACACATATTGAGATATATATCTGTATTAAAGGTACCTTCCGTACATAGGTATACACATATTGAGATATATATCTGTATTAAAGGTACCTACCGTACATAGGTATACACATATTGAGATATATATCTGTATTAAAGGTACCTACCGTACATAGGTATACACATATTGAGATATATATCTGTATTAAAGGTACCTACCGTACATAGGTATACACATATTGAGATATATATCTGTATTAAAGGTACCTACCGTACATAGGTATACACATATTGAGATATATATCTGTATTAAAGGTACCTACCGTACATAGGTATACACATATTGAGATATATATCTGTATTAAAGGTACCTACCGTACATAGGTATACACATATTGAGATATATATCTGTATTAAAGGTACCTACCGTACATAGGTATACACATATTGAGATATATATCTGTATTAAAGGTACCTACCGTACATAGGTATACACATATTGAGATATATATCTGTATTAAAGGTACCTACCGTACATAGGTATACACATATTGAGATATATATCTGTATTAAAGGTACCTACCGTACATAGGTATACACATATTGAGATATATATCTGTATTAAAGGTACCTACCGTACATAGGTATACACATATTGAGATATATATCTGTATTAAAGGTACCTACCGTACATAGGTATACACATATTGAGATATATATCTGTATTAAAGGTACATACCGTACATAGGTATACACATATTGAGATATATATCTGTATTAAAGGTACCTACCGTACATAGGTATACACATATTGAGATATATATCTGTATTAAAGGTACCTACCGTACATAGGTATATACATATTGAGATATATATCTGTATTAAAGGTACCTACCGTACATAGGTATACACATATTGAGATATATATCTGTATTAAAGGTACCTACCGTACATAGGTATACACATATTGAGATATATATCTGTATTAAAGGTACCTACCGTACATAGGTATACACATATTGAGATATATATCTGTATTAAAGGTACATACCGTACATAGGTATACACATATTGAGATATATATCTGTTTTAAAGGTACCAACCGTACATAGGTATACACATATTGAGATATATATCTGTATTAAAGGTACCTACCGTACATAGGTATACACATATTGAGATATATAGTCGTGAAAAGTTAGTTTTGCCCAAAAGCAGATAATAATAGATATGTATGTAATATAGTTCAGTCCATAATAGTGGGAGCAAGTCTTGTCTTGGACGTTTAATGTTCTGTTGACCTTTTCCTGTGTTCGGGGTTGGAATAAATTAACAGAAAGCCGGGTGAGGGATGGAAATATATTTATGTTGTGAGGGGGATGAAGAGTGAACACTTAACTTCGTGGGATGTCCTTTCTATAGGGAGGGGTGGAGGGACCTACATAACTGTAAGTACTGACTCAGGGGAAGATTGCACAAATCGGGGTTCGTAAAAAAATATATCGTTTGCTACCTAATAGACTGTAAGAGTTTGATTGAAATATATTATGAGCATATTCTTTGTCTATACGTGTTGGTATATTTGGGAAAGTATATATATTGTTTGTATTATTAAAGTATCATTTATTTGTTTGTTTGTTATGTTGCTTTCACTAATTTCTATAATCATCTTTTTCGGGTGTCTCGTAAGAGCCGGTTATTAAAAAAATAAACAGGCAAAATGACATCTCACATAAATTCAGCAATTAGTTTCACCACCCATTCAGAATTTCGTGCCTCTAAAGGTGAGACGAGACTGGTGTGTGGGTAAACACGCATTTGTCCTGCTTTATTTCTTATTTCATTTATTTTTTAAATGAATATGTCCTTGTTAAACAAGTACCTACTTATACATCTTCCTACGTTCCCTAAAATAAGCAAATAAATGCTTGTGCTTAGGTGAACGAAATCGGTCGAGGCAGGATTCGAACTCGCGACCACTGGATTACTAGCCCAGCGCGCTAACCGCTCTGCCACCGACCCATCATTTTATAAGGTTTTGTACACCCGCACATCTGTCGCTGGTTACCCCCGTTTCGGGATATGCCGAGATGGTATGAATGAATAAATAAACTTGTTTTTTTTTTATAAAAAAAAGGCTTTAAATTTGTGTATATGGGTAAGTTCCTACGTACGTGACTTAAATTATATAATTTAGTAGAATTTATGAGCTAAGTAAACTAATTGAATCATAAATTGAATAATACAACTCTTACACGTATTTCTATTGACGAGGGTATTTTTAATTGAAGACGAAAATCGTAACTCTCGAAAAATGTCGCGATTTAGCTGTTTGTGTGAAAATATAACATAAAAATGTATAACCTATTTGAAGTTTCAATAATAATAATAATAATATAAATTATGTAGAGACTTTTATTGAGTTAAACAAAGTGGCGAGCTTATTGCCCGAAAGCAATCTCTACCAGTCAACCACCATGGTAAATACAACCAGTTACAGGAATATAAGAATACAAATAAATAAAATCATAAATTTAAAATACAAAATAAATATAAAGACAAAAAAATACACCAGATAGAGACACTATATAATTATATAATTATAACCTAAACAATATAATTACCTACCTATATAATTATAAGCTGCTTCAGAACAGGTTTTTAACATAGTGAAGCAGTTTACATTCCGCATCTAGTTCTTAAGTATCTTTTTTTGTAAAAATATTCTATTGTTAAACTTTGATGTGTACCTGTATATTATTTCTTATGTTACAAATAAAATAAAAAAAATAGCTTTTTAGTGAGGGATTCGAATGATTTTACATCCAAGGATTATTTGATCCAATCTTCCCCAACATATTCCCACATATTCTACGTTTTCTCGTCTCAAGAACTCATTCATTATTATTTATATTTATCCACTCTGAATATTTTTGCCAACGACAGCACAAATATATATTCCTTAGCATCAATATTTTTTATATGCATTGTCAGTAGGTAGTTATTCCAACTATTTCTCGTGTATTTTACAACTTGGGTATACATAGGTACATAATATTTTATTTTTGGGTATGTTTATAGCCTACATAGGTAGGTAATGCAAGTTAGGAGCGCAATGACGGAATTTCATTATGAAATAACTTTATAATACTTTGAAGCATCGTCGAATGAACCACGGATATTTATTTAAAATACTTTAGTTACTTTTATATTAAATCTGTCACACAGAAGGGAACGCTGAGGTTATTTTTTTATGAATTCGCAAATCATTAAAAAATATGAATATTATATAGGTACTCAAATGTACATACATATAAATTTTAAATTAATACCTACTAAGTACCTATATCAAATAATAATTCGAATATTATGATATAATAGTCTTAATCATAATTCATGTGACATTGTATAAGTACCTACCTGTAAGTATTTTTCTTATACATTCGAGTCAAAGGAAACAGACGGAACGCATCTTTATTAATAGGACGATCGTTTCGCCTTGCTAGTGCCTTTTTAACTAATCATCAAAGTATTATTTATGTACTGAGATGTTACCTAAACATAATTTGGTTTTCATACATACTATCACGCCATGTCTCTCGCGGGGTAGGCAGAGATAACCGAACGCCATATATGGGCAAACATCCATAGCCTCGTCAATATTCATGCGACGTCTAATACATGTTCGTCTGTTGTTCAAGCTTCTTATATTTCCATCTTTTGGAATATCGTTCGGAATGATCGTGTTATCATTCTTTTCTTGTCCATACTGTATATTTTCTTCGTCAAGCATACCTACCTAATTCATTCTTCCATGAGTCCAAACAATGTCAATGTGTTCACTTAAATTCTATTCATGACATCTTTCTTCATATTAAACCAACCATTAAATTTCATCTCATTACAACTGCATTTATTCTGCATTCGTGCGACTTCCGACATGTCTAGGATTCTCTCGTATCTTCTACGTCAAGGTTGGCACTAAGATAGATCTATGAATGGCAACTTTGGCTTCCTTTGCTATCTTGCGTTCATTCGAAACTGATCTAAGTTCTCCATTCACGATGTTTCCTTCCATAACTCTTATTTCAACATCAGTCCGTTCATTCCGTTGAAAAATACTTCCGAGATAACACATAATTCCATATATAATGACGCGATTGCGCGTATCAGCTTGCTCTTCACTTCATACACTCATAGTACGTATATTCCATATTTTTTCTCTTCAACTTTGTTAATAGGCCTTTTCAATGTCTAAAAAGGCACAGCAAATTTTATCCTAAAACTTTTCTGTGACCATACGTTGAGAAAAAAAAATGGTCTAAACATCCTCTGCCGCGCATATCTTGCTTTCTGTAACCTTTCGTACTCTTTGATCCAGAATACTTGCATACATCTTATCAACTTAGCAAAACAAACTTATGGCTCTGTAGTTTTTGCAGTGGAGCATCGATCCATTGCCTTTATACAAATGTAGTATGACTGTATTTCTCCAGTCCGAAGGAGTGCGCCCTGCTTCCCAACACACGTTAACAAGAGAGAGGCACCACTTCATCGTCTGCTCGCCGCCATATTTAATAAGTTCAGCTGATACACTGTCATACCCGGCAGTTATTCGCGTGTTTCAAGCATTTCGTCTTGCGAAATTTCATCTTTTTCATCATATTTTACTTGGCATGTTCTCCGATTCAGACCCCAGCATAAACCGCTATCATACAGTTTCTTGCAATATTCTTTCCATCGTTCTTTCACTCTCCCTTCATCTATAATTATTTTTTCATCTTTATCATAAATTGCTTACGATGATTTCACAGTTCCATTTTTCCTTTTTACCACGCCTTTCCAGGACATGTTCATGTTTCCAAGAAAGTCGTTGGCTATTTTCAGGCTCTTTCTTTTTTCATACCATATTTTTTTTTCGGTGTTTTTTACATTTTTTTTAAATACTTTATATTTCTCTTTTACTCTTTCTTCAATATCCGATTCACAGCTCACTAAACTCTCTCAAACTACCATGTCTCGCCTTTCTTCCCACCTCTTTTAGAAATACCACAGATATTCTAGTTTGGTTTTCAATCATGTATATCTTTACACACACATGGGTACATATTATGTACCTATATACACACATGAATACACCTATTTAGCAGGATTTCTCCTTGCACATATTTTGTGGACCTTCACGATCACATAAAATATACCTACTGGCTCTGTCTAGCGCTGAAACTTCCATCACGTCCTAAGATGCTACACACAATTTGGCTATGAAAAGGTTTATTTGTGTTAAGAGAGTTGCTGACCACAGTTAAAACACGCAAAGCAGCATATTTTGGCCACATATTCTAAGGTGATAGATTTGCCCTTCTACTACTAACAGTGGAAGGTAAGACGGAGTATGGGTCGTAAAAGAATATCGTGGCTTAAATATCTTAGGCAGTGGTTCGGTATTCCGGATGTGGCGTCTTTTCATTATTAATGTTTTTCAAATTAAAAAAGCTAAGTTGGATGTTGTATCATATAACTTGTTGTCATTAGGACGTCATTAATGAAGGGATGGAATGTTCTTATACAAGGAGTTAATTAAGGTGAAATCCTTTCCGAAAAAGATATTGTTTAAGTAATTTACAGCAAAATTATAAGTCACATTTTATGACTCATTATTTCTTCCTGTCTTAAAAGATAAATAAAACGCAGTCGTTCTCAAATGTTTTTTTTAAGAATAAAGAGTTCATAAAACACAGGGATCATTTTTAAGTTGATTTTGTGTTGAATATTTATTTGAAGAATTTTTACTGCATTGTTGTTAATCTGTTAGATGTAGCTTTAATACTTGCTATTTAATTAATGTTGAATGTCCCTTGATTTCCTGGTTATCCTATAATAAGTAATTCCAACTGTTGATTTGTTCAAGAGAATTTTATTCTCTTAACCTATCGACAAAGTTTCAACCCATTATACGCGAGATTTGTCTATATTTTTCACGGCTTTTCCAACTTTGAAGTCAAAAAACACCAACTTAGAGGCATCGCAGCATATATGTTCCATACGGAATTACTCAGCATTTGGAGTAGAACATTTCGTGTGTCTGTCTGTGTATCTGTGTGTGTGTGTCCCTTATAACATTGATCCGCTCAATTTAGAGTGCACAATGTATAAACAGTAACAGGCCTACAAAAATTATATACCTACTCAGAATTTAGAATTTTTGTTTCAGTCAGGGGTTATCAATTTATGAATTTTTACTATATTTTGAGTAGAACATTATGTGTGTCTGTGTGTGTCCCTCCCCCCTTTTAACTTTTGATCCACTTAATTTAGAGAGCACAAAATTTCAGAATTTATAAATAGTTATTGGCCTACAAAACTTTTAACGACATCGCTTCATACAATTTGTATTACAGTCGCCTGTACACAATATCGAAGAAGTCTTAATAGTTTGATATTTAATACATACATACCATCATGCTGTTTCCATATTCATACCATCACGGCATATCCCACAATGTGGGGTAACCAGTGAACGGTGTGCGGGTGTGCATTGCCTTATAAAAGGGAGAACAACACATCTATGTATACCCACACACCAGTCTCGTTTCACCAAAAAAGGCACTATATTCAGAATGGGTTGTGAACATCATTGCTGAACTATGTGAGATGTTATTGTTGCCTGTTGTATTTTCGATTACCCGGCTCTTACGGGACACTCGAAAACAATGATTTAAAAGAATAGAAGCACTATTCTAAGCCGGTGCCTCACAGCTGACCTGTTTTCATATTCTAGGTAGGAAAAAAGGACTGACCTTCATTCTATCCTATCTTGACATGCATACCTACATGTGTATTATAGAAAACAAAATATTCAATAATTTGGATTTATGGGTTAATATGTAGTTTGGTACTTATTATTCAACTATACATACTATCGCTAACGACAGTTGTATCTCATTTGTTACATGCAACTAGTAATATAAGTAATTTACATATTTTGTTGTGTTCTTCTTCTTCTTTTCTTTTTGGTTAGTGAAATAAATTATTTCTTTACCTGCTCAGTATTTCTCTGACGAAAGCGAACAGCTGATAATTATTTAATTCATTTCACAAGAAACCTTTTGTTAGTTTTCCTTTAGAACTCAAAGTTGTTTTGCTTGTTAACTGCATTTAATGACTTTCTTCTCAAACAAGTTCAACGGAGAAGAATTGGAGAAGAAGATAAAATAACATTCTATCTTATTGAAGACCTGTTTCACAATAGAATAAATCGTTTCAAGAAATTAATGACAAGTTTACATAATTATATATAGATCAGATATATTCTTCATTTTAACGCATCGTGAATAATTGAGGTTAAAATAAAAGATGTGGATATTATGTACCTAGCATATTCAATTAACAAATATTTAACAATTTAATTTCAAAACAATTAATGGTTGATTAACAACATGAATTTTACCTACAGGTACTTTTAAATCAAACGAATTTGATTTTGTTTTTGAGGACCTAGTCGGCCGAAAGAGTCGTCCTGGTACAAGGATACATATATACCTATGAAAAAACATATTAATTATTAGTTTTTATTTATTCATTTATTTTATCTTCTTGAACATATAATTAATACACTGGCGGGTTTCTTGCCTAATGGTAATTTCTTTCAACCAACCAGAGTATATGTTAAATATAAAAAACTATGTGTACTATGGCAATCAGTTAATCACATTACAAAATAAATAAAGATAGCAGAAGAAAAGTTATAAAAAAAAGAAAAAAAAACCACAAAAACAAAGAAGATAGCATATAAGAACAAATCATAGCAATGATAGGAAGACAATTAATAAAAAAAATCAATAATTCCTTGTTAAATAAGTACATATACATCTTCCTACGTTCCCTAAAATAAGCATAATTGCTTGTGCTATAGGTGAACGGAATCGGTCGAGGCAGGATTCGAACTCGCAACCACTAGATTTATCTAATATAGCTTCTCGGGCAACTTACAGGTAAGTACTGTGTAAAATAATTATTTGACACGCACCCAATAACAAGTTGCCACATTCAGGAGACTTACAATATTCATCATCTCACAGATCCAGACTGAAAACGCAATTAAAAACTGTGTCTCCACCGGGAATCGATCCCGGGACCCTTGGATCAGCAATCAGAAACCTAACCAACTGAACCACAAATGGCAACTAGCTTACTAGCCCAGCGCGCTAACCGCTCTGCCATCGACCCATTGATTAATTTAAAAATACCCAGTTTAATGGAGTTCTACACCTTAAATAAATATAAAAATATTACAGGCTTCATATTGTCTACAGGAGATTGCATTCTAGTAAATATAGCATTCTTTGAAAAAAAAATATTACAGGCTTCATATTGTCTACAGGAGATTGCATTCTAGTAAATATAGCATTCTTTGAAAAAAAAATATTACAGGCTTCATATTGTCTACAGGAGATTGCATACATATACATATTTCTTGATTTGGGCGTAACGTTTGACGAAAATCTCTCATTTGTTAAACATATAAATAATATTTGCACTACGGGACTCCAAACTTTGGGGTTCATTTTAAGAATTTCCAAAGATTTCAAAAATTTGTATACATTAAAATTACTTTATACATCACTTGTAAGAAGCATTGTCGAGTACAACTCTTCAATATGGTCGCCCTATTATCGAGTCCACTCGGACTCTATAGAAAAAAATCAGCATAAATTTCTCCGTTTTGTAAATTTTAAAATGGGTATACCAATCGAAAGATTAAATTATGACTTTCTTTTAAAATCAATGCATTTGTTAAAGCTTTCAGATAGGCGTAAACTCACCGATTTGTTTTTCTTGTTTAAAATCATTATGCATAGCGTGGACAGCCCTGAAATACTGATGCGCATCAACTTTCATGTACCGCGTGTGGGTACTCGCGATACAAACCAATTTTATTGTGACAATTCCCGCACACTAGCGCATCACAATTCTGCACTGCACTGAACAGAATTCAGAGGTTGAGCAATGAATATGCTAGTCATATTGATCTGTTTATAGGCAATATAAATAATCACAGAAATACCCTACGGGTTAAATTACACTGATCGTGTTTAATTTTATTCTTCATTATTCATACCTGCTTGTTATATTGTTTATTTGTTCATTTTATACCTACTTTCATTTGTTTTCTCTTTATTTTTTGGTTAAATTTTATTTGTATGTATTTTTATATGTATTTTTTATAAGTTTTTCTTTGTATTGATTTCTTCTTGCTTTATATTCATAGTTTATTGATTGGATATGTTTGTTTTTTTTATATATATACATTATCACACATTATGTACTATATTTTGTTCTTTTGAATTATTCTTGTAAATGGCAAACGCCGTTAATAAAATAAATAAATACCATCACGCCATGTCCCTTGCGGGGTAGGCAGAGAGAACCGAACGCCACATTTTTCTATCCTGGCACGCATCCCTCGCCTCGTCCACATTCATGCATCGTCTCATACATGTTCGTCTATTGCTCACACTTCTAACATTTCCGTCTTTCAAAATTTCGTTCACATAGTCGTGCCATCCCTTTCTTGGGCGTCCCCGACCTCTCACATTCCATTCCTTTCCGCTCTGTATATTTTCTTCGTCAGGCGCTCCTCATTCATTCTCCCCATGTGACCAAACCATCTCAATGTGTTTACTTTCATTCTAGTAATGACATCTTTCTTAATCTTACATTCTTTCCTTATATCCTCGTTTCTTACCCGGTCATACATCGTTCAATTACAAATCTCATTTCAACTGCATTTATTCTACTTTCATGCGTCTTCTGCCATGTCCAGGTTTCACTTGCATACGTCAGGGTTGGCACTACGATGGCGTTATGAATGGCAACTTTGGCATCCTTTGATATGTTGCGATCATTCATAATTGGTCTTAGTGCTCCATTCACTCTGTTTCCTGACATAACTCTTCTTTCGATCTCTTTATCGAGTCGTCCGTTCCGTTGAAATATGCTTCCCAAGTATACATATTCGTCGACTTGCTCAAGCCATTCGTTCTCTACTCTTATTTTACACGCTGTTCTGCTTTCACTATTTTCAAAGACCATTGTCTTTGATTTGCTGGCATTCATCCTAAGTCCATTCTGTATACATCCTTCATATACCATACTTACAAGATACTGTAACTCTTCCATACTTTCTGCTAAAAGACCTTTTTCGTCTGCATACATCAAATCTCGCACCATTACAGTACTCAATTTCAGACCCTTGCTTTCATCCTTAAGGGCTCTAATGCAGAAATCAATGTACAAGTTAAAGAGCCATGGAGATAGCACGCACCCTTGTCTAACGCCATTATTTATAGAGAACCACGTTGTCACTGTGTCGTTGACACGAACACATGCTTCGCTGTTCTCATATAATGACGCGATTGCGCGTATCAGTTTGCTCTTCACTCCATACACTGCCATACACTCCATACACAGGAGATTGCATTCTAGTAAATATAGCATTCTTTCAAAAAAAAAAAATATTACAGGCTTCATATTGTCTACAGGAGATTGCATTCTAGTAAATATAGCATTCTTTGAAAAAAATATTACAGGCTTCATATTGTCTACAGGAAATTGCATTCTAGTAAATATAGCATTCTTTCAAAAAAAAATATTACAGGCTTCATATTGTCTACAGGAGATTGCATTCTAGTAAATATAGCATTCTTTAAAAAAAATATTACAGGCTTCATATTGTCTACAGGAAATTGCATTCTAGTAAATATAGCATTCTTTCAAAAAAAAATATTACAGGCTTCATATTGTCCACAGGAGATTGCATTCTAGTAAATATAGCATTCTTTCAAAAAAAAAATATTACAGGCTTCATATTGTCTACAGGAGATTGCATTCTAGTAAATATAGCATTCTTTAAAAAAATTATTACAGGCTTCATATTGTCTACAGGAAATTGCATTCTAGTAAATATAGCATTCTTTCAAAAAAAAAAATATTACAGGCTTCATATTGTCCACAGGAGATTGCATTCTAGTAAATATAGCATTCTTTAAAAAAAAATATTACAGGCTTCATATTGTCTACAGGAAATTGCATTCTAGTAAATATAGCATTCTTTGAAAAAAAAATATTACAGGCTTCATATTGTCTACAGGAAATTGCATTCTAGTAAATATAGCATTCTTTCAAAAAAAAAATATTACAGGCTTCATATTGTCTACAGGAGATTGCATTCTAGTAAATATAGCATTCTTTGAAAAAAAAATATTACAGGCTTCATATTGTCTTCAGGAGATTGCATTCTAGTAAATATATGTAGCATTCTTTCAAAAAAAAAAAATTACAGGCTTCATATTGTCTACAGAAAATTGCATTCTAGTAAATATAGCATTCTTTGAAAAAAAAATATTACAGGCTTCATATTGTCTTCAGGAGATTGCATTCTAGTAAATATAGCATTCTTTCAAAAAAAAAATATTACAGGCTTCATATTGTCTACAGGAGATTGCATTCTAGTAAATATAGCATTCTTTCAAAAAAAAATATTACAGGCTTCATATTGTCTACAGGAGATTGCATTCTAGTAAATATAGCATTCTTTAAAAAAAATATTACAGGCTTCATATTGTCTACAGGAAATTGCATTCTAGTAAATATAGCATTCTTTCAAAAAAAAATATTACAGGCTTCATATTGTCCACAGGAGATTGCATTCTAGTAAATATAGCATTCTTTCAAAAAAAAAAATATTACAGGCTTCATATTGCCTACAGGAAATTGCATTCTAGTAAATATAGCATTCTTTGAAAAAAAAAATATTACAGGCTTCATATTATCTACAGGAGATTGCATTCTAGTAAATATAGCATTCTTTCAAAAAAAAATATTACTGTCTTCATATTGTCTACAGGAGATTGCATTCTAGTAAATATAGCATTCTTTAAAAAAAAAATATTACAGGCTTCATATTGTCTTCAGGAGATTGCATTCTAGTAAATATAGCATTCTTTCAAAAAAAAAATATTACAGGCTTCATATTGTCTACAGGAGATTGCATTCTAGTAAATATAGCATTCTTTGAAAAAAAAATTTTACAGGCTTCATATTGTCTTCAGGAGATTGCATTCTAGTAAATATATGTAGCATTCTTTCAAAAAAAAAATATTACAGGCTTCATATTGTCTACAGAAAATTGCATTCTAGTAAATATAGCATTCTTTGAAAAAAAAATATTACAGGCTTCATATTGTCTAAAGGAGATTGCATTCTAGTAAATATAGCATTCTTTCAAAAAAAAATATTACAGGCTTCATATTGTCTACAGGAGATTGCATTCTAGTAAATATAGCATTCTTTCAAAAAAAAAAAAAATATTACAGGCTTCATATTGTCTACAGGAGATTGCATTCTAGTAAATATAGCATTCTTTGAAAAAAAAAATATTACAGGCTTCATATTGTCTTCATGAGATTGCATTCTAGTAAATACATATATGTAGCATTCTTTCAAAAAAAAATATTACAGGCTTCATATTGTCTACAGAAAATTGCATTCTAGTAAATATAGCATTCTTTGAAAAAAAAATATTACAGGCTTCATATTGTCTAAAGGAGATTGCATTCTAGTAAGTATAGCATTCTTTCAAAAAAAAAATATTACAGGCTTCATATTGTCTACAGGAGATTGCATTCTAGTAAATATAGCATTCTTTAAAAAAAAAAATATTACAGGCTTCATATTGTCTACAGGAGATTGCATTCTAGTAAATATAGCATTCTTTGAAAAAAAAATATTACAGGCTTCATATTGTCTACATGAGATTGCATTCTAGTAAATATAGCATTCTTTGAAAAAAAAAATATTACAGGCTTCATATTATCTACAGGAGATTGCATTCTAGTAAATATAGCATTCTTTCAAAAAAATATATTACAGGCTTCATATTGTCTACAGAAAATTGCATTCTAGTAAATATAGCATTCTTTGAAAAAAAAATATTACAGGCTTCATATTGTCTAAAGGAGATTGCATTCTAGTAAATATAGCATTCTTTCAAAAAAAAATATTACAGGCTTCATATTGTCTACAGGAGATTGCATTCTAGTAAATATAGCATTCTTTCAAAAAAAAAAAAAATATTACAGGCTTCATATTGTCTACAGGAGATTGCATTCTAGTAAATATAGCATTCTTTGAAAAAAAAAATATTACAGGCTTCATATTGTCTTCAGGAGATTGCATTCTAGTAAATACATATATGTAGCATTCTTTCAAAAAAAAAATATTACAGGCTTCATATTGTCTACAGAAAATTGCATTCTAGTAAATATAGCATTCTTTGAAAAAAAAATATTACAGGCTTCATATTGTCTAAAGGAGATTGCATTCTAGTAAATATAGCATTCTTTCAAAAAAAAAATATTACAGGCTTCATATTGTCTACAGGAGATTGCATTCTAGTAAATATAGCATTCTTTCAAAAAAAAAATATTACAGGCTTCATATTGTCTACAGGAGATTGCATTCTAGTAAATATAGCATTCTTTCAAAAAAAAAAATATTACAGGCTTCATATTGTCTACAGGAGATTGCATTCTAGTAAATATAGCATTCTTTCAAAAAAAAAAAAATATTACAGGCTTCATATTGTCTACAGGAAATTGCATTCTAGTCAATATAGCATTCTTTGAAACAAAAAACGAAGAAAGTTATAATAAGTAGGTATATTTTGAGTACCTACTATGAAAAGTATACCTTATTTCTTTCTGTTTTCATAAACCAGATACCTACCTAATTATTTTGTGTTGAAATTTTCGGCAGAAAGTGTCAGTAGGGCAGCTGTATTGGTAGATAGTATTAGTTATATGTATGTAGAGAGGGTGTGGTGTGGTGTGGTGTAGATATAGGGAGGGGATGAGATGAGATGAGATGAGATAAGGATGGCAGTTTTTAATTACCAAACATCTCCGAAATTCGTTCAGTGACGGGGAATTCCAAATTATATAGGTACCAGCTTAACGATCCTGAAAATTGTCTCCTCTTTATACATACCTACCTACCTATACCAATATCTATCTTAGTAAGATCCTACATAGAAAGCATACTTCTTTGCTTTACTATATTATACATAGGTGGGTATGTAGTATGTATATAATGTACATAGGTACATAACCAATATCACCAGAAACTCAACACACCTCAGAATGTATGTAGTGGTAGACCGATATTAAGAAAATAACAATGCAAATATATTCTAATACAATATTATGTTCCCTACATACAAATATACACGTACCTACATATTATATATTCTATCTAGTATCAAAATAACTTGAAATCAACCATTGAACTCTAAGTAAAATTGCACCATAACAAAATGTTTAACCAATATTTTATTAATATTGACTAGTTACATGTAACACATGATATCCAACTGTCGGTATCTATCGTTTGTATAAATATGCACCAAACTATAAAACCTCAAATCCAAATTATTGAATATTTCAAGATATTGTGTATAATGTGTATTCCTAAACAAACAAGACATTATATTATGATAGGAAAAGGTGAAGTTTTGTATTTTTTTTCCATTTCAATATATAATGTTATCCATGTATTTATAAAGCTACCCCGTGAGGAACATGGCGTATGTATGTATGTATGAATGTATGTATGTATGTGTGAATGTATGTATGTATGTATGTATGTATGTATGTATGTATGTATGTATGTATGTATGTATGTATGTATGTATGTATGTATGTATGTATGTATGTATGTATGTATGTATCTATAAGATAAAATAATAAACATAAAGAGACCCCGTCGATGTTGCGTATTTTTTCCAAATAATTTAATGAAACGATTTCGTCACTTATTACAATTTTAACAAAAAAAAAAACGTTTGATATACATACAAGGGATTTCGACATCACTCTGGACGAAATGTGTATTTTACACCACATATAGAAATAGGAAATAGACAATAGGAAAAGCATATGAAATGTTGAGAATCTCAGAACCCCTTAAGGAGGCGTGTAAACCTAATAATAATAATAATAATAAGGACAATTTATAAAGCGCCGTTTACTGACAACCGTGGTCACCTCAAGGGCGCTTTCAGTTTGCAAAAAATAATTTAAAATTAGTCCTATAGCTGACACATTGAAAATAGTGAAACATAAAACTTAAAAAAATACAATACCTAAGTTAAAATTAGTCCTATAGCTAACACATTGAAAATGGTGAAATATTAAACTTAAAAAAATACCTAGAAATCACAAATTAATCTTGTTACATAATCCAGATGAAATTAATTATAAAAAATAGTCGATTCAAAGTAAACTGGCATAATATTAAGTACACATAATATTATTGAACGGATGAAGGACAATCTGGATACGACTTGCGGAAAAGATGAGTTTTTAATTTCTTCTTGAATTCATTGATATTTTCGGCACATCTTATATCCATTGGAAGATTGTTCCATGACTTTGGTCCAGAAACGCCAAAAGATCGATATAGATATTTTGGCCTATTTGGCTAAACACCTAAACACCCCAATATTAAATCAAATTTCTCAAATACGTGAAACAGTGTGTTTCTAAATAAATGCCATAAGTATTTTCAACATTTCTCTAGTAAATGTTCATCAAACAATTTTAAAGTTCAACGTTAATTCTCCTAAAATAATTATCTTTTTTCATAACATTTTTTTGAATCACATAAGTAGGTATGTGTCATAGAGAAAACAATTATTATTTATAAAAGAGTTCATAAAATCGAAGTGAATGACCGATATTTTTTTAATTCAAGCCAGGTTTGTTTTAAAAATGCCAAAAATCAACAAAAAATTGGGTTCTCCGATATTTTGAATAACATAATAATATGAACCATTTTTAACTCACGCGACATTTACTAACGCGTAACTTCAAAATCCATTTGTTAATAAATCATGTTTTCGTTATATGTCCTCTTTAATTAGAAATAACACGTAAACAAACACTTCTCTGTTTTATGCGTATGACAGGAATAACATCAAAAGACTAGGAGTAATACCTGAAACATTTGGAGTATCGTGGTTAGAGCACTGGGTTAGTAATCTAGTGAACGCGAGTTCGAATTCTACCATGACCTTCGTTCACCTACATATAGCACAAACATCCTATACTTAATTAAGGGAATATATTATGATGAAGTATATGCACTTGTTACAAGAACATATTCATTCTTAAAAAAATAACCATAGAGTTTCTTCGCTACTGACAAGAAGTGACAGTAAGTTTATTCAATGTGCCTGCTGTTCGGAACAAATATGCTGGGAATGTTTTTTTGTGAATGAAAGATCATGACATGTAGGTATCTAAACAGTTTGAAGTTTCTCAGCTCTTGACATGTTTGGTGTTTGGCTTACCGGACATTTTTAACAGTACACTGAAAAAAAAATTGTGACCACCGATTGTGGTTACCTGCGTTTTTAGACAAACCTTTGTTATCAGTAATAAAAGTAAATGTATTAATGACTGTACTGTTTGGTTAAGAGCACAAAATATTTAGTAGCAAAAAACGAATTGTTTTGTAGTCACTACATGTCGGTTAATTTTAAGTAGGTATGTTATTTTTTACCAGTGTTCGTTGAAACATTCCCAAAAAATAATTTCTTTTCCTTATTTTCCCATTCCCATCCATTATCCTGTCCTTAATTTCCTAGTTTGTATATGTCTATGTATTTGCTTCATTAAATAATGTTGATTTTTTCTGTAAGACCGAAATTTTGTAATTGGTGCTACAATTTTGGTTTTGTATTTGTTGAAAAATTTAGTGTTCTTATGAATATATTTATCAAAACTGTATGTAACCTTTAATAAATAAATAAAGTTCAGAAACAAATAGGTTTGCTTGTCAAAGTATGAGGTCAATTTTTGTATTATGTCGCTGAAAGATGTATTTAGTCACTCAACAAGATGTATCTGAAATCTCAGACACATAACCTCATAGAAGGCCATTCACCATTGTACCAATACATTATGTATGTAATTCATATTTACTAAAACATAATGACTGTGCAACCTCTTAAAATGTTACCTAATGTACCTAATACAATAGGTACGTCTAAAAACACGATATTTAAAAAAAACGAATAAAGATAAATTTTGTTTAAAACCAACATGCCACTCACGCAGTTATATAAAATGGATTTGATTGTTGATCACTTTTAGCTTCTACTAATAAAATGATGAACGTTTATTGGAATAATTGATGTATCATCGTGTCGATGTCGATAAATAAATGTTATTCATATTATTTTCAAACATAAAAAGTTATTATCTGTCGTTCAACGCCTCTTTATTAACTCGAATTAAAATTTGATGTAATATCAGGTATTTTATGATATTTGACATCCATTGTTATAACAACGAACCTAAATAAGATAAATACATTATTATTACATAGACTTTCCATACATATTATTAGACCCACACAAAAATTATCAACTATATAAAACTTGAATCTGTTAAAACATTCAACCAGCGATAAAATTAAAATAATAGTTGGTGTGTAAGATGGGTGGGTTGTCAGACATAATTTTTTTTTTCTTAAAACAAAAAAATCGTAGAATAATCACGGTTTAAATGTCTAATTGCTTAATTCAATTATACAATCACGGAATATCCTTCAAAGTAGAAAACCAAGCGACAGATGTGCGGGGGTAAATAGACTAATAAAAGGAAACATGACACATGCATGTAGTCTTGTCTCACTCCATCGGGCTCAACTGATCTGGTAGGCACACCTCTCGTTCTTTGGGTTTCCCCGCCCACACTTAAAGTTATACATACTTCTCCACCCTAGTAGCTTCTCCATTTCTAGATAGGTAGCTTCTAGATGGGTCGATGGCAGAGCGGTTAGCGCGCTGGGCTAGTAATCCAGTGGTCGCGAGTTCGAATCCTGCCTCGACCGATTTCGTTCACCTATAGCACAAGCATTTAATTTGCTTATTTTAGGGAACGTAGGAAGATGTATATGTACTTGTTTAACAAGGACATATTCATTTAAAAAAAAAAAATTCACGTGCCACTGATAGTGGCATGGTCAGTTAGTGGTTTACATTCTTCATCTCAGATTGACAGACAAAACGATCTATGTAGATAATAGGCTCACTGCGCCCGATTGCGTCGCAGTTTGACAAGTATGTTTTCTCATTTATTTTTACTGCTGTATTACATTTTCTGTAAAAGATAGATAGAAGTAACGATATCTTCTACTGAATTGGACGAATGAA
Source organism: Molanna angustata (assembly GCA_963576475.1). Classification (NCBI taxonomy): domain Eukaryota; kingdom Metazoa; phylum Arthropoda; class Insecta; order Trichoptera; family Molannidae; genus Molanna; species Molanna angustata. Next base: position 269,304 of record OY754985.1, on the reverse strand, counting down.
CGATTATTTTCAAATGTCCTTGTTTTTATTCTATTTAATTTAGTGTTTTACAACTTTAAACCAATAATTGTTGGACAGTTATTTTTTTTTGTTAATATAGTTTCGTTTAATTTTAAGACTATATAAACATGTTTTATTGTCCCATGAATTTTTACTCCTCACTAACCCAAGGGGTTATAGTGGGGAGTTATGATTTCGCAAATTTTAAGGGTATTTTTTTATTGTAGATTGCCAATTATTATCATACTGAGATTGTATTCTGAAAGTTTCATCACAATGTGTCTGTATGTGTTGTGCTATGTACGGCGTGTTTATTTTACTTTATCAATTATAGACGAAAGTACTCATTCGATTCTTTTCCATTAGATTTTGAGGGATATCTGTATAGTGCTTCTCAATTTTTTTAAAAGTCAAATATGTTTAAATGTGACCCTAAGCTCAGGAAACTTTGAATTTGAAATTTTTCTTTTCAAATTGGTAAAAAGACGTTTCACTTTCATAAAATGGCATTGACCAATTATCAAGTTTTCATAATAAAATATTTAAATAAAAAAATAATTGAACAAACTTATTTCATGAAAATGCTGAAGATGAAGACTTATTAGTGAGGAGTTTAGCGTTGACCACAACCCACTCGTTGTAACATGTGAATTTTTTAATATTAGTTAAGAATTGTTTTCTATAGAAAAAAAAGGGTTTATATATGAAAGGTTTGCAAAGAAGGCAGTGCCTCCCAGTCTCAATGCGCCCGACCATGCTCCGAAACATACTGTGCCCGAAGGAGTGTTAAAAAGGCATTATGTTTAGAATCGGTACCTAGTGATAAATATTTTTTTAAAAGATTTTTACCTAAGTACATTTTTTTCAGCTAGTCTAATAATATTGCAAGCCTCTGTAATATCCCAAAATGATCCATTCACAACGAAAATTACCTTAAGTAAGTACCTATTTAATGGCTTATACAAAGGATTATCGTCAATGTATGTATAATAAGTATTTATTTGCTGTCAGATGCTGTACAGATTAGTTTAAACATGATCTTAATTAGAAACACGTATGTTCTTCAGTTTTAACTAACACACACACACACACACACACACACACACACACACACACACACACACACACACACACAAAAATTATAATATAAGATACTAGGTATTTTACTTAGAATAGAGTTAAAATAATCCTTTATATAAAGATAACAAACATCATTGTTTGCTTAATAATTACTGCTTGAATTATAATATTTAATTACAGAATCATACTAATTGTATAGTGGTATACCTAAATACAAAGAAAATTATAATAGCTTATTATGAAGATTTTATAATTATCTTGATAATAAAGCGTTTAAATATTATCATACAGAGCTAAACTACTTAACACACAATAAATTGATTGATAGCAGTGTGAGGAAAGGAAGGAGATTATCAAATATTAGGAGAATAAGAAAATTTTTCTGTAATTATTTCATAAAAAATATATTCATTTTCGTTTTTTATTTAATTATTTTATGATAAGTAACAAATATTCTAGATAAATTCACTTGTAAAAAATTGAATTAAGCATACTACTTAATTGGAGCATTTGATTGTTATATTCGAGTCATAACATAACAGTCTTGTATCTTTATCTAAATATTTATTGAAATCGATTAAAAGAGTTTTTATTTCTAAAATAATTTAAAATAGTATAACATGTTTGGATTATAATATACCTACAAAGATGTTTTGGGAAGACATACTTTCGAAACAGTGAAAAATGTATGGAAAGAAATGTGGATAAAGCTAGGTTATACCTACATATCTGCCAACTCTAAGTTTGGGTACAAAGTGGTAAGTATATTAATTTTTGAAAATAATAGAAAAAACAAAACACTGTTATAGTTGTACTTAGGTACATTGCAAGGTATGGTGGTTTATGAGAAAAGAAAAAGAGAAGCTAAAATTATACTCACCATAAAACCTTACCACCAGCAGTCAGCGATATTGCAATGAGACTCATTTAAAATAATGCAAATATCTCAGTTTCTCAGAGCGTGTTGTTTATTGATTAAGACAAAAAAAAAGAGTACTTATATTTAAGTATCAAATAAGAATTTTCTGTTCAATGAAACAGTAATTAAAACATGAAAAGCTGAGTCAGATGTGATTGTAGGGAAGACCAAGTGATGAAAGAAACGCACAAATACAAAAGAAATTACAATTTATTCATATCATGGTTGGCAAGGAATGTTAAATATGATGTAATTATCTACATTACCTGAACTAAGCTAAATATTTGACATTTTAATAAAACAATTTAATTCTTAAATTACAATTTACAAGATTTCAAATGTTTTTCTAGACCATGCGGTGTATAATAAAGAGAAATATCAGACATGACATAATTAAACAGATTCAACTAAATTTTCAAATGATATCAGTATTTCATATGTTTTTTTTATAATAACCAAGAAATGAAACAGTTTTATGAATTTCCATCTTCTTGAAGATGATCAGCAGGTACAGTTTTTGTGATGAGAACTACCATCGTAGTATTTACGTCGATTTGAAGTGCAATTTACAGGTGTTTTAGTCATTATCAAGTCATGATGTGCAAATATGAGCATGCACCAACCATGATATTTAAAATTATTCATTTTCAGTCATCCATGGTGTACATATTAAAGTACACCAATGTTGAAGAATGATGAAAAGACAGCATGAACAAACAAAATAAAGAAAGTAAAGAAGAAAGCAAAGAAGCAAGGAAGCAAGGAACAAAGAAGCAAAGGACAAAGGAGGCGGTTATATTTCCTGCAAGAATTCAGTTAAATTAGCGAACGTGACTCATGCCAGATATTTTATATAGACGAGGATCGATGAAACTAAATAAAACTTACCCAGCCTCCTTTGAACTTAAATTTCCCGTCTTTGCTGGGTCTCACGCATTTTGACGCCATGTGACACATCGTGTCGGCTGTCAGCGTTGAAAAAGGAAGGCATAGATAGCTCGATCCGCCTAGCTAATCCGTTCACGGCTGTGTTCGCCTTACAACTTTTTTAGAAATATTTCCAATATTGCGAAGTGCGTTCGTTTAAGACATTTTTATTAACATTAAATTAAAATAATTAAGCAGTGACGTGCAAATACAAAAATAACGTCACAACATCATAATAATTTTTCCGTTTTTCTACCGACCAATATATCTGTAAATGGAAAACATGATAATAGTATTCCTAATAGAATTAGATTTTTCGAATAGTATTTTTGTACATATTAGTGGAAAATAAAAAAAACACAATTTACATATACCGATAGATTGAAAAATGACGTGTACATATATATTATAATGATGTGCTACTCTTTTGCTATCCGTTATCTGCCAAGGTCAATGTGGGGTAACCAGCGACCGGCTGTCTGGTGTACATTGCCTTATTAAATGAAGCACGACACACGCGTGCACCGCAAAAACCAGTCTCGTTTCTTCTAAAAATACAACATTCAGAATGGATGGTGAAACACCATGCCGAACTAAGTGATATATTTTACCTGTTGTAATTTCGATAACCTTCCGATTCTCGATAGAGTGACTCACAACGAAAACAAAAATACAGCAAAAAAATGTATTTTTTTTATTTTAAAATCAATTTTTTACAGTTCGACTTTTGGAAATGGAAAAAAATATAATTAAAAATGTCATTCTCACAATTTAAAACAAGATAGCCGACTATGGGCCGGTATTACAGTCGGCCCTCAACTCATTTGGTTTGTTAAACTCAAGATTTTAAACCCATTTCCGTATTACAGTGCAAAATGACATTTCAGTTACTAAATCTTCAATTATATACATATTTTACTTTTTCTGTGGTTATTATTGTCAAATTTTAAATAACCTCAAATAATATGAACTACAAAACGGGACGCTACCACTTGAAATACTATTGTTTTACTGTCCAACATGGTAAATTTATTTTTTTCACCAAAATAATGCTTTTAAATGCCCACGTTCGATTCAATATGGCTGTCAGTTTGTTGTGTGGCGCCACCGTCGATACAACTAGCGCCTCTAGTGATAGAACACTGAAACTATACTCGTTGCCTAGCAACGAGTCGAGAAATGACAGTTGATTCACTGTTAAGTACTTAATCCGCCAGAAACGTTGAGTTTAATATTTGTCGTCTTAGTGACGTATTTGAGGGAAGATTGGGCCTAAACGGACACTGTAATACGCTATATTTTTGTAAAACTTGAGTTTAGCTCTTAAACTGAAACTGTAATACCGGCCCTATGGCGTCCAAGATACCTGATTTGAACCATTTTCAAGTTCAGTAAAGTTTTTATCGAAATCGGATAAAATCTTGGGGAGTTTTCTCTTGGGAGGAGAGTTTTCTGATTGAACCTAAAGAAATGGAAAGTGTGAACCTACATTTAAATTATCTAATATATTGTTTTCGAGAATTCATTCGTTGAAAGTAAAACTTTAATAAAATATTTGTATAAAATACAAATCGGAGCTTTGTTCTTTATCTTCAAATGTGTATTTTAAATTCAATATACCTTAAATCAATACCTTAAATATCTTTAATTCAATATACCTTCAATATACCTTAAATAATTTAGAAATTGTGATGGTATTTGAGAAGAGCGAAAGACGAACAAAATGCGAGATACGAGTGGAGAATGTACAATTAGAACAAGTGGATGAATATTTATACTTAGGAAGCATGTTTCAGCGTGATGGAAGATTGGAAAAAGATATTGAAAGGAGAGTAACGGCAGGTAATAGAGTGAATGGTGCATTAAGACCGGTAATGGCTGACCCAATTATTTCGAGGCAAGCAAAGCTCGCGGTACACAATGGTATCGTCGAGTAGGAATGAAAAGTAGAGGTCGGCCAAGAAAGAGTTGGCACGATCACATAAATGGGATTTTGAAAGATGGAGATGTTAGAAGTAAGAACAATAGAAGAGCGTGTATGAGACGATGCATGGACGTGAATGAAGCGAGGAATGTATGTCAAGAGAGAGGAGTCTGGCGTTCGGTTCTCTCTGCCTACCCCAAATAGGGAAATGGCGTGATGGTATGGTAAAAGATTTAACGAAAAAGTAAATAATAACAATCGGCAATAATGAATACATGTACAATGGTTAAAGATTTTTTAACGTTTATAATCAGGAAGAGCAACTTTAGGGCTTTCAAGACTTTCTGTCTTAAATTCGGTGCACTAGTATATTCACTATCACTGAGCAGTGAGTCAGTTGTTTCCACATGATTAGCTCTCTTTGGCACATTAAGTGCAGTGTCTGCAAGGTTTTAGAGTTCTCCGGACTCTTCATATATTATGTTCTTTCAGAGTTTTGCAAGGGGCCGTTATTAGTCCCCATAAGCAGAACGTGTGGTGGTGGAGGAAGAACAATCAGGAATCATCGGGGTTGATATTTAGTATAGCGACTTCTTCAGAGACTAATCCTATTATACATATATATTTAGTAGATATCTGGATGGGCGAATTATTCCCAATTGAAAGCTCGATCCGCGCGTTTGTTGCATTTTATTTTGTTCTATTAAATAGTTTAAAATTTACGCATTAATCTGCTGATTCTTTGGGGAAGTGTATAATGGTAATAATAATAATTGAGTGATTTTATTTGTAGCGCTTTGTTGTAATTAATATATAATTAATAAATGGGATATCGGAGTAAAAAATATAATATACCTACCTAATATATGACGAGTTGCTGACAAAATCTTCCAATATAATATTTATTTCATTCCAGAGAAATAATACCAGTCCTCTCTCGAATATAAAAATAAGATTAATAATAAAATAAAATACTTTTATAACGCAAAAAACGTGGTGGACTTATTGCCCGTAGGCAATTTCTTCCAGTCAACCACACTAGTAAATGCGTCATGCTTCACTTGATGCTAGGTTCCCGGGTCGTACGGACGTGCTTGCACTATCACATGAGATGGAAATCTACCAACAAGGCCTTGAAGATGCCCGGTGAGAATCAGGCGAAACGTCGGTTGACGACTGATCCTCCCGAGGATCTGACGCGGATTATCCCCAAAGAAATCTTTACTAACATTTCTAACACCCGTGAAAACCTTTCATATAACATATATTATGTGCTGCGAAGCCTCTAAGTAAATGTTTTAGACTTCAAAGTTGGAAAAACCGTGAAAAATATAGACCCTGCACACTAATCTCGCGTATCTTGGCTTGATACTTTGTCAGTATATATTTTAAAAGAAATAATTCTCTTGAACAAATCGACAGTTGGAAAATAATACGAGTTTTGAACATTATCGAGAGAGACTCAACGTGCCTAGTGATTTTTTTTATATTATTTATATTTCTTGATATATTATGATATTATTTAGAATTGTAATTCTTAAAAATGTCATATTTGTAAAAAAATAATAGTTTATTTCGATTAAGATTCTCAATAGGTACATCAAATAATTAACTCGTGACGTAGCTCTACTCTTGACACTCAAACTTATATATGTAGGTAGGTACATACACGTCGCCGCGCCGTCTCCTGCGTACCTACATTAAAATTATCGACTATTATTTGATTTGGCTGTGAGGCACCGGCTTAGAATAGTGCTTCCACTCTTTTCTATTATTGTTTTCGAGTGTCCCGTAAGAGCCTGGTAATCGAAAATACAACAGGCAACAATAACATCTCGCATAGTTCAGCAATGAGGTTCACCATCACACATTCTGAATATAGTGCCTTTTTAGGTGAGACGAGACTGGTGTGTGGGTATATACACAGATATGTTATGCTCCCTTTTATAAGGCAATGCACACCCGCACACCTTTCGCTGGTTACCCCACATTGTGGGATATGCCGTGATGGTATGAATGAATGAATGAATGACTATTATGATTAATACATATCCAGCTACCTCTTTATTCTCCGACAGTATAAAGATATATTAATGTCGATTCATTAAGAGAAACAATTTCTCTCTTAATTCAATGTTGAAAAACCATGAAAAATATACCTGGCCATACAAAATCTCGCGGATCTAAGCTTGAAACATTGTCGTTCTGTTAAGAGAAATAAACTCTTTTGGGGGTATATTATTATGTTTTATCTATTTATTTTTAATCACAAGGATTATATTACATATGTGCGTGTTCAAAAGGATTTTATTTAATTTAAAACATCTACCTCCTTATATGATATTTATAACTATTTACACTAAAACATATACTTGCACATCTATATTACTTCAACCTATCACTAAACCTTAAATTAAAATAATTAACACTATGACGAATAAAAATAATAGAACTGATTTATATAACGCTTCTCTGGGAAAGGCATAGCCAGCCTAGTAGAGTAGCCTAATCTACATATTAAATAAAATATATGTACCTATACACTTATGTATGACTTAAACTTTAACTTTTAACTTAATTATAGTATAACCTATACATTTTATTTACTACTGTATATAGTTATATTGTGCTTATTCTGATATAACTAGTTGCATGTAACACATGAGATCCAACTGTCGATAGCAATAGTATGTATAGTTGAAAAATAAGTACCAAACTACAAACCCATAAATCCAAATTATAGTAAATTATTGTAGCTTAAATGGCATGTTGTCTAGGGGGACTTGTTCGTTGATCTTCATAAATTGTAGTGAATCTTCTAGAATCATCGAGAATTGCAGCTCGCTGATAGGAGCGCAACTACAAGCCCCAGAGTAATTCATTTATATATTTTATTTCTAACTCGTAAAATATTGTCTGTGAATATTTTACTTTGTTAATAATAATGATATTTATCCAACCATGTAAGTATTTACATAACGAATTTCTATAAACTGTTCACAACAATTTACCACATAGTGTTTCATCAGTTAATAACTCAAAATAAATAACATGTAAATATCTATTGTATGTTGATACATTACAAATGAAAATCTAATATATTAGATATATACCTATTTATGTAGCTACGTATTTTATGTAACAATATAATAATTATACAAAAACACGTTATAATATTAATGAAGTCAATATAGTGTAGATAGGTTCATAATAATTAATTCTGTGTAAAGGAAAATGATGAACCAGTAAATAGTGGATGTTGTTTCAAAATCTACTATCTGCTCTACTATAGTGAAAGGAGAGTAATGGTAGGTAAAATAGTGAATGGTGAATTAAGGTTTATGATGACTTACCCACTTATTTCAAGGCATGCAAAGCTCGTGGTATACAAAAGTACGCTAGCGAGGCATGGAGATGGCAGAAGATGCAGACGTAGAATCAAATCGATTGAAACGAGGTCACTAAGATGAATGTGTGGTAAATGTACAATAGAATAAGAAATGAGTATATTAGACTATAGTTGAAAGAGAACGTCACACATCGTCAAAATAATCAATCGAAAAAACAAACGACTTGTAGATCGACATAATAAACTTTGCTAAATCACAATTTACATCATCAATTCATTGATTTCCATTTAATTTATGTACTTAGCGCTTGATAAATTTCACAACCTCTTATTTTATAAAGATGCATTTTCGTGTCCATAAAAACAAAGTTTTAAAGGCTAAAAAAATTAAATAATCACAATTAATGAATTACTTAGATGCATCCATAAAAGAAATTTCAATCCACATTAACAGAAGAATTTAAAAAAAATGTAGAAAAAATCATGAAGGTTTTAGTGTTTCTTGTAGAATGATACTTTTTGAAAGTTATCAAGCGACAGGTCATTGCAACTATTTTATTTGATGAAACCCAATTATTTGTGTGCCAATAATTAGAATTCTCTCCATTTTATGCCAATGATTTTTTTTCATGCACACGTTAGTTTATTTTTTTATTTAATGTAGATAATTAAAAATGAGATGGGTTATTTTGAATGTAGGCAATAAGAAGAATATCGTGCCTAATTGTAGAAATAAGCATTCAACCCTACGTAACACGCGATATATTTGGGGGCGATAAATTAGGTACATATGTACTTTCTATCAGAGTTGCTACAAAATTCACATTAATTATATTCTTCTTCTTCTTCTTTAATACATTTTCCTTGTTAACATTCAAATCAGATTTAATAAATTAACACATTGATCAACATAATGTAGGTACATCTATCTATCTTCGAATTTTATCTCATCATCAAATATTTATTTCATTTCACTTCTAGATAAGCGTCAGCCGTTGTGGCATAATTGTTAAATATCTGACACCTGAATTAAAGGTCCCAGCTTCGATAACCGGTGGAAAAACAATTTTTAAGACGATAAATATCAAAAAAAGTTTTCAGAATGTGGCAACTTATTATTGGATGCGTTAAATATTTATAGTTGACATAGTGCCTGTGAGTTGCCCGAGAAAAAAAAATTAAAAAAACGGGCATAATGAGCCAAAACTATCGTCGTACATATAAGTATGTTTTTGGAACTTACATTTATTGATTTATTATAAATTATAAACATACAAAAGTTCCACAAATCCAGATTTAAAATATGTCTCTAAAATTAATCGAATTTGATATGTACCTATGTATCTATAATAATATTTTTATTTAATACAAGTTCTAACATGGTTTATTCTTTTCGAGTCACATTTAGATAATGTTTTACATACTAACTATATGTATGTTTGAACGTGAAGACATTGTATTAACAAGAATAATCATTAGGTAGGTATATTTTGTAACAAGTAGTAGGTATCTATTACTCACTGCAATTTGGCGAGACGCCACGTACTTACTCTATTATATTGTACTGTATAAAATAACACATCTTGTCGCCATTTTGTAGTGGTTAATTGAACATAAATGTGTTTTTAACAGACCGTTTTGTGAGATTTAATGGAAAATGTTGTAAGATTCTACATTGTTTTGGAAATGTTATACCTACATCTTGTACAATATAGAGATGCCAATGCCTGATAAATAAACTACCTAGGATATGAAACACTTCCTTGCACCCTGCTCAAGTGGGAATTTATTTATAGTGGGTTCGATTCCCAGCAGAGGAAAAAATATTTCTCACGCAAATATTGTTTCCCTGGGCTGGAAATAACCATACGGCAATAAACTCGCCACATGCGCAGGGTGCAAGTGTTCATTATTATTTTTATTTCCAATTAGCAAGTTCTTCCACATAACACTCTGTGTTTCCAGTCCAGAGAAGCAAGTATTGCCTACGAAATAATTATGTAACTATGTTTTAGATAAACGTTGCTTAGTTAGGTAGGTATACTATTGCTGATCCAAAAGTCCCGAATTCGATTCACGATGTATTTCAGTGTGCATCTTCATAGGTATGTATTAGGCGATCAATTTAATCTCCAGATCTTGATAACTTGTTATTGGGTGCACGTTAATTTAAAACTTAGGTATTTGAAATAGTACTTGTAAGTTGCCCGAAAAGTACCTAATATAAAATAAATAAATGTTTAAATAAATTACGAGAATCGCATCCAGGACGCCCGCACAGAAGTTAAACGGCTTACCAACAATAAATTTAGTTAATATGTCAAGGCGGTCAGATTCTTTTATTTATAACAGACGATCATCATCGCTGAGCGCCTTGTCACAGTTGGTAAGTAGTGATGAGCAAAAGTCTTGCAAGTCTTGCAGTCTTGGTCTTGGTCTTGCATTTTTTGCAAGACCAAGACCAAGACCAAGACCACATACTTCACTGCAAGAACAAGACCAAGACCAGGTACGCAAGACCAAGACCAAGAACAAGACCATGCTTGCAAGACCAAGAGTCTTGCAAGACTTAAATGCAAGACTCTTGCGGTCTTGCATTTTTTCAATATGTTGACATATTACTCATAGAAATTGCATTGGAACGACAGTAAATGACTTATCCAACTGTCGATTCGTTTAAGGGAATGAAATTCTCTTGAAGGAAGAGGCAGTTTAAATTCAAGATACGCGAGATTGTATGCAGGGTCTATATTTTTCACGGTGTTTCCAACTTTGAAGTCAAAAAACACCAACATAGAGGCTTCGCAGCATATATGTTCCGTAGACGGATTTACTCAGAATTCGGAGTAGAACATTTCGTGAGTCTGTGTGTGTGTATGTGTGTGTGTGTGTGTGTGTGTGTGTGTGTGTGTGTATGTGTGTGTGTGAGGGTGTGTGTGTGTGTGTGTGTGTGTGTCCGTCCCCCGTATTAACTTTTGATCCGCTCAATTCACAGAGCCGAAAATTTCAGAGTATATAAACAGTAATAGGCCTACAAAACTGTTATACTCAGAATTTTGAATTTTTGTTTCAGTCAGGAGTTATCAACTTTTGAATTTTCACTTTATTTTTCCATATATCTCAGAAAGCATAAAAGCTAGAACGCTGAAAATTGGTATGAATATAGACAAATACAAAATCTCAAATTTAATTAATCAAAAAAATTACAGAGTTTCTTTTTTAATATATTTTTTATGACAAATTTATGTGTTTAACTGCCTATATTTCCATAATTTTTAAAAATATCGCAAAAAGCCGAAACACCTCATTAGCATTGTAGTATTACATCTCCATTTTTTTTTTAACAATTTTTATAAAAATTTACGACATCGCTTCATACAATTTGTATGGCAGTCGCCTATACACAATATTTAAGAAGACTTAATAGTTTGATACTTAAATCTCCAAACATACATACATACCATCATGCTGGTTTCATATTCCGGGTAGGAAAAAGGACTGACCTCCACACTATCCTTTATTGACATACATACCTACATGTGTTGTATGTAAAACAAAATATCTTAAAATATTCAATAATTTTGATTTTTGGGTTTATAGTTTGGTAGGTACTTATTCTTCAACTATACATAGGTACTATCGCTATCGACAGTTGGATCTCATGTGTTACATGCAACTAGTAGTATGGTTTAAAATAACATACAAAGATCGAATTTTATGACATCATTTTATAAAAATGGTATAAAAATAATTTATAATTTAAATAATTTTGTTTCATTGTTAAATGAATTCATAATAATAAATAGGTGTAGTTACCAAAATGTAATTTCTAGGTAGGTACTTCTTTAAGAATGAAATTTACATATCGGTTTAAAATACAAATATTTTTTATACTATGAACACGTGCGTGTATACACAGGAAGTCAACATCTCAGATTCAAATTGTCTCATATTACGTTTACGTGATGCAAAAATAACTCTTATCATTACTAGCGCAAATGTCATATTTGACCGCGGTGTGTAAAAGAATAAAATAATATTATTCTTCGAGACAATAATTTTGGCCGATGTAAACAAACGTACTCAGAGGCGTTGCAAGTGTAGGTACTTTACCTTGTGCATAAAGTAAATACAATTAATTATTTTATTTAATGTTTTCCAAATTTCGATTTGTTCAAGAGAATTTATTTCTATTAACAGACCGATAAAAGTTTCAATCGAAGATGTGCGAGATATGTATGCCAGATCTATATTTTTCATGGTTTTTTCAACTTAGAAAATACCATTCCTATGGAGCACGTTACAACTATTTAATTTTAATACGAATAATACTGCCGAAGGCCATTTACAATTACAATTATACACAATACATATAAAAATATTCATCACAGTCAATTAGAAAAACATAATAATGTACCTATTTATTTTATCGATTGAATGAATATGCAAACAAAGCATTAAATATACATATAAGGGACACACACAGACACACTAAGCCTCTAAGTTGGTGTTTTTTTACTTCAAAGTTGAAAAAAACATGAAAGATATAGACCTGGCATAAAATTCTCTTAATACTGACGATTCATTAAGATAAATATATTCTCTTGAACGTGTCGACAGTTGGAATATTATGTATCTATGTATATATGGGTATGTATGTATGCATGTATATATTTTTAAGTGTTTAGATTTTCTTATTAGTATGAATACCTAAATTTTGTATTTTTGTAAAGTAATCCTTTCAGAATACAATCTCACCATGATACTAGTTAATAATCTGCAATAAAAAGAATACCCTTAAAAATTTCAAATTCATAACTCCGCACTATATCACCTTCGGGGGTAGTGTTGGGTAAAAATATTTCACATCAAACCATTGATTTTTTACGTTCATATTGCCAATGTCAAACGCAGTGGTTCAACCATGTTAAGTAAAAATACATAATATCTACTGTGAAACAATATTTAATAAACAGTAAGTACTTAAGGCAAACAACACGTACTCTAATGATGTATTTGTAAAAGAATGTAATTTAATTAATATTATATAGGGTACCCATAGAAGAGGGTACCTATGTATATACATACATAAGCAATATAGAGGTATACTCTTTGACAAAAAGAACCTCAATGACTTTCAAACTTAAAAATCTAATGAATTACGTATGATTGTTTGACCATTGGATGATCACTAGTAGGTACATACAAATTTAAGAAATCTTTGTATGAAGTTAGATTGAAAAAGCCAATTTTCTAAAAGCTTAACATTTTTTCCACTTTTAATAATAGATGCACATTATTTTAATTAAACAATAAAAAAATGATTAATTAAATTTACCATACAAGGAAATAAAATAAAATCAATTATTAATAAAAAAAAACACGGCACTCGGCTCTGAACGAGCGGTATGTATGTCAAAGAAAGGATTAGTACTTCTCTTGTGTTACGCCGCCGTTAGACAAACATAACATTTATGATTGTATCATAAAAGTATATGTTTGCATGATTTTGCACGATATAAGACATTTTGAATCTGGCACGGTTCATATTTTAACATCCTGTGTAGGACGTAGGTATATGTTTCTGTGCGAGTTTTGACATGATATAATATTATACCTACATAAATATCTATCATTCAAGTAAGTTGGAAGGTATATTCATTATTTCACGAGTTGCATGTAACACATGAGACACAATTTAAGAGTACGTATCAAACTAAAAACACACATTAATAAATATTTTAATTTTTTTTTATTTTCCAACAACAACAACTGTCGATTTGTTTAAAGGAATTTATTCTCTTAACATATCAAGCGATGATACGCGAGATTTGTATGCCAGGTCTATATTTTTCGTGTTTTTTTCAACTTTGGAGTAAAAAAAGTCTACTTAGAGGCTACTCAGCATATATGTTATATAAATAGATTATTATTAGATGGGTCGATGGCAGAGCGGTTAGCGTGCTGGGCTAGTAATCCAGTGGTTGTCAGTTCGAATCCTGCCTTGAACGTTTTCTTTCACCTATAGCATAAGCATTTATGCTTATTTTAGGGAAAGTAGGAAGATACATATATATGTACTTGTTTAGCAAGGACATATTCATTTTGTATGTAATGTTTTTTAACATTTTTTATAAAAATTGAATTTAGTGACGACATCTTTTCATACAATTTGTAAGGCATCTCAAAATTTAACAATTATTGTAATAAAAGTTTAGTGACGACATTTCATAAAAATTGTGTGGCAGTGACCTATACACAATACCTATATTATAAGGCAATGAAATATAATATCATTGATCTAAGGTAACTAAATAGTTTGATACTTAATCTTCAAAATAAATACATACCATCAAACTGTTTTCATATTCTGGGTAAGAAGGAAGGACTGACCTCTCCATACTACCCTATCTTGACATACATACCTACATGTTTTGTATAGAGTACAAAATATCTTAAAATATTCAATTGTTTGTATTTAGGGGTTTCTATTTCTGTGCGTATTCTTTAACTAAACATACTATCGCATGTCTGATAGTTTCCTTGTATTTATTTGTATATTATTATAATTTTAGGGAGAGGACTTATATAATTATTGGCATCAATGTTCATGACTAGAAAAATATGTTGTTAGATATTTTCAAAAGAATAATCTTTGAAAGATTTATTATATTCAGACAATGATTTTAGTTTTGATTCACTTCAGCTTATACATCGACGTTATGGATCTTAAATTCTTCAACATGTTTGTATTTCATTTTTTATTTTTATAACTAGAATAACAACATTATATGAAAAGTTATAAAAATACAGAAATTTCAAGACGACATATAAACGATATTTCATAGTTTGGTGATTTTTTTTTTCCAAAAATTGTAATAATTTGATCTTAGATTATATATGTTTGATAGGTACCTAAAATTATATAACATGTTTACTTTAAGGAAAATTTAGGTTTTATTAAAAAAAATCGAATATGTACCTACTTTACCTACTCATAAAAGTGCAAGACTTGCAAGACTCTTGCTGCAAGACCAAGACCAAGACCAAGACTATGTATGCAAGACCAAGACCAAGACCAAGACTATACTTGTAAACGCAAGACCAAGACCGCGGGTGCAAGACCAAGACCAAGACCAAGACCACCCCGGTCTTGGTCTTGGTCTTGCATTTGCTCATCACTATTGGTAAGTCGTTTGGCTTCTGTGCCGGCGTCTTAGGGTCGATCCCCAGCGGAAGAGAAATTTATTTTGATTCATTTCTCATGCTAATATTGCTTCCCTGCCTCCCTAGACAACATGCCATTTAAGCTAAGCGTTATATCGCTAAGCGATAGTAAATGTATGGAATTGGTGGCTATGACATCTCGTGACAGCGACATACATTTCTATCGCTTAGCGATATAACGCTTAGCTTTAATGACATGTTGTCTAGGGGGGCTGGGCTGAAAAACTGTTTAGTTGGATGAAATTGATGTTTGGCAATAAACTCGCCACTTGCGCAGAGTGCAAGAAAGTATTTATAATCACCATTTCAGGCCACTCTCATCCAGTAATGAACTGGACTTTTCTTGGACAGCCCCGATCGCGTATTTACCATTCCGTGTTGATTAGGAGGCAAGTACTGCCTCGAATTAGGCACTACTAGAGACAAGGATAATTACCAATGTAAAATTCGATGCTCTATACCTATCTTGTGAAGGTAATTACGACGCAAATTGTGATTATGTCATTGAAAAATTCATTAAGTACTAATCTTACACAAAGAAATTGTCTTTACGAATTTTTATGATATAATGTAGATTTATGTAGATGAATCTATTAAAATAAAAATAATCATACACAAAAAATGCCTCTAACACAGCTTTGTAACGCTCAATCTATACACATGGTAAAATTTATATACCTGTGTACGATCGAAAGACGCATGCCTTGAATTGAACAAACTAGTGCCTAATTCGAGCTGTATTTGCCTCCTAATCAACACGGAAAGGTAAATATGCGCCCCGATCTTCACAAATTGATTATTATATCTCGTAACGAAATACTAACATTTTAACAGAATACATCATAACCAATCATACCTATTCCTATATTCAATAGGAATATTTTGAACATACATACCATCACGCCATGTCCCTTACCGGGTAGGTAAAGGGAACCGAATGGCATATTTTTCTTTAATTTTGGCACGTATTGATCACCTCATCATTATTCATGCATCGCCTCATTCATGTTCGATTATTCATTTAAAGCTTCTAATATTCATAACCACTGATCACTTATCTGATATAATAATAATAATAATAATGAACACTTCCTTGCAGCCTGTGCAAGTGGCGAGTTTATTGCCGTATGGCAATTTCTTCCAACTAACCAGTGTTTTCAGCCCAGAGAAGCAATATTTGCGTGAGAAATAAATTTCTCCTCTGCTGGGAATCGAACCCAGGACGCCCGCACAGAAACCGAACGGCTTACCAACTGTGCCACGGCGGTCGGCACAGTTACAATATGTACACAACATAATGATGACAGTTTATATACATACATGTTGTGTAGGTCATCTTCTTGATAATTCATGTCCATTGCTATTTCATACTATGGAGCGGTGCTCTAATCACAAATTTAAAGGGTCTTGTGAACTCTCCTCGTGCCGAGAATTTCTTTTATAACCAAAAAGTAGTCGTGATGTGAGATGGAATAATAGAGATAGATAATACGGAATGGAGTAAGTCCCACCTTAGCACATTCTGGTGGTAGAAATATGTACTTGTTATTTACATTAAAAGACGTGAATTTTTATTTTATGTAACCAATGGTAGGTATCTGAGATCATGTAGGTAATAATAATAGGAAAAATAATAAACACATCCTTGCGTCCTGCGCAAATGTCGAGTTTATTGTCATATGGCATTTTATACATACATACCATCAAGCCATATCCCTTACGGGGTAAGCAGAGAGAACCGAGCGCCATACTCCTCTATTTTTGCACACATTCCTAGCTTCCTTTACATCCATGCATCGTCTCATACATGCTCGTCGATTATTCAAGCTTCTTATATTTCCTTCTTTCAAAATATCATTCACATGGTCATGCCATCCCTTTCTGGGGCGGCCCCTGCTATTCACTCCATCTCTTACACCCATGCATATTTTTTTGGTCAGTAGTTCATCATTTACTCTTTCAATATGTCCAAACCACCTCATGGAATTCACTTTCATTTTACTAATAATACTCATCTTCATCTTGCATTACCTCCTTATGTCCTCATTTTTTATTCTATTATATATCGTTCTATTACATACTCTTCTTAGTGATCTCATTTCCACAGCATTTATTCTACATATGTACTTTCCTTCAATTTAAAAGACGTATTAACTAAACTAAACCGTATTTCCAGCCCAGAGAAGCGATAAAGCGATATTAGCGTGACAAATTAATTTAAATAAATTTCGATCCAGGATGTCCGCACAGAAACCAAAAATTTATATTCTATTTCGACATTTTTTTTTATTAAAACCGGGAACTCAAGGTATAACTACAGTGTCTACGACCTGTTATCGGCAGGTTTTTCTTTAATATTCTTAATTCGTCTCTATTGAGATGCTAAAAAAATTGTGAAAAAAATATTATTTACTCCTGACAGGGAAAAGAATCCAATGTTTGCGTATATACCTATAACTTTTAAACAAAATATTCGATTTATTTTTTTATTAAATGAATATTATGTCATTTTAAAGAGAACATATATTCTTGTAGGTGAACGAAATCGGTCTTGGCAGGATTAGAAATCGCGACCACTGGATTATAAATCCAGCGTGCCTACATCTCTACCACCACGCATCTTTTGTTGCTTAGATGGTTTCCGTGTCCGGACTTGCTACCACTGCACTGTGTCTTGGTGCGTGCATGTCACTCCTATCATGGGATGGGACATGTCAGTAGGTGCACGTTATTGTCCTATCTGGTGTCTCCCTCTCATAACCACATAGGTGTCATTTTTCTATGATAGGTGTCAAAAAAGGTGTCATTTTCAAGATTATGGAATAGAATAAGTACGGATATTGTGTCGTCTAACTCAATTTATATTTTCAAGAGAAGGAATATTTATCCTTGAACACCTGATCCCGATTTCCTCTCCTTGCCCTTGCCCTATCCTTTTTTTACATATAAATTTTCTCGGGAAACTAACAGGTACTATGTCAAATATCAATATAACACGCACCCAATAACAAGTTGCCACATTCTGGAGACTCATGATAACACAATTAAAAACTGTGTCTCCACCGGGAATCGAACCCGGGACCCTTGGATCAGCAGCCAGATACCTAACCAACTGAGCCACGAAGGCCGACTGTTAAACTCTTGTTTTGATTGTATCTTAGTGTTATATATATTTTTTTCGCTTTTATTCTTTTGTTGTTGTACGTACACATTTTTGTCATACTTTGTAATCTGGTTGGTTGGAAGATGAATAAATAAATTTAAAAAAAATTACCCTTGTCATATTTACACAATTCAATTGTAATGTGGTTTGTGATCACTCAATGAGTTCAGCAATGTTGATCATATCATTGTTAGTTCTGTGATGTATTCAGTTGAAACTATTTTTTCCGTCTGAACCTCAAATAGTAATAAAATTTTCGTATAGTTTGTTTGTACTTATATCATATTCTATTTCTGTATGACATTTTTCTTAGAAAATGATACGCTATTTTCAATGTTTTAAAACATTATTTTTTATATTCAACTTCAATAATAGGTATGTGGGGAAAAAAATATTTTTTTTTTCCTTTGTAGAACCTAAGGTCAATATGGAGTAAGTTATTAAATATCTACTGGCAAAGGAACAATAGAAGGTTTTTTTTATTAAAATAATATCGTTCTGAACGAACAGGGGATCTCTCGTGGTTTCAATGAGAGACTACATAAATTTATATTCATTACTTAAAGTCTTTAGAAGGCGGTCATAAAAAATCCAATTTGAATAGAGGAAAGTCTCCAGAATCCACGGATTTACATTTTCCTATTGGAAACATCAAATATTATACAAGGGGGTCTAATTGTTTATTTGCTTTTCATTCAAATATAAATTGTTCGAATAAAAAATGTAAAAAAATAATTAAGGATCTTTATTATTTAAATATAGATGATAAAATCGAAAATGAAAAAACAAACAATCAGTGTTATTTATAAAAATAAATTTGGTTCAATTGAACCCGGTTCAAAGTCTTATTCTGAAATTCAAATATTCTCATACAATAATTATTTATTCTTATATGAGAATATTTGAATTTCAGAATAAGACTTTGAACCGGGTTCAATTGAACCAAATTTATATTTATAAATAACACTGAATGAGATTAAAGTGACAAGATTAAAATTCTTTAAAATAAATGTGTGAATGTTTGTGTTCGTGATCAAAAGTCCTTCAAGCAAAATATTATTTTAGTTATCCCCCAAAGGAATGATTTTTAATTTGCAATATTTAGTAATTTAATAATATTATTCCAACACAAAGTTGGTTAACATGGCCCCTAATAATGACAACATGTACCTTTTTAATTGATACTTATTCCTGTATTATCTTTTGTTCCATTTCTTTAGCTGCTTTTCTTAGTTTCTCTTGGAAAAAAAAAACTTTTTCCAAACAATAATAAAAATAATTCAGTTTTATTCATGTAATGATATCCCCAGATAATGTAGTCATTATAATTCCAACTTGTTTGTTGGTTTCCACAGAAATATTAATATTGTCATATTCTTTACAATATTTTCACAATAATATTTAACTAAGGAAAAGCATAGTAAAATATTTTTATGTCCTTTAAATAAGAAAATATTGCGATGGTAGGGGGTGTATGAGCTTAAGTGAAACTACAAAAAAAAAATTAAAACAATCCTACCATCCGCCGACTTACCCTGTGGTAGCCATGAAACTCACAGTTATATCACATCACCTCAGGGCGTGAAGCCATAATATTAATTTCATCTAAAGACAAAAGATTAATATTGATAAACATTTGAAGTATACAATTTTAGAGAGGAAGGGTACTATCTGCTGTTGTGAGAAGATTAACATCATGTAAAAGACCAATTTCAATGACAAGATTTAATTACCATTGTATGCTGGACAAATATTACAGGATAGCTATTAAATAAATATTAAATTAATTATATGATTTCAGATTACAAGATATTATGAATAACACAGTATTTCACGAAGAATATTTAAGTTTTTCAACTATAAAGTTTATGCATAGGTAGCAGAGATTGTAGACATTCAAAAGTAGCAGGTATACAGTACATTTTTTATTTTTTTTATTTTATTTGAAAAAATGGGCAACGTACAGAAATATTTTTTTAAACAAATATAATAAATAAAAATAGCAACATAAGTAATTGTAACTAAATCAGCCCACCTTTGATTTCATGTTGCATTGTACTCACTACTGGTAATAAAAAAAATAAATTATTATTCCTGTCTAACGTGGCTCTTGAAAAGAGTCCTGGACAATGTCCAGGACTCTTTTCCAGTAGTATGTCCAGTGGACACACAGAATATGTCCACGGACCTGATCTTTTCCAAATTATTATACGTGGTAAGGCATCGGTACAATGGCGAATTTTGAGCGGCATTAGTGTTTTTTTTGTCTAAAAAGAACGTTGAGGTGTGTCTTGTTCGTTTGTTTGGTATGTTGAAGTTAATAATTTTCAGAAGGTCTGTACAGTCAATATTGAAGTTTATTATGTCATAAAGGTACATCAAGTCTGAGGTCCTTCGTCTTGTCTGTAAAGTCTGCAATTCATGTTTGTAGTTATTACCAAATTTGTACTTCATATGTTTCAAAAATATTTGTTGTATTCGTTCTATATTGTTAATATAAATATTATATTGTGGATTCCAGATGACTGATTTTCAATGTCAAAACAGCTCATCATCATCAGTATAAAACTCATAGCATCGTTTGGTTGATTGCACGAATGTCACACGGGGTGTGTGACATCGGCCAACATCATACATCATTTATCAAGGCATGGTCCAGCATCCAATGATTGTTAAAAAGTATAAAAATATTCACGTCACGAGGTTGATGTGGATTTCAACAACACAAAAATCATATTTAGCCTTAAAGGCACAACATTATACAGGAATAAAGGAAGGCGGTAATTCAGGAAGGAGAGGTTCTTTGATAGCGTGCTGCCCTGTAAAAATTCAGCTGCCGTTAGAGACTACTCATGCCAATTATTTACAAGAAAAATAACAATATTATATAGCAGTGTGTGAAACTCACCTTCCCGAATCTGTCAATGAGTTTGACCGCCTTCCTACATGTCGCTTTTTATTTCTTTCTCGTTTTAAATATTAGCCACAGCTCTAAGATGTCCGTGCGACATGCCTCCATATTGAAAAAGAAAGAAACGATAGCCGTCAAATTTGTCTATGCGACACATTCGGTACGTTCCAAAATCGCCCATCGATACTCGCAGAAGTACGTTTCACACACTACCAAGTCGACAGGTGGAGGCGATGACGTCTATATAATAAAATAACCTCATAATATACATTCCATAAATTTAGCATAAATGCTTGTGCTATAGGTGAACGAAATCGGTCGTGGTAGGATTCGAACTCGCAACCACAGGATTACTAATTCAGCGCGCTAACCGCTCTGCCAAAACACATTTATTTATATAGTTTGAACATTTTTTTAACGTTGTGGTCACAAATGTATCCTTAAAATATTAACCATATAGGTATTATGCGTATTGATTAGATATCCGACTGCTAAGCCAAACGCAATCAAACAAAATGTGAAATTGAAATAAATAAATCAATTCTAAACAAATCATTATAATTAAAATATAAGGATTAAAAATTATGTTTATAATACAACTTATTACTTATAAAGTTTTAATGTTAGTAAATGAGTAATATTTTCCATAAAAAAACTTTAATTAAAAAAGTAATAATAAAGTTAAAATGTTAACAAACAAGTGATTAATTGCTCTCACTAGTGTTTTATTGAGGGAACAACTCTGGTTGGTAATTGTGTTTCCTAAAATCGATCATTTAGCACAGGGCAGTAATCAGTTAACAGGGAAATACAGAATATACCTAACACAGTATGTTTAAAAGATTTGTATACAAATGCTCAACATGTTGATTTCTAAATTATTTCTGCTGTAAATTGCATCATTACGATTATTTATTTATTGCAGTGTTATTGTGCCCTTCAAGATATTTAGCGCTACCTCTATTAATTTACCAGGTGTCCGGATACCATTGCGTCAAAAAATAAATTTGTCCCTATTTAACAAGTACAAATACATCTTTCTACATTCCCTAAGTTAAGCATAAATGCTTGTGCTATAGGTGAACGAAATCGGTCGAAGTAGGATTCGAATTCGCGACCACTGGATCACTATCTCAGCGCGCTAACCGTTCTGCCATCGACCTATCTAAAAAAAGGGATGTTTCTTATAATAATAATAATATATTTATCTAACATAAGAAAAGAAAACTTACAGAAACAATACACCACAGAGACCACTCAGTATTTATATAAAAAAAAATAAAAATACAAAACAAACAACATGTTAAACAAAAAAAAATAATAATAATAATAAGACACGATAACATCTGCAAACACATATATTTGGAACTAGCCTACAAACATAAACTTATCGAAACACAAGCCAAGTGGTATCAATACACATCCCCAGCTGTAACAGAAAATGATAACTACAAACTATACTGGAATAGAGACATAATCACAGACAGAACAAACCTGCATAACCGACCAGACATTACATTTATCGACAAAATACATAAACACACATATCTAATAGAAATATCGATACCAAATACAGCAAATCTACAAAAGAAACATTTAGAAAACATAGATAAATACATTGTTAGCAGAACAGATAAAATCACAGTGGAAACAAAGAAAAGTAACAATAGTCCCAATAATATTATCATCTACAGGCATCATACCAGAAACACTTCAAAAAAATATAGACGTACTAAAGTTACCCCCATACGTCATCACCAACATACAAAAAACTACAATAATCAACACATGCACAATAGTCAGAAAATTTCTACAGGTACCACTTTGAACAACTACACACAGACACACAAACACATAGCCTCACAACTTGAGTACGCTCCGTTGTGAAGGAAATTACCGGATCATAACCGAGATCAACAAGTTTGCAATAATAATAATAATATACAATGGGTGCTCCCTGATTGGCATCATTCCATCACTTTACCTATGTCTATCTAACTTGGAATAATTCCTGTTTTAAGACAGACAATTTCAATGTATTCGATAATATAGTTCAATTTGTCAACATTGGAATGAAATAATGCTCTATTTTCACATATCTTAGGGACCCACAGAATAATCTAAAGTTTCTGTGAAAAATAACGATTTGAAATTGATTCAACAAGGTAGAGATATATTATTATAAGACTCTTTGCCAACTTATCGATGTCTACCTAAATTCGTGGAGATTAAAGGTTGAAATATGTATTAAGTCTCCTTACGGCGGCACTGATTTCACCTAAAAGTCGATGAAAGCACATTAGCATTGAACCATTCCTTTCCTTTTGTGGACCCATAATGGGCCATAACTGTACCCTTCTGTTCATTTCACTTCTCCAAATATTTCAACTCAAAAAGCAATAAATCATGCATTGAATTGATTAATTGAATCTGCAAAAACCCCAACAAAGTTTATTCGCTCAATTCTATTTAGGTACAAAAGATCCGCCGAGGGGAGATGATGATATTACAGCACAGATTGGAGGAGTAGATGGAAGATAATTATTTGAAGATGCTGGATCAGTAAAAGGAGAGGATTATTGCAAAAGATGAGTTCCAGAGGTACCTATTTGCTCACTCACCCATATAATATAATCCACATAATAAAATTAGGTAGGTACCTATTTACCTATTTAAGCACCTACCTAAATTTTTATAGACCTTTAAAATTAATGATACCTTGAGCAGTCGAGCACTTTAAATATAACTAGTTGCATGTAACACATGATATCCAACTGTCGAAGGCGATAGTATGCATACTTTAAGAATTCGTAACAAACTATAAACACTTAAACACAAATCAAAAAATATTTTAAGATATTTTGTTTTCTATATAAAACGTGTAGGATATATTTCAGGATAGGATAGTTAGGAGGTCACTCTGATTTTCCTACCAAAAATATGAAAACAGCATGATGTATGTTTGTAGATTAAGTAGGTATCAAACTATTGAGTCAATTGAGTGAGATGTTGTGTAATGTTTACTGCCTAATAAATTGTACGAAACGTTGTCGTCACTTAATTAAATGTTTATAAAAATTGGTACACTTTACAATATGTGAAAATAAACTTTGTACCTCTTGATGAATATATGTATGATATTTTTATCAAAGATCAGGACCAATAAGATCATTACACTTAGCAATAGATATGTCATCCACCAAATATTTACATATGTGGATGAGTCTAAGTTTGAAGAAGATAAGAAGATGTATCTTGCGATTGCGGGGAGGTCCAATATGATGATGATGGTCTTGTCTGCCGAAACATAGTACTTACCTACTAGGATGTAACGAGGAAGACTTGGCTATGGCAAATGATGTAGCGATGCGAAGCCTAATATTTATGTCCGAATATGTAATTTATTAAAATAAATACAGACGAATTAAAAATACAAATAATTGAACTTAATAAAATTCTGTAACTTATATCAAAACATTCTGAATTAGTTAATAGGTATAATACGTACCTATGATATTATTAAGTATGTACTCGTATATTGTTATGTTGGTCTCTTCCTGCCTACCACAGTCAAACACAACTTTCGTTACGGATTTAAAACTTTGTGATTTATGTTTGAAATAATATCTGAAAGGTAGAAAAGGAAACTCCCTGGACCGTTTTCGGAAAGACTTATTTTATTATTGGAATAAATTAATATTTAATACGAATATTTTAAGACTGTACTAATACAACATTATAATAATTCATTTGTATACTTTTTGTAATAATATGATTTCGATAAAACAGTTTTAATTGAAAAATGAAGACATAAGATATATTTAGGTACAGATCTATGTGACTAATTATTTCACTAATTTTTATTTTGTTAGAAAAATCATAATAAAAAAATAAATCGTTCCATAAATGAAAAAGTTGTGACCAACCTTTAACTCTCCATACACAGTACCTAAGTGTATATTTCTTCTTCTTGAAAGATTGACAATCCCTGAATGCATTTTTATGAAGTACATTTATATTAAATTCCTAAACAAATATCAGTTTCCTTGAGGACAAAATATGTTTTTGGTATGTTTGGTTTTCTCTACCTACCTTTTGAGGAAGATGACAAAAAAAAAGGTTTCTATAGGAACACCATACAATTTCAATATGAAGTCAATAATTTTCCCAAATACCTAGTAGACAGAGAGAGAGTGTGTTGCCACTTTCATTATAAAATGACTATAATATTAAAAAAATATTATGTATAAGAAATAATCTAGACATTTTCATATAAATATGCAGTATCACATTAACAGATGAAATTATAGAGAATTGATGAATTGGTGATTTTGTCTATGGAAAACGAAAAAAAGTTAATTTACTTCACACATATGGTATAAATATGAAGTTCATCGACCTTTTAGTTTGGGCTGTTGTGATGTTATAAAAAATTATGTATAGGGAAAAGTTAATTATTGGGAATTTCAAGTTTTTTTTTGCGAACACACTAAATTGATTTTGTCAAGTGGCAATATTTTTTTATAATGATCAGTAAGTTTTATGTCAAATTCTTTCTTTTGCCTACACACATCGAAGCGATACGACCAGTGTAGAAAATGGCGGCAGACATTAAGTAAAATTTCTGAATTTGGGGTAAGTTTATATTATGTGTTCGTGTGACAAGATAGTTTTGCGAGAGATCATTTTTCAAATCAATAATCCTGTTTTTCTTTTCCATAATCTAGATGCTGATATAAATGTCAGACATCCCAAATTCAATCCTACCTTAATATTGCACACCCACTCTGATGAGCATATTTTTTTTTATAAATTTTGTAATTGGATTACTCGAATGTAATTTCATTTATTTTACAATTGGAAGCCTATTTTTTTGGATATTATTTTGCAATTACCATGCCTGGACGTACAGAACGATGAAATGTACGACAATTAATTCTACCTGATCTGAAATTTTATAACATACTAGTGAACCCCCGGCAAACTTCGTATTGCCTGTATAATTAAAAATCGTCCTCCATAACCACCCGTCGCTTCAGACTCTTCAATATCTCCCATCCCTTCAGTACTTCCCGTCCCTTTGGTTACTCCCGTCCCTTCGGTTACTCCCGTCCCTTCGGTTACTCCCGTCCCTTCGGTTACTCCCGTCCCTTCGGTTACTCCCGTCCCTTCGGTTACTCCCGTCCCTTCGGTTACTCCCGTCCCTTCGGTTACTCCCGTCCCTTCGGTTACTCCCGTCCCTTCGGTTACTCCCGTCCCTTCGGTTACTCCCGTCCCTTCGGTTACTCCCGTCCCTTCAGTACCTCCCGTCCCTTCAGTAGGTGAAGAAAAAGTTTTATTCCCGACACAATACTGGGAAGACCTACGAAGAGACAGTTGGACCTTCTTTTTCCAGGATTCTCCAACTTCATAGGTAAAATGAACAAATACAGATAAAGAAGAAGAAGAAGAAAAAAGTTTGAATCCAGAAACTGTCCTGGAAGACCTACGAAGAGATGGAAGGACAGTTGGAGCTTCTTCTCCCAGAGTATAAGGTCATTTTTCCTTCATAGGTAAAATGACCTAATACCCGATGAAGAAGAAGAAGAAAAAAATTTTAATCCAGAAACCATCCCGGTCATATGCTCGACAATTCACCAAAGTTTCATTGTAATCGGATGAACGGTTCTCAGGATAGTCCACCTTCATAGGTAAAATGACCTGATACCCGATTAAGAAGAAGAAGAAGAAGAATTTTTTTTAATCAAGAAACCATCGTGGGCATACGATCGACAATTCACCAAAGTTTAATTGCAATCGGATAAACGGTTCCCAGGATAGTCCACATTCATAGGTAAAATGACCTAAAACTCAATGAAGAAGAAGTTAAAATTTTTTGATCCAGAAACCATCCCTGGTATACTCTCGACAGTTCACCAAAGTTTCATCGCAATCGGATGAGCGGTTTAGGAGCGCATTCAACACATACATACATAGATACATAGATACATACAAACATTCAAATTTATAATATAGATGATATCAAAGGAATTATGGATAAGGAATTGTCAGTGACAATCTTCTACGTAGTTAAAAATTAATAAGGACACAAACAGTTTTCTTCACTTGGATTTTATTGTAACATAAAGGGATCTGGATCCAAATGGACAACGAGAGTTTCGAAATTTAAATACATCTTCTACAACCGGATTCATTTGAAGATATTGGTCATCGAAGGGAACTTCTTATTCATGCTGCGAGTCGATATTGTTATTTAAAATGTTTACTCCATAGCTGTATGATGAGTTTTATTTTTATGATTTAATGTCTATAACCATATGAATGTGAATCCATTATGTTTGAACCTCGTATAAATTGGAATCATGATTTTGATTGTGATATGAAAGAGATTTTGTTGGGTGTGATTACGATGTCGATTCATGATGTATGAAAATTTCAATCTTTAACATTATTTTTATATCAAATATTTAAAATTTCATTTTTGTATTCAATTCCATTTTCCTCTTATAGGAAATAATTAATATTATACAAAAAAAAATTTGATATTTTTAGAGTCATGCATTATACTTTTATTTATACAATAAAATGTAAATATCTCAAAGTGCGCTGTCTCTCTATTTTCCCAATACAGTGCATCAAATCTCTCATATTCATTTGATACTTTTATCTAACTTAATTTAATTTGTTTAAATTCATTTTGTCTTCATATATATTCATGATTAAAACATGACCCTGGGATTAAATTTTCACGAGTCTCAGAGTCTCATTGCCTCTATCGCTGGCTGTTGGTGGAGGGAAGTGTTGGAGCATGTATTGTGACCTGAATAAATACGTTGAACCATTTATAAAGGTCGTAATCATATTAAAAGCTGTTCCAATATCACACACCTTCTCACTGTATAGAGGACACAATTTTTCATATGGATGTATGGATTACAGCATACGGCATACGATTTACGGCATACACTCAAAAACATCACGGTGAAACTCAAAGTATGCAATCTCTACATGATACCCATTGAGAAATTGATGACGAAAAATATGCTTAAAAATTGTGAAATCATGAATCTCCACTATACCATAGTAGTGGAGAGTAAAAAATATTAGGTATGTTGGTTGTGTCGTGTACTTTGAAAAATCCGTTTTTGTTTTAAACTAGATGAAAAAATATATTAAAGTTGAGGCACCGACACCGACTGAGACTGTGAGGCTCCGGCTTTGAATAGTGCTTCCATTATATTTCATCACAATCGTTAGCATGTTTTTTTGATTTACTATCATCGTTTTACGAGACCAAGATTCATTGTAATAAGTGTATAAGCGCTTCAAATAAGTCGATAATAATTTTTTGAATTTATTAAAAAACCATCCAATGAGCACTTAGATCCATTAAAAACATATTTTGTGTAAAAAAAGTAGTACCTACACAAGTTTAGGAATTACAGAATAAATTTTTTCACGAATAACTTTTAACTTTTCGCATATTTTCTTATCAAAAGAAATGAAGCTTTGAAAAACAAACTTTTAAAATCTCTATCATCATCAGAATAACACTCAAGTATAATGTTAGGTGAACGTTAAAGGTTTTGAAAAAAGGCTTTTATTTTTTGTTAAACGACCTTAAAAAAATAGCTTATATTTAACTCTATCTGTATTGGTTACATGTAACAATTGCATAATCTATACATGAACAAGTTCAAGGTTACAATAACATAATCAAAACATTCTTTTTCTTTCAATATTGTTTATTGTTGGTAAAGTTAATATCCCATTACCAGACTTACTAACTTAATTAACGTGTCCGGGTAAACATTAGGCCTTCCCACTCTAATACGTTGCAATAGCAATTGCTGCATCATTTACCACAGCCAAGTCTTCTTCGCTACATCCCTGTACCATGTGTCGGCAGACAAGAAGATGCTTATCATCTTGGACCTCCCCGCAATCGCAAGATACATATTCTAGTCCTATTCCCCACCTGTACAGGTTCTATTTGCACCTTGTGAAACCTACACGGAGTCTATTCAATGTCTTCCATGTACGGTAGGATAAATAATGGTGTCCCGGCCCCAAAACCTCAAACAGCTCGTTTCGACTTCCACTGCATTGATTAATCCAGCGCTCGTGCCTTGCCCTTTCTTGCGGTACTTGAAGGGGGTGATGTCGCGGCCAAGAAACTTTTCCTAGATTTTAATCTTGTCATCGGAGAACTGTGACCAAATAGAGGATGTCTTGGGTCCGTTTCCTGCTTCTTTCTTTCAGAGTCTGCAGCTACCTTTCTTCTGACATTTGGAGGGGCAATACCTATTATCGATAATACCTATACCAGACTAAATAACGATCATGTTGTTAATGTTAAACTTGCACTGGACAGACCCACTCAGTCCAGAACTAGAGGCCATCCACAGGCCACATGGTGGACAAATATTTAGAGGAAGCTGAGAGAGGAGCAACTAACCAAAGAGATGATGAGAGATCGAAAGGAGTGGCGATTGTGTACCAGAAGAGCTGACCCTTGATGAACTGGGAAGAGGCAAGGAAGAAAAACAAAATTGTGAATATCATCTCTCGTAGATCCTTAACAGTTATAAATAGATCCGTGATATGCTTTGTAGGAATTAATTTCTGGTATCATTAAATAAATCTTAACCATCATGTACTTCTCATATTTGACTGAATTAAAATATCTATATGTCATCTGAATGATTTTGTGCAAGATAACAAAAAGTAATGTACGCATGTTATTTTCCGATATATATTTTTTTTAAAGTTAGGTACCTACTTGATAAGATATCTGGAGGTAATTAAATCCATTATAAGACTTCTCCCGCGTGTCATAATAAACCGCTACGTTGACTTGAAATTTGTACAAATGGCTTGAGTTAAATATTTTACTAAAAGAGGAAATGGATTTCGCCAAAACAGAAAAATGAGGCAATCAGTTCTCTCGACTTATACAATAAGTTACAGAGCATAATGATTCATATTTACATATAACATGTATGTAGATATATGTAATAATTGTTTGAACACGTTTCATTCTATCGATATTATTTATATTCAAAACAAAGTCCCTTGCAAACCTCTAGAATATTAGTGAAAAACAAATAAAAAAAAAAATTTCTTTTTGTTTTTTTTTCTTTTCGTGATTATACTCAAAATTATATAACAGATATACTATTAACTTAATAATTAAGACGTACAAAGCAGCGATTCCAAGAAACCGTTTTTTTTCTATATTATATTGGTAGGTTTACATAGGCATTGTTATGAAAATACAAATAACAGAAGTATTTTCAAAAATAATACCAAACACATTTTTGCTTTATTGACAAGTCTCCATTATTCTGGGAAATTTGGTAATACTGTATCATTATTCTTGGCAATTTGGCAATACTGTATCATTTAAATGGCTATTGTAATATCTGCCTACCTTTATTTTTACATGGCAACTTTCTATAAAGTATGTAGTATGATACATAAAAAATCCTTTTGATGTTATGTTAAAAAGCGATGTCCATTATTCAAACATACAAAAGAGAAGATATTGTATGAAAGATAGTGAAGTGAGTATTATTTCTATTGATCACGTATTCGTGGAATATTCTCACAAATAAGAGACGATATTGAAATAAAGACATTGAGTAGGTTCACAAGTTATTAAACTCGTAGCAATGAATCTCTGAAACTGATATCTTTTTTATAGAATGGTTGGTTGTGTATATTTACCAAGAAGTTTATGAAATGAGATGAAATAGCATTTAACAAGCTTCTTATAAATATATTATACCGTATGCAAGTGGTGAGTAGATAAGTATATTATTATAAGACTAGCAAAATTAATATCGTAAGTCTCCAGAATGTGGCAACTTGTTATTTGTGTACCTACGTGTTAAATAATTATTTGACATAGTAGGTACCTGTTAGTTGCCTGAGAAGCTATATAAATAAATAAATAAAAAAAACAGCATTTTCGTATTAGGTACCTATCTGTGTATAATGGTAGATCTTTGTGTAATCTAAAATTTCTAATTAAAATTCCGTCCCGACCGTCCCTTTAGTACCTTCCGTCCCTTCAGTCCTTTCCGTCACAACAGTCTCTTTAGACATTTTTTTTTAAAGAATAAATATGTCCTTGTAAGTACATTAACATCCTCACACATTAAGATAAACAAAGCTATCTTTATCTGTGGTTGTAGAGAGACAGATAGATATATTATGTAGATCCCCCATTATTAGAGTTATTTTAGAAACATGCTTCGATCGGCATGTCATTTCATTGTTTTTATTTCTTCGGTGTTTTTTGTGGAAACTTATTATAAAAAATATTTGGTAGGTACTTGTGTATTTTTTACTATCTTCCTTTGGCTTTTACTTGTGTGAAAGTGACTAAGGAAGATATTTATTAATTTTAAATGAAAGTTTAGCTGAGTTCCTAGTTCTTCTGTAATATTCCAACTTCGTCTCTATTGAGATGTTAAGAAGTTTGCAAAAAAAAAAAATATGAAAGTAAATCTCACTAATAATAAATATTTGAAAATTGAGATTTAATTTCGATTTAAAATTTCAAAATATGTTCAGGTAGGTACATAATAAGAACAATAGTGTTCTGCTAATATAGGGATATTTTTTAATCTAAAATATTATGTGAGATGTTTTTCCTGTAAAGAAAATGATATAAATTTTATTTGTTTTCTCTTTGGGTAAGTATAAATGGCTCGTGGTTTGAAACAATGAAATGGTAAAATGTCATATTAGGTATGTGTAGTTATGTTACTTGACAATTACAAGTGAAAGACCGCGTAAGAGAATCGTGTCCCTATATTCCATTGTTTCAGGAATTGTGTCTCATTAATAATAAGCCATGCATTTCAGTATGGTGTGGATCCAGGAAATAGTCCAGTGGATTAAGGAAGAAGGGTGATATTTTTCAAGTGTGTCGAAATCACAATTTTCATTTGCTCAAACGGTCTCAATGTGAATACTTATCTTTTGATTTTGCTGAAATTGATTCTTCGACCAAATTTAAATAAAATCTCTTAAATTGTTCTTGTGTTGGAAATTAACGGTCTAACTTATGAGATTTCATTAAAAGCTTACTAAACGTGCAACTAGATACTCACGACTATAATAGTTAAGATCGGTATTAAAAAATCTATTAAAGATCGGTATTATAAACGTATACTAAGATGTGACTAACTATCTCACCAAATTGTTTACGAACACCCTCATTTATTTTTTTCATATGGCCGCATTGGTTTTACAAATGTCAAAAAATAGATAAATGCATGTTATCTTTGGATAACTGACATCAAAAAATGAAAACAAACACCGCGTTGTGCCGTGTTGAGTCAATTTAAAAAACACCTTATAGGGATTAAATTTTTCTGTCAATCTCCAATAGGATCATATGTGAAACATCCTCCATTTTTAATTATTTGTTATTACTCGTTAGTCAAGCGTTAACAACCCCTCGACCCGTCTTAACTTGATGTCTATGAAATAAAGGTGTAATAAAGATAGTCACGGTTTATAAGTAAACCACGGAACAATAAATATATTACTTACTCCATGAAGTAAACTTTTACTTTAATTACGCTCTATTACAATGTACTAGAGATAGTTAACATTTATAAGTAAGATGGTTAATATTTAGAATCAAAGAAACAATGAAGCTTTAACGCAAAAATATTATTACCAAAAACTCGTGGTTTTTGGTAATAAACTCCGAGATTCACTAACAAACATATAAGTTTAAGTCATTTACTGTCAATTTCTTAAATGATATGTTGTGAAGAAAACATATCAATAGAGACGAAGACGGAAAATTATAAAAGAACCAGGAACTCCTAAAGGGCTTGTGACCTTTCATCGGCTGGTTTACGTGAACACTTTATGCGCTTGCGAAGCGTTTACCAATTATGCCATCCTATTGAGTTCCCTATTAATACAATTTTTGAATGTTCTATAACTATATTTCAATCGTGTAAATCTGTTTGTTTAAAAATAAGCTATCGATACGAAATATAATACGATGGCGTTACAACAAATTGTCTTGCGCATTTCACAGATGGCGATGTTTTTTTTAGCTTTTTTTCAAATGAACCGATTTTCATGATAAAAATATTTATAATTTTTTTTATTGGACTGATAGGGAACTCATTAGGAAAGCATAATTGGTGAACGTTGCGCCAGCACAATTGGATTGATAAGGAACTCAAGGTCCTGTAGGTGCCTTAAGTTCTTGGTTCTCCTATAATGTTCCATTTTCGTCTCGTATTGAGATGTTAAAATATGTCATAAAATAGCATTCAAGAAATTGACAGTAAATGACTTCCATACATATTTGTTAGTGAATCTTGGGTATGTCTATTCGGTATATGGAGGAATCGATTAAGTTATTGCAAACGTTATAAAGAAATATTAATTTGGTCGATGTAAAGTCTCATGTCCTGCAACTTGAAATTTTGGGTACAACTATTATACTTGCTGTGTTCAACATAAAGGCGTCTCTCTAAGTATTTCAAGAAGATTTTTTGAATGTTCTCTATTTGGTTAATGTACATATATTATGTAGTATGGGTTCCGTATCGGTGTGCAGAATTCCAGGTGAGGATGAATGTAGGTATGTAACGTATAGTGTTTTTAATATACCTATTGATGTTTTTAAATTATTTACAGCTGCGGAATACGAAACCAAGCATATGATACTGTAAAAATATTCGAATTTGTTAATGTTTAAGATTTTTTAATGGTTTCAATTCGGATAAGCAAGAAGATTTGCTACACTTAGAGTTTCCACGTTAATGGTATTCTTTAAAGATTATTCTTTGAGATGAACGGGTTAAGGAGGAGATAATCAAGTCAAGGTTCTTCGCTTGGCACAAATGGTAAAAAAATGCCGTATTAACCATTAAGCCTAGTACTTTTATCTTAGAAAAAATGTTAAAAGTTTCGTTTCTGTAGTCGTCCAAGTCACTGTGAAGTTATGGCTTCTTTCCAAAGAAGCAAGGCTGATATGGAGACCTGTCATGAAAAGTTTATATCTCCGGCGACCTCAGTTTTCACGATCATATTCACTCTATTGTTATGTCTTGATGTCATTGTTGTCACAACGCTGCGGTGTTGCTATGAAATATGTTTATGCGTGTTATAATGACCACAAAATTAAATAATAATTCAAAAACTGACAAATAACATGCCAAATTAATTGAAATATTACCGTGGCTTTTAAAATTCACAATGGAACCTTCAGAAGAAAAAAATGTTGGTTAATACATACCTACTGTTAACCATGTGACACATACAATGGTGGGTGGTGCAAAATATGAATAAATAATAGATATTTGGTATCCGTGGCCAATGGCCAAACTTGAATAAATTTCATAATAAATGAACAGCTGACATGAATTTATAAAGCATGATATCAAAAATATTGAATTTTATTTATTTCATATTTTATGAAGTTTCAACACACACCAATTTTTTTATCCATATACATTTGTATCGAGTTTATTGTATGATAGTTAGAAATATTAACATGGCAGAAGTCGCATGAAAATATAATTTACACAGTTGAAATGAGGTCACTAAGAGAAATGTATGATTAAAAATAGGAACGATATAGTAAGAAATGAGGATATTAGACGAAAAGTTATGATTGAAAGAGATATCGTAAGAAGTTATAGGAAAATAAATACTCTAAGGTGGGGTGGCCACATAGATATAATGAGTGATGACCGTCTGACAAAAAAAATATAAAAGGCTGGTAAAAGAGGAACGAAAGGTCGGCCAATGAAAAGTTGGCACGATCACGTAAATGGAATTTAAAAAAAACGGAGACATTTTAAGTATGAAAAACAGAAGAGCCTGTATCAGACGATGCATAGACGCGAACAAAGCGGGAAATGTATGTCAAGACACAGGAGTCTGGCGTTGGGTTCTCTCAGGCTACCCCGAATAGGTAAATGGCGTGACGGTATGGCATTTAGGTTATTCTTCTTCTTCTTCTCCATCGCTCGTCCCTCCCCTGCTGTATGAAGACCTCTTCCATAAGATTTCACTCGTCTCTGTTCTGTCCCCTTCGCATCCAGATTCTATCACATGCCCACTTGGACAATGTCGTCAGACCATCTCTTAATTCTTAAAGGAGGTCATCTACATAATTCTCCTATAATTTTTCCAAGGTCCTAAGATATGTAATTATTGTCCAACTTTAAGTTATAAGTAAGATACACTGTCAATGACAATGCCGGTCCCAATCCTGGATGTTTTACATAGAAGGACTGTTATTGGATTTGGATAAGGCCAGCGACCGATCTGGGGTACAAAAGTACCTGCATACCAATCTACTAAGCTCATTGACCGCAAAATATTTTTTAGAATGAAATATGTACATAGGTAGCATATTTTAGCACAAAAATAACTGCCTTTTGATGTTTGTTTTAGATCAAATATAAAATATTTTTATGGTCGCATAATATATACTCGAGCATTGATTTTTTTCCCTGTCAGGAGTCAATGATATTTTTATGAAAAAAAAATAACATCTCAATAGAGACGAAGTTGGAATATGATAAGAGAATCAGAAGATCAAGACACCTACAGGTCTTATAAACTAAAAAACATTATCTCGTCGTGTACAAGGACTGTTGCTCTCATTGTTTACATTGTTTAGATGGGATCCAGCGGTCGCGAGTTCGAATCCTGCCTCGACCGATTTCGTTCACCTATAGCACAAGCATTTATGCTTATTTTAGGGAACCTAGAAAGATAAATATCTACTTGTTTAACAAGGACATATTCATTTTTTTATAAAAAAAAATAAAATAAAAAATAAATAAATAAGAAAAAAAAATTTCTTCTGCACTTCATAGATGACAATGGTGTTTCAGCTTATTATCAAGCAAAAACATTTTCTTGAATAACATTATAATAGTATAATAAGATCATTCGAAAATTCGATTGATAGGTAACTCAATAACAAGGCATCATTATTCATTTGTGAACTTCGCGCAAGCACATAAAGTGATCACGTAAACAAGCTGATTACAAGTCGTAAGGCCTTTAGGTGCCTTGATTTCCCGGTTCTCCTATAATATTCCATATTCGTCTCTATTGAGATGTTACAAATTTGTCATCAAATACATAAATAATACAATTTTGAATGTATGGATATATTGAGAAACATTAATAAGTGAAAACAAATTCATTAGGTACCTACTGGAATATTAGTGTGTGTTTATTAAATATACCTATGTATTATATACACCATCATGCCGTGTCCTCTGCGGAATTGGCAAAGAGAATAACAAGCCGCACTTTCCTATTCCCACACAACTCACTTCTCTTTCATACATACCTACCATGCATTCTCTCTTATTATTTACCTAGCTCCTTTTAAATCCACCTTTTATGAACCTATTTGGTATCTCTTCATGATGATGAACATAAATTTGAAATTACATTTCTTTGAACTTTATGACTGAAAAAAAAACTCCTTTGAATGTTTTGTAAGTACCTACCTATGTATATAATATATATTTTATGTAAGCCTTGACGGGTAACATAAAATGAGGGTTAAAATTAACGATGTGTTTATATGAAATAGGAAAATCCCTTAATACATAAATCATGGTCACTCCATTTCGAGGTAAAGTGGGTTAGTCAGTCATAAGAAGTTGCCAAAGGAGAAAAAGATAACATTGATATAAAATGAGGGGGAATTGTGCTGCTCCAGGGGTTGCCAACATATTAATTTTATTTTATTTCATTCATTTGTATAAAAGGCATAAATTGCCTTTTATGTACCTATGTAAATACATACATAAAAACACATATTGATAAAAATATATAGAATAATAAAAAAAAATAGTAATACACTTACAAAAAGAGAAAAAAATATATATGCACCTCAACAGTTAAACAATAAATTCAAGAAGAAAAAAATAATGGATATAAGCAAACTTAAAAAAAGTATACAAATGGAATGAAAAATATATAAAATAAACCAAAACATTAAATAAAAAGCATTATGAATACAAAAAAATATCAGAAGAAGCAGTGTTATTTAAATCTGCATATAATTAAAGTAGACCTCTTTATAAATAAACAAAATAGATATACAAAAAATAATTATTATACAATCGAAAATATACAAATCCGCACTAAAAATATATCACAAGTTGTTTTTCTCATAAAAACATGTGTATATAGTATGTTTACATTTATGTTTATGTTATTTCTGTTTATCCCTTTTACAGCTTTTCTATTATATATCCTACTCCATAATTATAATTACTCATCGGCCTTCGTGGCTCAGTTGGTTATGTATCTGACTGCTGATCCAAAGGTCCCGTTTTTGATTCTCGATGGAGACACAGTTTTTAATTGTGTTTTCAGTCTGGATCTCTGAGATAGTTTTCAGAATGTGAACTTTTAATTGGCTGTGAGTTTATACTTGACATAGTACCTGTAAGTTGTCCGAGAAGTAATATAAAATGAAATAAAATAAATATGTATACGACGTAGAGAAATAAATATAAAAGAAGATTTAAGAGTGCATGCAATCAAAGTAAAGTGAATAACCGATAAAGTTTTTCATTACATGTCAGGGTTGTTCTTAAAATGCAAAAAAATGGGTTTCCGATAGTTTAAATCACGAAATAACGCACGTGCTAGTTACCCTTAATAACACGTAACTTCAAAGTGAGTTAGAAGGTTTTAATGTATATCATATTTTCAGTCACTAGTTTTAGATATGCCCTCAGTAAAACTCACCGCAATAGAAGGCGTGAAAGGTAGAAGATCTATAGGTCGCTCATTGATCAAATGGAGTGACCTTGCTTATTTCGCTACACGTTCTACAATCACCTCAGCCCTTCGAGCTGTTCAAGAACATGGAGGCATATCATTCGTCAAGTATTTGAGTGTAGCCACCATCTTAGATTTGAAAAATATTTGATTTTATTTGGGAACCATGTGATTCATATTAATTACACCAACAATATGTAGTTAACTAGTCTCTTCCTATGGCTCTGAAATAAAATTCGCATCAGATATTGGATTTATGACAGGTATTATGGCGGACATTGGGACCTGATTAATCTGTTTTGTGTGAGCCCATACGTTTGTTGAGGTAATGATTGTGAGTGCAATAAGTTGAGAATATGTACATTTTTAGTGTGGAACGGGAACAATCGGGATAATAATTGTCAATAAAAATTGTAAACTGCTAGCCCTAGAAAAGGATTTCCTAGTTGGGCAGCAGTAATCTACTTATTATTGTCATTGTCATATATGGTGTGATAAAAGGTAAATAAATAAATAAAATAAAATATGTATGACCAATACTTAGAAGATTTGTATAACCAATATTTAGTAGATATGTATGACCAATATATAGTAGATATATATGACCAATATTTAGTAGATATGTATGACCAATATTTAGTAGATATGTATGACCAATATTTAGAAGATATGTATGTATGACCAATATTTAGTAGATATGTATGACCTATATTTAGTAGATATGTATGACCAATATTTAGTAGATATATATGACCAATATTTAGTAGATATGTATGACCAATATTTAGTACATATGTATGACCAATATTTAGTAGATATGTATGACCAATACTTTTATGCTTATGAATTTTGTTTTTTTATACATTCTTATAGTCAAGAATTGTTTATTAGGAGTTCTATGATGATTTGTCGATTAATTTCGATTAGGAATTCTATCAAGAAATGTCGGTTAGATGTTTTATAAGGAATTGCTAATAAGAAATCCTATCAGTATTTCTATAAATAACTGACAATAAAGAGTTCTGTCAAGAATTCCAGATTGTCAAATTTAATTTACTGTATGTGAGGTTTTTCTTCTCTTTTTGTCACACTTTGTACATAATATTTTTGGTTGGAATAAATTTACCAGTGCCAAAAAGCTCTCTTGTATACTTTATACTTACTTATATAATGATGTATAAATAAATATAAACATATTTGGAGATAAATCTTAACCCAGATATGTGATTATATCATGCAAACATATATATTTACAAACGATTTGTATATACGTATAGAAATATATTTTACAGTGAGATGTTTCTCTAAAAGGGGCTAAATTAGCCGA
The DNA here is from genome assembly GCA_963576475.1 of Molanna angustata. Taxonomy (NCBI): domain Eukaryota; kingdom Metazoa; phylum Arthropoda; class Insecta; order Trichoptera; family Molannidae; genus Molanna; species Molanna angustata. The sequence goes on along the minus strand of OY754985.1, from coordinate 229,665 downwards.
AATTGTCATTCTGTTAAAGGAAATAAATATTTGTGGAATTTAAATAATTGTATCTACGTCCGTGACATATCCGTTGGTAACCCCTGCTTTAGATAATGACAAAGTGTTTATTATCCACATAAAAAGGTTGGCAGAAGTAATACAAGTCAAATGGTGTCGGTAAAGAGAGTCGAATGTCATTATTTTACTTCCTTATCTTGTTGTGACAACCAAATGCACCGCAGTCATCTACAAATGACATCATTTTGTACGCGGTAAAAGTTTTCAAATAAACATAACAAAAAAATATATATATTAATGAACCCACCTTCCATTTTTTCCGTTTATCTGCTAAAGTTATAATAAATGAAAAATAAAAAAAATACTTTTCGAATTGATAGCCTTGTCCGTTTTTGGAAATCGGTTAAAAAGGATTCCCTCAGCACACGACCAAATGGAACAAAGTGTGGAGAGACCCAAAATAATGCGAATTCACATCGTACAGGAATTATTTAAAAATATTAATATAACAAACTGGAAAACAAAGGTGATGGACCTGAATAAATAGCGGAAAATTCTGTAGGAGACCAAGGCTCACAATGAACTGTAACACCGATGTTTATAGATTTAACGAGTCTGTCATTGTTCATTTTTTCTGTATTATGCTGGTCTCTCAATATCTTCTTCTGGATCTTCTCCGCCACTTATGAACAATATTGAAATGATATAAATATAATTTAATTTTATTTCCAGATCGAGAGTATTGGTACGAGCAGGCACAAAAAGATTTGACAAAGCGTCTTCAAGAACATGGTGATCAGAAGACAGTAGCCAAGTTAGTATTTTTTTATTAACGAATATATCCTCGATAATTTAAATCATCCGTTTTATATATTTTCTACAAATGTAAATGTTATCGGGAGAAATGTTGATTGAAAACAATATATTGAATTTCTATACATTAAACTCCCAATATTATCAAATTATTTAGCATGATCCTTTTCAATATATTGTCACATATATATTATTATTGTACCATCATACAAAATCATTATTTGATGTGAAATTGAAATATGAATTATTAATACATTAATTACAATTAAGGAACAAAACAATGATACGAGAAACGTTTCTATGAAATATCAATTGCCTATAATGTTACAATAATTATATACCAATAAATATATAAGTAGGTACCTATCTAAATGTAACGAACCAATAAATTCAAGTTTATTCTATGGACACTACCACGGGAATTGCTCAGAAGAACTTGCGTCTTTGGTCCCATCTCCACCCACTCGCAACAGAGTCACTCGCTTCACTCAATCGCAGCACCCATTCACAGTGGACCTTCAACATTATACGAACAAGTCGCTTCTCGAACTCCTTTATTAATACAGCAGCCCGACTGTGGAACGATCTTCCGAATTCTGTGTTTCCACCTTCGTACAACCCGGGTCTTTTTAAAATCTGAATTAATAAACTCTTTTTTCTAGATTGCAAACCCCTCCCAACGCTACGAAGTGCGCTTCTTCGGAAGAGTAAAATGGACCCAATTCCTAATAGCTGGTGTCCCCTACGTAGACATGTTAAAAAATAAATGTGGTTAGAAGTGATTTGTAGTAGGTTTATCACTAATTTTGAACACATATTTCAGAAAAAACCGTTTGATGTTTGTTTGATTATACTTGTGTGGATTTGGTTTATCTCTGCCCACTTCCCACAATACTATGTACCTACCTACCTATCAAGTGATAAGTCATAAACACCTTTTCAGGATTCTTGGAATTCGCAATTTTGAAGATATGGGGAACCGGAATTGATCCAGTTGGTAGGTTCCTATTAAAAGAGAGAATTCACCCTGTTTTTACGAACCTATCAAGCACCCTTCAAAATGCTTTGAGAAAAAATTATTATGCGCCTTAATTCAATTTGTGTATCAGAAAAGTTAATAGAAAAATGTTAGGGATATTTAATATTTTAATATTGACACTGTCACAATTTAAATATCAGACAAAGACTTTCTAAACAGCATTTGTATAATGGTCGTTCAAGAAACAAACTATAACAAAATATTTTAGATGACTAAATATAAATAACAGAAATAAAAATAATTAACAAATGTTTATTTAACTTCTTTCATGGCGCCAGAGCCTAAATCGAGCAAATAATTAACTTTGTACATATTTGAAGCAACGTTGAATTCTTAAAAGATTTCACAGTCAATGGAGTAACTAAATAAAATAAAATAAAGTATTTAACTTGTTGTTTTCTAACATAATATATTATGCAAAACAAGTTTGGGCGAGGGAATTACTTAGAAAAAAAGATTGGTGCCCATTGAAGGGAAAATAAGCTGTCTTTGTGGTAGAATTGTGTGAAAATCTAAGTATTTACCTTCTTCATACATTACAATATAATGTTCCTTTGAGGGTTCATTAGGTACTCAACTATTTGAGAATAACAAAACAAATCTCTTGAGATATCTATACATATTGAAAAAAATATATAGGTATGGCAAGAAGAAAATCTATACTGTCCTTAAACTGTGATAGATCTTAAATATTATAAAATTTAGGGACTGATAAAATCATCAGGAATCATATTTTTGCCCTATTAAGACTATAAAAAAACACAAATATTACCTTAATTACTTTGTTATAATTTATTATGTAGAATTCAATTTTACATTTAAATAAAAATAATATGTTTTTGATTGTACATAAAATATTATGTATGTAGTTAATGTCGATAGCTATTTCGCCTTATTAGGGCATCGATAGTCTTGAAATTGCCTTAATATGGTGAGATAGCTATCGACTTAAAATAATATATTTTTTGTATGTAAAATTAACTACCTATATATTTTTGTTATTATTTTTACTTAAATAAAAAATATTAGCAATAGAAAGAGAAAAACTCAAACCTGGTATACCTATGTACTTAGTATATAAGGTCTTTGCTATATACCAATATAAATACCGATTTTCAGCGTTCTAGCTTTTATGGTATTTGAGATGTATGGAAAAATTAAGCATAAACTCAAAAGTTGATAACCCCTGACTGAAACGAAAATTAAAAAAAAAAACTGATTTTTTTTCAATCTTTATATTATTCTAAAATTTTGGGATCTGTGCATTGAGCGGATCAAAAGCTATAAGGGACACACACACAAAGACATAAAGGCAAACTAAATGTACTACTCCGAATTCTGAGAAAATCCATGAATGGAACATAATTATATGCTGCGAGGCCTCTAAGTTGGTATTTTTGAATTCTGAACCATGCAAAACTACTGCATACAATTCTCTCCCATGGGACTAAGACCAATACCTACTGTAGAATCTTTAAATGAAATACCTGTTTTTTTTATATCAAATTGTTATTCATGTGCAAATATTAAACTTGTCTGTTTTTTTAATAATATCATAGAATGAATAAAAAACATCTTTGATACAAAGCGAAGAGCGGAGTTTGTGAAATTGTAATTCAAACCGAACATAGATTATGGAATTCAATCGAAAAATAAAGGAAACGGTAGAAAAAAAATTCTGTTTTCGCACACAGAAGGAGTGATTCTCCTTTTTGCGTGAATTCTAGTGGAAGGAGAACAGACGCTTTCTTGGAATGTTTATTCTGTTATAACGGGCTTTCTCGCTTTTGAGAAATGCGTTCGCAGTCTCAGAAATTCGGATATATGAATGTCTACAGATTTGTTATATTGATTAAATACCTGCGCCTAAAACACTCTGATATCCACGAACAAACGTATGTACATTAACTGGGTATTATACCTACATATTTTCATTGCAGAATAACAACATTCAAGTGTTGAGCTAAAGTGTGACCAAAACCTACATAATTATGGTAATTTATTTTTATTTAAAAGTATTCATGTAATTGATATCAATATTAATAAGGCAGTCTTGGTGATAAGTTCTGGAAATAATATGGTGTGGTGGTACAATTAAAAAGTTAACTAAAGCTATTTCACATTACGTATGTCTGGGCCCATACACGATACGATTCGTCGTTTCTATCGATTTGATGGAAATCGTGACGATCGATCGCATCAAAAATGTTGCCCATACACGAAGCGATTGGTCGTTACGATCGATCTTATACTTATTTGAAACGGAACGATAAAAACGTCTTCAACCAAGAAAATCGTTAACGATATTGACACACACTGTTGATTAGTCGTTTTGATCGGTCTGAAACGACGGATCGTAACGACGAATCGTACCTTGTACGGGGACCATTATAAACGTAGCTAATTTTGTTTGCAACAAAATTTAAATGTACTTAATCGTATTGTATGGGAAACTCACTGATGCCTTTAGGCTAGTGAAATCCCAATTATGAATATCGAAAACATTTATTAAAATAAATATTATTTATTGTAAATAAATAAAAAAATGTAGTTTTAAATATTCGAATTTGGAAATACTATTTCGTATCTTTTATAAACTCATTCATTGACCAAGAGTTTCAAAGTCAACACTCTCCCATCCATAGTAAAATAACGAGTATTTCCTCCTTTATACCATTTCATTTGTCTTACTTTAACTGACATTAAGATAGGAGGACTCAGCTTATTGTTAAATAAAATGTATTTAAAACAATTAATTATATAATCTGTGCGAATCGAGATGGTTTTATTTGGAATTATAATTTATCAGGCATTGAATTTAGCTTTCATTTCTCACTCGCATATCGTTTGTTATTTGGATAAGCTCTTTAACAATTTGATTTAGTTTTCATATTGCTCGTTTATTGGATAATCTACAAGTTATATTTAAACAGAGTTTTAGTTCACTAACGTTACTATATATTATTAAATTGGTCAGAATTGCTAGAGTCAATGTTATGTACCTACATAATATTACTCAACATACCTACATAATATAATTATTTGTATAGGTAGGTATTATAGAGTTGGTACTTAGAAGGACTAAAACGAAAATCACTCGTATAAGGCTTCGAATACTGCTTTCATTCTTTTCTATTATAATTATTTTCGTCAGTCCCGTAAGTACCAGGTAATCGAAAATCGAAATAACAGAGCCCAAACGGACACACAGGCACACTAAATGTTCTACTCCGAATTCTATATATATATGTATATAGAACTTATATGCTGCCAAGCCTCTAAGTTGGTGTCTTTTGACTTCAAAGTTGGAAAAACCCTGAAAAATATAGACCCTGCATACAAATCTCTCCTATCTTGGCATGATACTTTTCGATATGTTAAGAGAGTAAACTTCTCATTAACAAATCGACAGTTGGATAACATTTACTTTGATTATACATTATTTGTAATATTTTGTTATCAATGTTAATTATCCTATTGAATAATGCATGGAGTTTTCACTGGTCCACTAATAAAGCAATGTGCATTATCTGTTTTATAAATTGTGTAGACTGTATAACTCTCTATCAACCAATAAATAAATATTATCCTATTGAATAATGCATGGAGTTTTCACTGGTCCACTAATAAAGCAATGCACATTGTCTGTTTTATAAATTGTGTAGACTGTATAACTCTCTATCAACCAATAAATAAATATTATCCTATTGAATAATGCATGGAGTTTTCACTGTTCCACTAATAAAGCAATGCACATTGTCTGTTTTATAAATTGTGTAGACTGTATAACTCTCTATCAACCAATAAATAAATATTATCCTACTGAATAATGCATGGAGTTTTCACTGGTCTACTAATAAAGCAATGTACATTGTGTGTTTTATAAATTGTGTAGATTGTATAGCTCTCTATCAACCAATAAATTAAAAAAAATAATATTATAAATAACTAAATTATATGCAGACAAAAGTTCAATAATATGTACGTATATCAAGAAAATTTATTTATTTTACCGATTCTGTAGATATAAATATTGAATTAGATATAAATAATTATTATACCATCATATTTCAGATGTGTGTAATATTTTTCATAATACTAGTTGTGTCCGATCGTCAGTTCGGTTTTCGCACTGGGAAATCAACGGTTGATGCTATCTTGGCTATATCTGATATTGTTAGTAGCTCTGATAGTAAATATGTTATCTCTATATCTCTTGATATTGCGAGAGCATTCGACAATGCCTGGTGGCCTCTAATTTTAAAAAAAACTTCGAGACCGTAAGGTTCCTTGCAACATATTATAAAATAGTGAAGAGCTATTTTACTAATAGACATGTGGCCATGCCCGGGGGACAACTGGCGACCAATTAGCATCGGGTGCCCTCAGGGTTCTGTTCTGGGTCCACTGTTATGGAACATCTTGTTCGACGACCTTCTATCACTTTCAACGCCTACGGGCTGCAGTATTTTGGCATATGCCGATGATGCTACAATCCTTATTCAAGGTAACACCCGAGCACTTATTGAGCGCGCAGCTACTCAGTTACTTTCTTCTGTTGCAGATTGGGGCATAAGTCATAGACTCAATTTCGCACCTAAGAAGACATATGGGTTAGTGTTAAAAGGCATAATGAAAAGTCCTCCCTCCATCAAATTTATCAATACGCGTGTAATATTTAAGGATAGGGTCAAAGTTTTGGGTGTTACACTAGATAGAGGCCTAACTTTCCAATACCATGTTCGTGCTGTATCCGACAGTGCAAAAATAGCCTTCCAAAAGATTTCACGTCTTGCTCGAGCTAGTTGGGGCCTTAAATTTTCAGTAGCAAGACTGTTTTACAACGTTACCTTTCTGAGTATAGTGTGTTATGCCGCTCCTTGTTGGGCTCATCGTTGTGAAACCCAATACATTAGACGTCTGCTGCTTTCTGGACAGCGCTTCGCTCTAATAGCTTTAGCAAAGACATACAGAACCTGTGCTACTGACACACTTTCTATTCTCACAGGTATGGCTCCCCTTGATCTGGAAAACACAGCGACGAGCTTCAATTCACAACCTGTATAGAGGCCGAAGCTCAATTTTGGGTGGTGTTTCTCTCCCACCTGTAAATTTACCCACAGTTCGTGGAGAGATTAAGAACTTGGCCCGGAGTTCTCTTTTAGATGCTTGGCAACGTCGCTGGTCTTCTTCTTCCGTGGGCAGACTGACATTTTCATTTCTTCCTGATGTGAGGACTCGAACTTTTTCCTCGTAGATTGTTCCCGATTATTGGACCACGCAATTCCTTACTGGACACGGCAGTTTCAAAAGTTATCTCTATCGTTTTCACTTATCCGATTCGTCCTCATGTCAGCTTTGTGATAACCCTGAACAGACTTCTGAGCATATCCTATGGGAATGCACTAACTTCTTCGTGTCAACTTTCCGACGAGAACTCTACGACGATGTCCGAGGGAATTTCTTTGGACCCATTGGACATGCGGACCTTGTAGCCACGAAGAGCAACTTTAGGGCTTTCAAGACTTTCTGTCTTATATTCGGTGCACTATTATCTTCACTATCACTGAGCAGTTAGCCAGTTGTTTCAACATGATTAGCTCTCTTTGGCACATTAAGTGCAGTGTCTGCAAGGTTTTAGAGTTCTCCGGACTCTTCGTATGTTCTTTATGTGTTCTTTCAGAGTTTTGCAAGGGGCCGTTATTAGTCCCCATAAGCAGAACGGGTGGTGGTAGGGGAAGAACAATACTAGTTGCATGTAACACATAAGATCCAACTGTCATAGTATGTATAGTTGAAGAATAAGTACCAAACTATTAACCCATAAATACAAATTCTTGAATATTTAAAGATATATTGTTTTCTATACAACACATATAGGTATGTATGTCAAGATAGGATAGTATGGAGGTCAGTCATTTTTTCCTACCCAGAATATGAAAACAGAATGAAGGTATGGATGTATTTTTGGAGATTAAGTATCAAGCTATTAAGTCTTCTTTGATATTGTGTATAGGCGTCTGCCATACAAATTGTATGAAGCGATGTCGTTACTAAATTCAATTTTTATATATATTGTTAAAAAAATATTCAGATGCACTACTATAATGTAAATATTTTTTATAGCAAATTAAATTATCTAGTTGGAGTGTTTCGGCTTTTTAATCTATCTCACTTCAAAGGCCCGTTAACACTAAATCCGCGATCATAGTAAGCCGCCTTATTAACTCTGTCCAATTCTTTTCAAGTTTCTTTTCGAGTTGGTAGGTACTCTGTTATCCAGACGATCTCAATGTCAGCAGTCTTCCTGATGGAACATTCTTTTGTCACAGTTCTTGAATGTAGTGTGAAGCCAAGTCGTTCAGAGCCCTAAACACCATCAAGCATACATTATAGTCAACTCATAAGTAGGAGTAGAAGTGCAGAAATATAATAATAGGTATTGCGTGATTTATAGAGATATTATTCTTCTTTACTAGATACCAATGAGATTTTTATTATCTAGAGATGGATATTATATTATGTTCAAACGTATTTTGATAATAATATTATACAAATAGTAGGTGGAGACTTCACTGTTGTGGTCATGCAATTTAACCATTAGTTTCTACAATATTAAATCATATCGTTTATTTACTTTAATAGGTACCTACTTATATAATCTTGTAATTTTATTAAAGTAACACATTGATATAAAAACCAGGAAGTTGTGACCAATGCTTTATTTTATTTATTTTTTTGTAGCTTCTCGGGCAACTAACAGGTGCTATGTCAAATAATTATTTAACACGCACCCAATAACAAGTTGCCACATTTTGGAGACTTAGATATTTATAGTCTCACAGATCCAGACTGAAAATACAATTTTTTAAAAACTGTGTCTCCACCGCGAATTGAACCCGTGACCCTGGGATCAGCAGTCAGATACCTAACCAACTGAGCCACGAAGGCCGTTCTTTAATTTTCACTACCAATTCACTCCACATATTTATGTCTTGAATGAAAAAATTTCAGTATTCTATGAAATGAATTTAAGTTATTTTTTATTTAAATATTTTATTACGGTAACTTGACAATTCTTTAATACTATATTATACAGCTGCAGAAGATATCTGATTAACGCTCGAATTAAAAAGAATGAATAAAATTCATCTCTGTTGTACGTATATCCCAGGAACGGGACCCAAATTGACAACTGCTGAAAGATTAAACCTTGTCACTGAATTTTCCTGATGATGACTTCCTAATTATCGGAGATTACAACATGCCTAACATAAATTGGGGAACAGTGGACGATATATTGGATAACTTAGATCAGAGTTCTATAATAATGATAAATTGTCTAGCTTATTCAAATCTAAAACAAATGAATACCATATTTAATACATACAACCGTATGCTTGACCTTATTCTTAGCAATATACCTGTCTCGGTATCAGTTGCAGATGATCCACTTGTCAGTGAGGACCCACACCATAGAGCATTATTACTAAATATTAATATACCTCACATAAATGATAAAACCTTGAAACCACTTTCAACAAAACAGTTCCATAAAGCAGATTACACATTAATTAATGAGATACTTTTATTAACAGATTGGAGTCCTGTCTTGAACACGTCTTGCATTAATGCATCAACTGATATATTCTATAACATAGTTGACTCCATTATAGACGTTTTCATACCAAATAGAACAAAAAAAGCCTCTCACCATCCAATTTGGTACACACCACCACTAATAAAAATGACAAATGAAAAACTTTTTTATTTAAGGTTGTCCAAAAAGAATAATAATCCCCTTGACCGAGCAACTTACGAACTCCTCCGGAAGAGGCATAAGAGGTTGACTAAAGAGGTATATAAAGAATATATCACTTCCGTAGAGTCGAGTATTCATCACAATGTCAAAAATTTTTGATCATACGTAAAATCAAAAGGTAAAACACATACTATTCCAGATTCTGTAACTTATCAATCTAACAAATCGGAAAATTCATATGAAACCGCCAACCTCTTCTCGAAATATTTTGCAACAGTTTTTGATTCATCTACCACAACACACACACGTGATATAGAAGATATTGCTCAATTGAATTGTCCAATCAACATTGATTGTGAGACAGTACTAAAATATCTTAGTACAACAGATCCCAGAAAAGGTGCAGGGGTCGATGGATTACCGGGAATATTCGTTAATAAATGCGCTAATGCTCTAGTGATACCAATCTACGATTTATTTAAGAAATCACTCAGACAAGGCATTTTTCCAACACGGTGGAAAATAGCACTAATAACACCGATGTACAAAGCCGGAGACGAACAAGATGTAGAAAACTACAGGCCCATATCAAAATTACCTATACTTAGTAAAATTTTAGAAAAGATCGTTTACGACCAACTTTATGTATCTTTTTCGTCTTTGGTTACGTATAAACAACACGGTTTCATGAAAAAGCGATCAGTTGTAACAAATCTAGCTGTATTTACCCATTATCTCAATGAGAATATGGACGATGGATATCAAATCGATACAGTCTACACTGACTACTCAAAAGCATTTGACCGTGTTAACCATGACATTCTGCTACAAAAACTCCTATTAATTGGCATCCATGGAGATTTGTTAAGATGGATCAAATCCTATATATCTAATCGCACACAGATAACGGCTGTAAACGGATGTATGTCTGAAAATGCTACCCGGATATTTTCCGGAGTACCGCAGGGATCTCATTTAGGTCCGCTACTATTTAATATTTACATTAACGATATAGGAAAATGCTTTAACCATTCTCACTTTTCCCTTTTTGCAGACGACATGAAAATTTATAAATGTATCAAAACAATATCAGACTGCTATGAACTCCAAGAAGATTTAGATCGGCTGGTCTTATATACTGTGTGACTAACTTTTTAAACCTCAATATTTCAAAATGCTTTATCATATCATATACTAGAAAAATTAATAAACTTACTTTCGACTATTATTTGAATAATGAACAAATAGTTAAAAAATCCCTGTGTCGAGACCTCGGAATATATCTGGACTGCAAACTAAGTTTTAAACAACATATAGAAAAAATAACAACTATTTCCTATAAAAAACTGGGTTTTATATTTAGAATAAGCAGGGATTTTAAAAATTCAAAAACTTTTTCTGTACTGTTCAATTCGTTGATCAGAAGTACGCTGGAGTATGGCTCCGTTATCTGGAATCCCCAGTATCAAGTGCATATCAACAATATAGAACGAGTGCAGAGAAAGTTTATGAAACGCTTGGCTTATCGTAATATTGTTGCACCATCCCTATCTACACTTGTATCTAGACGTAATTGTTATGACATTCAATTTCTGTATAACATTTTAAATAATCATATTGATTGTCCAGATTTATTATCATATATACACTTCAATGTACCGGTTCGTCGCTCTAGGCACACTACTCTTTTTCGACCCAAAAATTACAGGACTAACGCCGCGACAAATACAACCATCAAAAGAATTATTAACACATATATAAAACACGAGAACACGCTTAACTTGGACCTATTCAACGATAATAGAAATTCATTTCGTCAAAAGTTAAAAACACTTATTTAATAGGCCTAATCATTACGCACCATACATATGCTTGCAACCTCACATACGCACCACTCACACATACACACACTCACACACATTACACATTCACTCTCACACATATACTTCCTACACATATAAACACAGTGATACCATGAGAATACGGATACATGTAAATGTACCTATAAAATATTATGTTACTTTGATAGTATTGTAAGCTTATAATTGATGTATGGAGTGGGTATTAAGGCAAGTTATTATATATTCTGTATTTATTTTTACTTCATACATTGTTAGCTTCAATTTGAATAAAAAATAAAATAAAAAAATAAAAAAATAAAAATATTATGGAAGTGATGTGCCTTTTAAGCAATTTGAAAATAAATATAAAATATGTTAAGTTTCCTGAGCTTGGGGTGACTTTGAAATATTTGACAGTTAAAAAAATTGATAAGCACTGATCAGATAGGTACCCTTCAAAATCTAATGGGGTATCATGCGAATATTGGATATGCAAATTTGCAAAATTTGAAAAGAATTTAATAAATACTTTTTTCTATAATCGACAAAGTAGAATAAACACGCCTTACCTACATAGAACATAGCACACAGTACACAGAACTTGCAGATACATTGTGATGAAACTTTCAGAATACAATCTCACCACGATACTAGTTAATAATCTGCAATAAAAAATAACCCACAAAAGTGCGTATTCATATCTCTCCACTTTATTGCCTTGGGGTAGTGAGGAGTAACAATATAATTTTATATTTTAATTCACTTCATGAGACTAAGACAATACAGATTAGATTGGTACCTACCTACTTATCTTAGGAAACATCTAATATGAATGATTCTTCAATATATGGTTTCAAGTACGAGGCAAATATTTAGATGTATTTCGATTCATTTTTTCATTTTTTTATTCATCTTTTTTACTCCGCACTAATCCAAGGGGATATATGTAGTGGGGAGTTATGATTTCGCCAATTTAAAGGGTATTTTTTTATTGCATGCTCAGATTATATTCTGAAAGTTTCATCACAATGTATCTGTGTGCTATGTACTATGTGCTGTGTACTATTTACGGCATGTTTATTTTACTTTATTTATTTTAGACTTAAGTATTCATTCAATTCTTTTCAAATTTTGCAAATATGTACCTACATATATCTAATACTCGCTTAGACTCCATTAGATTTTGGGGGATATATGAATAGTTCTACCAACTGTCAAATAATGTCAAAGTGATCCCAAGCTCAGGAAACTTGAAGTTTATAATTTTTATTTTCACATTGGTAAATAGGCACATCACTTTCATAAAATGGCATTGATGAGTTTGAAGAAAAAGAAGTTTTCGTTGTAAAATATTTAGATAAAAAATAAATTATCAAAGTCATTTCATGAAAATGCTGAATATTTTCAAAAACAAAATTTGAATACTTTATAGAATAACTTTTTAGTGATGAGTTTAGCGTTGGCCACAACCCACTCTTTTGATTTATAAATTTAAAAAAATTGACTCGTACATTTTTTTTACACCATAATGAATAAGAATATCATATTACATACCTAAGTTATTGTAACTTAATTAGCCCATCGTTGATTTCATGTTACCGGTACTGACTGTTCCTGAGAAGGAATATATCCACGGATCTGATCCTTTCCAAATTATTATATGTGGTCAGGTGTCTATACAATGGCGAATTCTGAGCGGCGTTATAGTGTTTTATTTATGTCTAAAAAGAACGTTCAGTTGTGCCTTGTTCTTCTGTTTGGTATCTCGAAGTTAATGATTTCCATAAGGTCTTTATAGTCAGTATTGGAGTTTAATGTCATAAAGTCTTAAGTTCTTCGTCCTGCCTGTAAAGTCTGCAATTCATGTTTGTAGTTATTACCAAATATTTACTTCCTGTGTGCAAAATAAGTGTTGAATTCGTTCTATACTGTTAATATAAATATCATATTATTGTCGATTAAATATAACTGACGCATGTTCAAAATAACTTCTAACAATTATGTACCTAATATATTCAGCTAAATTCTTATCACTTGAGATAATACTTGGCATACTCTCATCAGAAAACCCAACATTTTATAAGCTTTGAGGGTAATCGTGTCGTTTGTAAAATTTAACTAAAACAGTTTAGTGTCCAGTGTTTAGGCTAGGTTGATTCAACAAAAGTATCAGAAAAAGTAGTATCGTTAAAATACTTTGATTTCATAAAATTGTTCAAAATTGTGCCATTTGACGGTATTAGGTTTCAATGAAACAACCAAAATATTGCACAATTTTATGAAATCTACTTTTAACTATTCTTTTACTTTTATCTTTGTTCCAGAAACACAACCTAAGTCTCAACAGTCTGATTTCTTATCAATTGTCTTCCTATTGATTGTGAAAGTGTATTGTATTGTACTTTTTTCCTGAAGTATGTAAAGGAGTAACGTTTTTTTTACATTTAGTAAGAGCTTATTCGAGACACAATAAGAAGTAAGTCTTTCTAAAATGTCTTTAATAGTCTTTTATATTTTTATGTCGTCAGAGTATAATATTTAATAACTGTTCTTAAAGCATACTCCTATGTCATGTATATAAATATTAAATAAAATAGGCTCTAAATCGGAACCCTGAGGTACACCTGATGGCACCTGTGTTGCAGACGATAGATTTTACCACCATTTGGTTTCTATTGGTAAGGTACAATTTAAGCCACCCAAGAAGATCACCGTGAATACCCAATAGTTTAAGCTTAATAATCAAAATAAATTCATATTTAAAATATCAACAGAACATGTCCACATAAAACATCGATAAAGATTGAAATTTCAAATTTACGAAGGGAAAATAAAATATATATAATTTTTACGATAAAATTGAGTTGAACATCAGCTCAATCTCCAGCAGAGGAAAAATTCATTAATTTCTCACGCAATTTTCAACTCCCTGGGCTGGAAACTCTGGTTAGTTGGAAGAAATTTCCTTATGACAATAAACTCGCCACTTGCGCGGGATACAAGGAAGTGTTTTTTATTATTATTATTATTACTATTACTTAACATTTACTGATAATTTATAAACTAATGACCTCAATATAAAAATAACATAACAATTTCTCATATGTAGCACAGTAACTTTATTTTAAATCGTGATATAAATAATTTACAATGTACATTTACCGGAATCCACCTGTCACTTTCAAATAAGGATGACTTTGCTTCCTTATTTTAAATCAATCAGTGAAATATAAATATTTGCATTCGTTCAAAACAAAAAAAAAAATATTGTCGTTTCTCCAAAAATATCTCTTCACAAATTAATAAGTTGGTATACTTGGATGAGACTGTGTAATGAACCACCAATGAATATTTATTATTTTTTTACTATAATTTTTGAATACATTATTCTCCATTTTATGTAATCGTTTCACGTATTTCTCAACCTTCTCTCTATGTTTGTAAAAATGTCTGCTGCGTATCGTAGTTACAAAGCCAAGAGGAAACTAAATTATATTCATATTTTAAATCTTTGATTTTGTTTACACAATCATTGTGATACTAATATCACGTAGACTTCTTTATAATAAAGTAGATAATTGAGTTTAAGTAAATGGCTTCGTCTACTAGATATACATGACAAAAATATTAAGCTTATTTGAGCTCATGTTTTTGAGATAATGTTACAAAACAGCCACCGGTTAACTTATTACCGGTAGCTTCATATCTCTTCTTCAATTCCATCCATTTCTATGCAACCCTTTGTCAGCATGTCTACCAAGTTCTGCAGCTCATATCCTAGCACAGATCTATCAGATTCTCGATGAGGGTGCCTCTTAAATTTTTACCCATTATCATATCATTGGAAGAGTCCCTTCTCTGTCGAATCATGTGTGAGGTGTACCTATGTATGTTACAAAAGCATAAAATTTACAAAATATTAATATCAGTCCATATGTAATTTATATTCACACTGCCAATGTTAAATATGTACGTAATGACAAACGCGGTTGTTTTAAATTAAAATACATACAGAACATTTTAAAGAAAAATACATAATCTACATACTGTGTATGTGTATAAAGAGTAGAAACATAAAATTAATTTTTCAAACTTAATTGGTTTTAGGAATGAAGTAGGTACGGTCGAATTTTGACATCTGATCGATCACTATTTTATAAGAAAACCTTCAAGTACCTACGAGTTGTATTAGTATAGGTAGGTAGGTAGGTAGGTAGATATATATTTTCTTTTGATTTGATTTCTAATTCCCAATATGTATACAATTCAAATGACTTTCTCCAAATAGGAATTGGTTCGATGGCTTTCCTGAATATATTATTTATCGCCAAAGCATTTCTCACAATATGGATTTTTTTCTCTTTTCTCTACATTTTTCCGCTTTGCTTCGACTTATTCCAGTGCTTGTCAATGTGGGGCGCATGCCCCTCTGGAGGTAAAAGTGATTATGGATGTCTATAAGAAAACTTATGTATATCCATCATCACATTTTCTCTTAATACATTTTTATAATAATTATTTATCGTTAAGTTTTTATCCATTAGCATCAAGTACACGGATCTTATTAAATGCTTTTTGTACAAAATAAATAGTAACTTACTACATAATATTCTTATTCTTCTTATTCTTCTCTGTGTGCCGTATCAGGTCCTCCCGACGTTGGCGATCACTCTGGAGAAAGCTTCTCTGTCCTGCGACATTCGGACCAGCTCTCCTACCTGCATTATTCCAATCCACTGTCGATTATTGCGCAGCCAAGATATCTGCCTTCTCCCAACTCCACGACGAATCTTGCCCTGTATTATCAGCTGCAACAATTGATACTTTTCTCCTCGCAGAATGTGGCCAAAATATGATTTTTAAATTTGTCATTAAATTTGTTAACGAATTTTTAAATTTGTCAGGAGTTCTCTGCTTGTATGTGCTCGACGCAAAACTTGTACGTTGGATAATCTGTCCACAGTATTCAAAGCATTTTTCGATGAATCCACATTTCAAACGCTTCTAACCGGTTCATTTTAAGTGTCCAAGTTTCGCAACCATACAACAGAACGGACCAAACGTAGCACTTTATCATTCTCTAACGGAGTTTCAAATTAAGGCTGTCATTGCAGAACAATGTTCTCATCTTGTTAAAAGTATTTCGTGCTATTTAAATTCTGCGTTTTACCTCAACATCGGGGTATAAAGATCGTGTAATGACACTGCCAAGATATGTAAATTTTTCCACCCTTTCAGCATTTACATACATAATATTAAAGAAAATTTTTATAGTATAACTATAAAAATATTCGTTTTACATTCACATTGCTACAAGTACAATTAATTCTGGAACGATTCAGGGGTGACATCTGTGCGAAAGCGTAACAAACCAATTTCTCAATAGATAGCGTAATAAAGTGGTTTCTTCGATGCTTTATAGATGGATATGGTGTTTTCCAGCATATTTTCAAACGAACAGATTTTCATGATTTAAATATGTAGAACTTTAGAAAATTGTATTGATCGGGAACTCAATAGGAAGGTATAATTGGTGAACGTTGCGCAAGCGCATAAATTGATCGCGTAAACCAGCCAATGACAGACCGTAAGCCCGGAAGGTGCATTAATTTAAGTGCCAGGTTTACCTACAATATTTCAACTTTGTGTCTATTGAGATTTTAAAAATTTGTCATAAAATAACTCTCCTACTAATACATATATTAATCATTAAATTAAATTTCGGCTATCGGTGGACGATAATCATCATTAAGTCACTAAAATGTGGCAAATTGTTATTGAGTGCGTGGCAAAAATTAATATTTGACAACAAATTTACCTGTTTGTTCCCCACTTAGCATACAAATAAAAATATTTTTTACTTTTTTTTAGATCTTTTTGTATGTATGTTTTGAAAGTTCACTTGTTTCTCCAACAATTTCTTCGTCTTCCTAAAATCTGTCGTCTTTCGTAACTTCAGAGATAGGTTCAATTTTTATATATTCAAATTTTTACACAGTTGGAATTAATACTTAATTTGAGAAAGGATTAGATAGTGCGCGGTACAAAAAAAAAAGTTGGAAATCACTGACCTACTCGTATTGTTTGTTAGTAAAAACAACATAATTATCTTAAATGGTTTAATAATATTACGTCAGAGACTTCTGTTCTCTTTCCTTCTTCTCATTTAATTTCTTTTTTTCCCTACGACAGATGTTTGACAGTGTTTAACTTCATAGACTTATTAACTAAGAACGTGCAAACCCAACATCTCAGTGAGATAAATTACACATAACAATAAATTGGAGACGATTTAATTCATCGAATAATTTGATTATTTTCTCAATTTATCAATAGATGGCGTCAGAAATAAGTTTAATTGTCATTTGAAAGATGGCGATACTAATATTAATAATAATGAACACTTCCTTGCATCCTGCGCAAGTGGAGAGTTTATTGCCGTATGGCAATTTCTTCCAACTACCCTGTGTTTCCAGCCCAGAGAAACAATATTTGCCTGAGAAATAAATTTTAATGAATTTCTCCTCTGCTTGGAATCGAACCCAGGACGCCCGCACAGAAACCGAACGGCTAACTAACTGTTTCAACAGAGCATTATATAGTATAGAATATTCAATATTTGGATTGATAATGAAGTAGGATAAAAATGCATAATACTTGTGTTTCGTAAAAAAGTTTCGCTAGCATTGAAAGTGATCACGAAAACCAACCGATGCCAGGCCGTGGTCGTATAGGTACGTTAGATCTCCTATAAATATAATATATATATTCCTCTTTCGTTTATGGAGATATTAATAATTTGTCATAAAAATAATTTAATTTATTTTTTAAGTTGTGCTAAGATCCAATATAATTTCATAGTAAGGTAAACTAAAAAAAACTTTATATGTCAAATAGTTCCTGAATTCCTTCTTTATCCTTCCGTTACCTCCTTTCCTCATTGCTATGTGAGGTGTTATTTCCTCATTGCTATGTGAGGTGTTATTTCCTCATTGCTATGTGAGGTGTTATTTCCTCATTGCTATGTGAGGTGTTATTTCCTCATTGCTATGTGAGGTGTTATTTCCTCATTGCTATGTGAGGTGTTATTTCCTCATTGCTATGTGAGGTGTTATTTCCTCATTGCTATGTGAGGTGTTATTTCCTCATTGCTATGTGAGGTGTTATTTCCTCATTGCTATGTGAGGTGTTATTTTTATTATTATTTGTTTTTCTTGCTCCTCTATTTTATTTTTTATCAATTTATTTCTCACTAAATAAGTATTGTAACAATTTTACTGTCTTATGGCAATAAACCCGCCTTTCTACACAATACATGTACATAAATTATGTAAAAATAAATAGTACCAAATTATTATATTTTAAATAAACCGTACATTTTTCAATTAAAAGATGAAGCATGAATATTATAATATAAGGTTATAAATGTATGTAGATAGATAAATGTGGCGTTATATTCTCTCTGCGTACCCTGTGAGAGAATAGGCGTGAAGGTCTGTATGTATGTACATATAACTACATATGTATGTATTATTCAAAGAACGGTCGGGGTTCAGAGATGCATTTATATTATGTATTTTGGGGTTGATATGTAGTTATATAGTTTATAAGGGATATATAGAAATCAACTAATTACATATACCTACTATTAATAATCAATTAATTGTTATAAAATAAATAATTGTGTTTTTTAAATAAATAGGTAGGTACCTATATGTTTTCCTAAATACTTGTTTTTGCACCAATATCAATATGTTCAAATAATATTCTCCACTAAATTTGAAAAGTGAGGCTAGAAATAGATGTATCTTCTTATGGAATAAGTCTTAGAAATGATAAAAATATGTTTATCTATGTATATTATATTGGGGATATCTTATTGCTATCTGCGTATATATGTACATAAACATCCAATGTAATCAAATGTAGCAACTATCTACATATCTATCGCAATATGAATAAAATAAAGATTTTCTTATTTACCAGATGATATTATATGAACGTTCAGATCTTGAAAGTCATGCATAAGATTGATAACAACACAATTTACTTCTTCGTCTTCCTTCAGTCATCTTTATAATACTGTATGTATGTTGGTATCTTATAGATGTTTTCACTCAACTCTTCTTTGGGCTTATCGTACCCATCCACTACCAGCGATGCGATGGAAACAATATCTATTATTCATATTCCATGGTCTCTACTCCAATTCGTTCTGACATCGATTTGTCTGACGTCTGATTTCATCATTATTTCTCGTTTTGTCTCATAGATTTACGCCTAGTAGGTATTTGCCTTTCCATAGATCGCTGAGTGCATTTTACCTTATGTAGGTACCTACATGTATGGTTCGCGCAGTTAGTGTGATTCTTAACCTGACCTTACCATAGTTTCCAGACCATACCTAAGCACAAGAAGGATTCCTATGTTATGTTAAAATAAACATTTTTAGAACATAAAAATTTAAATAAATAAGCACTTCCTTGCACCATACGCAAGTGGCGAGTTTTTTTGACATATGGCAATTTCTTCCAAATAACCAGTGTTTCCAGCCCAGAGAAGCAATATTAGCGTGAGAAATTGGTTTCATTAATATCTACTCTGCTAGGGATCGAACCCAGGACTCCCGCACAGAAACAAAACGTCTTACCAACTGTGATGTCAAATATAAAATTCATACGTAATTTGTAGAACATAATTCGAAATAATCTCATATAGGTACCTACATAGTTTAAAGTCTTTAATCATAGAATTATAAAGTAAGTATTAATTTAATATATTTTCCAAACGGAAAATAATTTGTGGTGATGAGCGAGATATATTAAGCTAAACGTTTCCTGATAATACCCCGGAAGGAGAGAAGAGTTATATTATATAATATACATAGTATGTATGTGTGTATGTTTGTGTATCCGTGGAGGATTTTATCGGGAAACGAATTAAAGCAATAACTCATGGAACATGAGAATGAATAAGTTTTACCAATATTACAAATTATATTATATATTTAATGTACATACGTAGGTATGTGTGTAATTTGTTCGGTTTAATAACGCTGTGAACAAACTAACAAACATGTCTCAATATACAATGTACATACATAAGTCATAACGGGTGTCCCATACAAAATTGCATTAAAAGTTTCAAAAATGAAAAAGGAAGATATATTTATAGTAATATCATTTCTGATGCTACAAAACTTTCTTTTTTTATTTGCATGTATATATAATTTTTAAATTAAGTATAGATATATGATATATGTAATATGGTTTGTGTCGCATTGCACCCCCCTGCTCACCAACTGAAATGAAATCTTATTATTATTAATTTTTTAACCGTTTGATAAAGGTTTTCTAACACTATCGAATTACTACAGTGACCGCCGTCGTACAGTTGGTAAGCCGTTTGGCTTGTGCGGGCGTCCTGGGTTCGATTACCAGCACAGGAGAAATTTATTTAAATTTATTTCTCACACAATTCTTGCTTTTCTGGGCTGAAAACACTGGTTAGTTGGAAGAAATTTCCATATGGCAATAAACTCGCCACTTGCACAGGGTGCAAGGAAGTTTTTGTTATTATTATTATTATTAACTGTTTTATATTGCTTCTCGGGTAGTTTAGAGGTACCCACTATAACACATATAAATAAATAAACTAAAATTGTTTTACGAAGCTTAAACCTTAAAATAAGGCAGCGCCTGGTGAAGTGCTACATATGGTCCATACTTCTACATATATTATGTTAATACCAGGTGAACGAAATCGATCGCGTCAGGATTCGAACTCGCGACCACTGAATTACTGTCCCAGCACGCTAACCGCTCTGCCATCACCCATTTAATAGATGCTTCGAATTTTTAGCACTGTTTTGCGACGATAACTTAAAACTTTAATAAGGCAGCACCTGGTGAAGTGCTACATATGGTCCATACTTCTATATGGAGTTGAAACCTGGACCATAAAGGTCAATGTGAAATTTGGCTACATCGCCACATGCTGAAATGTGGAGGTACTCAGGAGAGCAAATGTCGAGCGCGAGCTGGGTAGTGATGAGCAAAAGTCTTGCAAGTCTTGCAGTCTTGGTCTTGGTCTTGCGTTTTTTGCAAGACCAAGACCAAGACCAAGACCACATACTTCACTGCAAGACCAAGACCAAGACCAGGGACGCAAGACCAAGACCAAGACCAAGACCATGCTTGCAAGACCAAGAGTCTTGCAAGACTTAAATGCAAGACTCTTGCGGTCTTGCAGTTTTTCAATATGTTGACATATAACTCATAGAAATTGCATTGGAACGACAATAAATGACTTTTAATATGGTTAAAAATAACATACAAAGATCGAATTTTATAAATAAATAAATAAATAATAAACACTTCCTTGCACCCTGCGCAAGTGGCGAGTTTATTGTTGTATGGCAATTTCTTCCAACTAACCAGTGTTTCCAGCCCAGAGAAGCAATATTTGCGTGAGAAATGAATTTAAATAAATTTCTCCTCTGCTGGGAATCGAACCCAGAACGCCCGCACAGAACCAAAACAGCTTACCAACTGTGCCACTGCGGTCGGCATGACATCATTTTATTAAAACGGAATAATTTTATGACATCATTTTATAAAAACGGTACCTATAAAAATAATTTATAATTTAAATAATTTTGTCATTGTTAAATGTAAGTATTCATATTAATAAATAGGTGTAAGTACCAAAATTTAATTAGTACTTCTTTAAGAACGAAATTTAGATATCGGTTTAAAATCAGTGTTTAAAATACAAATATATTTATACCATGAACACGTGCGCGTGTATCTATAGACAGGATGTCAATATCTCAGATTCAAATTGTCTCATATTACGTTTACGTGATGCAAAAATAACCTTTATCATTAGATTCTCAAAGGTCAAAATATTATTCTTGCGGTGTAAAATATTATTCTTCAAAAAAATATTATTATTTTGTGATGGCCGATGCTGCTAAATAAACAAACGTACTCAGAGGCGTTTCACGTGTATTGTACGTTGTGCATAAAGTAAATTCAATTAATTATTTTCTTTAATGTTTTCCTAATGTCGATTTGTTCCAGAGAATTTATTTCTTTTAACAAACCGACAAAGTTTCAATCCAAGATGTGCGAGATTTGTATGCCAGATCTATATTTTTCATTGTTTTTTCAACTTTGAAAAAACCATACCTATGGAGCATAATATAACAACTATTGAATTTTAATACGAATAATACTGCCGAAGGCCATTTACAATTACAAGTTATACACAATACAAATAAAACTAGTTGCATGTAACACATGAGATCCAACTGTCGATATCGATAGTATGTATAGTTGAAGAATAAGTACCAAACTATAAACCCATAAATACAAATTATTTAATATTTTAAGATATTTGGTTTTCTATACAACACGTGTACCTAGGTATGTATGTCAAGATAGGATAGTATGGAGGTCAGTCCTTTGATCCTACCCAGAATGTGAAAACAGCATGATGGTATGTATGTATGTTTGGAGATTAGTATCAAATTATTAAGGGCCGAATTTATAAAACGTACTTAGTATGTGCTCAATGCTTAGCACCCCAAAAGCGTATTAATAAACAATATGCAATGCTTATGTCGTAAACGCGTACTTAAGCATTGCAGCGCAGTCTATAGAAATATATCGAATGCTCAAGTCGCCCGGCTACCTGCCTTGGAGAACTACTCAGAGAGACGGAACGGGACAGAGCTATACCGAGTGAAAGAGATGATAATATGCGTATACATAACTTCGCCATTATATTAATTTACAGTTGTCAATTTCGTGTATTGCATCTCGTTAAATTTTCGCCTTGAGCTCCAATTTGTATAATATCTATTTGGTTTTTTATTTGACTGATACTTGCCATAAATACCTATGATGTGTTGAATAGGGAGAGTGATGTTTTCTGTAAAACTACCTACCTTGATTGTTTTTTTATATGATCCTTGATTGTTTTTTTATAATATGATCAAATATATCTATTATAGATGTAAGAATTTGTATTTTTTTCCATCATAGTAAAAATATACATAAATATCCATAACCATAGTTTTTTTATTATTTTTATGTTTTATTGCTAGATTTTTAAAACATTTTTTTACTATGTACTTATATTTTTGGTTTTATTCATGGTTATTCAAAATTAGTAATTCTCTTTATATTTTTTTTATCTAGAGAGGCAATGGAGATTCATTGTTATATTATATTGTCAATTCACCATCCCATATCTAGTTGTTATTATTATTACTAGTTGCATGTAACACATGAGATCCAACTGTCGATAGCGATAGTATGTATAGTTGAAGAATATGTACCAAACTATAAACCCATAGATACAAATTATTGAATATTTTCAGATATTTTGTTTTCTATACAACATATGTAGGTATGTATGTCAAGATAGGATAGTATGGAGGAAGATCCTTTTTCCTACCCAGAATATGCAAATAGCATGATGGTATGTATGTATGTTTGGAGATGAAGTATCAAACTATTAAGTCTTCTTACATATTGTGTATAGGCGACTGCCATAAAAAATGTATGAAGCGATGTCGTCACTAAATTCAATTTTTAAAAAAATTGTTAAAAAAAAATTGAGATCTTCTACTACAATGTTAATATTTTTTATAGAAAATTAAATTATCTAGTTGGGGTGTTTCGGCTTTTTTCGATAATTGTAAAAGTTTTGGAAATATAGGCAGTTAAACTCATAAATTTATCATAAAAAAAATATTTTTCTTAATAAAAAATGTTTGAGAAACCCTGGAATTTTTTTGAAAAAAATAATTTGAGATTTTGTATTTGTCTATGTTTGTACCAATTTTCAGCGTTCTAGCGTTTATAGTTTCTGAGATATATGGAAAAATAAAATAAAAATTCAAAAGTTGATAACCCCTGACTGAAACAAAAATTCAAAATTCCGAGTATAAAATATTTGTAGGCCTGTAACTGTTTATATATTCTGAAATTTTAGGCTCTGTAAATTGAGCGGATCAAAAGTTATAAGGGGGGGACGGACACACACACACACACAGACACACAGACACACAGACACACACACACAGACACACGAAATGTTCTACTCCGAATTCTGAGTAAATCCGTGTATGGAACATATATGCTGCGAAGCCTCTAAGTTGGTGTTTTTTGACTTCAAAGTTGGAAAAGCCGTGAAAAAAGTAGACCTCTCCATACAATTCTCGCGTATTCTGGCTTGATACATTGTCGATATGTTAAGAGAACAAAGTTCTCCTGAACAAATCGACAGTTGGAATAGGACAGTGTTAGTAGTTCTCAGATTCGTTTGAGTAGTGCTTACGTGAGAATTCTCAGAGTCACCATTTGAGAATTGTTTATAAATTCGGCCCTAAGTCTTCTTAGATATTGTGAGTAGGCTACTTCCATACAAATTGTATGAAACAATGTCGTCACTAAATTCAATTTTTATAAAAATTGTTGAAAAAATTTGCAATGTTCTAATACAATTTTAATATTTTTTATAGAAAATAAATATTCTAGTTGGGGTGTTTCGTCTTTTTTCGATATAAAAAAAAAATGGAAATATAGGCAGTTAAACTCATAAATTTATCATAAAAAAAATATTTTTCTTAATAAAAAATGTTCGAGAAACCCTAGAATTTTTTTAAAAAAATTTATTTGAGATTTTGTCTTTGTCTATGTTTATACAAATTTTCAGCTTTCTAACTTTTACGGTTTGTGAGATATATGGAAAAATAAATCAAAATTTCAAAAGTTGATAACCCCTGACTGAAACAAAAATTCACAATTTTTAGTATAAAAGTTTTGTAGGCTTGTAATTTTTATTATATTTTAAAATTTTGGGCTCTGTTAATTAAGCGGATCAAAAGTTATAAGGGGGGGGACACGCAGACAGACACACACACACACACACACACACACACACACACACACACACACACACACACACACACACACACACAAAATGTTCTACTCCGAATTCTGAGAAAATCCATGTATGGGAACATATATGCTGCGAGGCCTCTAGTTGGTGCTATTAGCATGCAAAAAGTCCACTACACCATACAAAATTTTCCTTCGTACACGCATCTTGGCTTAATAATGTCGATTCATTAAGAGAATTGAATTCTCATGAACGAATCGACAGTTGGAAAATTCATCACAGTCGATTGGAAAAACATAATATATACCTACTTAGTTAATCGATTGAATGAATATGCAAACAAAGCATTAAATATACTAGTTGCATGTAACACATGAGATCCAACTGTCGATAGCGATAGTATGTATAATTGAAGAATATGTACCAAACTATAAACCCATAAATACAAATTATTGAATATTTTCAGATATTTTGTTTTCTATACAACACTTGTACCTATGTATGTATGTCAAGATAGGATAGTATGGAGGTCAGTCCTTTGATCCTACGCAGAATATGAAAACAGCATGATGGTATGTATGTATGTTTGGAGATTAGTATCAAATAATTAAGTTTTCTTAGATATTGTGTGTAGGCGATTGCCATACAAATTGTATGAAGAAATGTCGTCACTAAATTCAATTTTTATAAAAATTGTTAAAAAAAGTTTGAGATGTGCTAATACATCTTTTAAATTTTTTATAGAAAATTAAATTATCTAGTTGGGGTGTTTCGGCTTTTTACGATATTTTTAAAATATTTGGAAATATAGGCAGTTAAACTCATAAATTTATCATAAAAAAAATATTTTTCTTAATAAAAAACGTTTGAGAAACCCTGGAATTTTTTTGAAAAAATAGGTTTGAGATTTTGTATTTTTCTGTGTTTATACCAATTTTCAGCGTTCTAGCTTTTATGGTTTCTGAGATATATGGAAAAATAAAGTAAAAATTCAAAAGTTGATAACCCCTGACTGAAACAAAAATTCAAAATTCTGAGTATAAAAGTTTTGTAGGCCTATAACTGTTTATATATTCTGAAATTTTGGGCTCTGTTAATTGAGCGGATCAAAAGTTATAAGGGGGGGACGGACACACACACAGACACACACACAGACACACAGACACACGAAATGTTCTACTCCGAATTCTGAGTAAATCCGTGTATGGAACATATATGCTGCGAAGCCTCTAAGTTGGTGTTTTTTGATCTCAAAGTTGGAAATGCCGTGAAAAAAGTAGACCTCTTCATACAATTCTCGCGTATTCTGACTTGAAACATTGTCGATATGTTAAGAGAACAAAGTTCTCCTGAACAAATCGACAGTTGGATAAGGGACACACACATACCTACACTGACACACTAAACCTCTAAGTTGGTGTTTTTTGGCTTCAAAGTTGACAAAAACCATGAGAAATATAGACCTGGCATAAAAATCTCCTAATACTGACAAGAAATAAATTATCTTGAACGTGTCGACAGTTGGAATATTATGTATGTATATATGGGTATGTATGTGTGCATTGTGCATGTATATATTTTTTAAGTGTTTTAGTTTTTCTTATTATTATGAATACCCACCTAAATTTTGTATTTGTGTAAAGTTATCATGTTATTGATTTCTCTGATCTAACTTTCATTTAATTAATATGTCTTTTGGTTTTTATATAAAAAAAGGATTTACCATAAATAAATGTAAGTAATAAATATTTTTTTTCGTAAATCACATAGATTTTTGTTATAGTCTATGTTTTTTTTAAATGTATAATAAAACAAAATAATGATGCCATGCACATTATTTTAATTTAACAATAAAAAATGATGAATTCAATTTACCATACAAGGTAATAAAATAAAATCAATTATTAAAAAAAAACACGGCACTTGGCATGACTCTGTAATAGCGGGAAGTCAAAGTAAGGATTAGTCTTCTATTGTTACGCCGACGTTAGACAAACATAACATTTATGTTACTATCGTAAAAGTACATTTTTGCATGATTGAAACGAAATTAAGACATTTTGAATCTGGAACAATTCATATTTTAACATCCTGTGTAGGTACATGTTTTTGAGCGAGTTTTGACACGATAATATTATGATATTGTACCTACATACATATCTATCATTCAAGCAAGGTAGGTATGTTCATTATTTTACTAGTTGCATGTAACACATGAGATCCAACTGTCGATAGCGATAGTATGTATAATTGAAGAATACCTACAAAACTAAAAACACAATACATAATAATAAATATTTTAAGTTATTTTATTTTCCAAAAACTATCGATTTATTTAAGAGAATTTATTTCACATATCGACAAATTATCAAGCGATGATACGTGAGATTTGTATGCTAGGTCTATATTTTTCATGTTTTTTCAACTTTGGAGTCAAAAAACGTCAACTTAGAGGCTACTCAGCATACATTTTCTATACTTAAATAGATTATTAGATGGGTCTATGGCAGAGCGGTTAGCGCGCTGGGTTAGTAATCCAGTGGTTGCGAGTTCGAATCCTGCCTCGACCGATTTCGTCCATATAAATGACAGCTACACAAATTTATAAATACAGATTTATTCTACAAAATTACTTTAAAAATGAACACAAAACACCTGTAACAAATAAGCATAAGACCAGACAAGTAACTTCCGGTAAATATAATATACCTAGAGTAAATAACTATTACGGTGAAAGAACACTGCAGTATTCAATACCAACAATTTTTAACAGCTTGCCCTCAGACTTAATTGGATTAAATTCATTTTATAAAATCAAAAGATCCTGTAAAAAAAATCATTTTTAACGAATCATGGTCTCTTCCTTCCTTTTATTTTTATTATTTTATTACTTTTCCTTTTGATTTTGTTCTTACTCTATTGTATTTTTTGGGTTTTCTTCTATATGTTTTTTTTTTTGTTGTTGTTTTTATTCAAGTGTTGTTTTTGGATCTATCAAAACATTTTTATATTGTCAAACCCATTTCATTTTCTTTTTGCCATTGTTGGTTAGTTTAAGTTAGCACATATATTGTATGATATAGAAACCCACTGATAACCATATAGGGTTAGTGGGATCTTTTATAAATGAAATTATGTTGAAAAGTAAGTAAATAAAAAAAAAACATAAGCATTTATGCTTATTTTAGGGAAAGTAGGAAGATGTATAATATACATATAACATATTATGT
This sequence comes from Molanna angustata, assembly GCA_963576475.1. Taxonomy (NCBI): domain Eukaryota; kingdom Metazoa; phylum Arthropoda; class Insecta; order Trichoptera; family Molannidae; genus Molanna; species Molanna angustata. Next base: position 201,066 of record OY754985.1, on the reverse strand, counting down.
AGGTACTTGTTTAACAAGGACATATTCATTTTTTATGAAAAAAAGATAATATGGATTTATTAAGAATTTGGAGTAGAACATTTAGTGTGTCTGTCCCCCCCCTCTTAAACTTTTTTGTTCCGCTAAATGCAGAGCCTAAAATTTCAGAATATATATAAAGTTATAGGCCTACAATGCTTTTTATAAACTTTTGAATTTTAAATTTATTTTTCCATATACCTATTTCAATAACCATAAAAGCTTGAAAGCTGAAAATTGGTAAACCTAAATATAGCCAAATTTTATACAAAATCTCAAATTTAATTTTCATGTGTAAAAGTTCCAGAGTTTCTCAAACATTATTTATTAACACAAACTTTTACCAATTTTTATAAAAATTGAATTTAGTGACGACATCTTTCATACAATTTGTAAGGCATCTCAAAATTTACCAATTTTTGTAATAAAATAGTTTAGTAATGACATTTCATACAAATTATGTGTCAGTGACCTATACACAATATCTAAGGTAATGAAATATAATATAATTATCTAAGGTGACTAAATAGTTTGATACTTAATCTTCAAACATAAATACATACCATCAAACTGTTTTCATATTTTGGGTAGGAAGGGAGGACTGACCTCTCCATTCTACCCTATCTTGACATACATACTTACATGTTTTGTATAGAGTACAAAATATCTTAAAATATTCAATTATTTGGATTTAGGGGTTTCTATTTCTGTGCGTATTCTTTAACTAAACATAATATCGCCATCGACAGTTGGATCTCTGAAGTTGAAGCCCTCTAAGAATGTCTGTTAGTTTCCTTGTATTTATTTGTATATTATAGTTTTAAAGAGAGGACTTATATAATTGACATCAAAGTTCATGACTAGAAAAATATTTTGTTTCATGATATTTTCATAAGAATCATCTTTGAAAGATTTATTATATTCAGACACTTATTCAGACAATGATTTTAGTTTTGATTCACTTCAGCTTATACATTGACTCTATGAATCTTAAATTCTTCAACATATTTGTATTTCATTTTATATTTTTATTACCTACTATAATAACAATATATGAAAAGTTTTAAAAATACAGAAATTTAAAGACGACATGTAAACGATATTTCATAGTTCGGTGATTTTTTTTTCCAAAAATTGTTATAATTTGATACCTAAAATTATATCACACGTTTACTTCAACGAAAATTTAGGTTTTATTAAAAAAAACTCGAATATGTACCTACTTTACCTACTCGTAAAAGTGCAAGACTTGCAAGACTCTTGCTGCAAGACCAAGACCAAGACCAAGACTATGTATGCAAGACCAAGACCAAGACCAAGACTATACTTGTAAACGCAAGACCAAGACCAAGACCGCAGGTGCAAGACCAAGACCATGACCAAGACCACCCCGGTCTTGGTCTTGGTCTTGCATTTGCTCATCACTAGAGCTGGGTGACACAACAAAGCGACGAAGAATATCATATTTGTGTCACATTCTTCGAGGTAAAAGGTACAGGCTGCTCCAAGTGATAATGAAGGGCTTCAATAGAAGGACACCTCATAATACATAGGACGACGTCAGATGTCATGGCTCCGGCATCAGACATGATGTCGGTGAATTGCTCCGTACGGCGGCGGATAGAAATGCCTTCTCACCAGTGATAGTGGGTACTTAATATGGCACGAAGAAAAGGAAAAAATATAAAAAGAGTTGTGGACGCTGTCTTCAAATTTTTAATTAAATATACTTTTTAATCTATAACTTTTATCAACAAATATTTTTTTCGATTCTGATTGAAATATTTAAATTCTGTTGTAACTATATTCTGAAAATTGCTATTTAATTTAATTTATTATTTTTTCTTAATAATAATTAAGTTCAAAGTTAAATCATGCTAAGAAATATTTAAACTGTTTTGACGTTCTATGAGAATAAAATTCAAAATTTGTTTTCAACGCTCAGCCAGAAACGTAAAGCTCTGTTCAATTTTATCAAAATATCAAATGAATCAAACAAGAAACTTTTTCAAAATGCTTTTTCATTTGGAATACAAAAATTCTGAAAATTTCACAATTTTTAGTGATCGGGACAGAAAAGATTCTCAAAATTCCCGTAAAACAGAAAAGGGTGTTAACAAATGTGAATTTAATATTTGACCAAACGACAAGTTGTAACAATTTACAGACGCTCGGTAGGTTACATATAACTGTGTCACCCATTCCTAAAGCAAGAGTTAGGAGTGGTCTACCAAGCTGAGAAGGCAGATGTATGTTTTCTGACTGACCTCTGAAAATATTCAATTAATTCTCGCACTGGTGAACAAAAAACAAATCAATTATATTCTCTTACAACAGAATCTCACCAACACGTGCTAAATACTACCAAATGATTGAGGGAACCAACATCTGTTTCTATGACAACATATTATACACATAATAAAATACCTAATACATATAACCAACGATACTCGCATTAAATTTGATCAATATTTCACTTAAATCTCACAAATCGGAGTCAAGCAATCTTTTTTGTACAGCTTCAACGACTCTTGTACAACAAATAAATAAAAAAAAATTCAATTTTTTCATATTTCAAGTGACGATATCTACTGACCAGAAATTACATTTTAGAGATATATGTATAATACATTAACTGGTTAAAATGAATTTTTTTTTCTTAAGAAACAACGAAAAAAAATCATAAGTTTTCTCTGGTATTCTCTCTGAGGTATGTGTGAAGATTTTTTGTACATTTTCAATTGAAAAGGCAATTGGCAGAGCTTTGTATTACCAATTTTATTTCCTACTCAAATGTATGCAGGGTTATTAAAGAAAACACACAAGATGTTGGCGCCAAAAATTGTCGTACTGTGCGAATACCCCTTCCCTCCCATCTCCCATCCTAATCAGTCAAGGTTAATAGCCCGAGATTAGCGGTCGTTTTGTGTACCGTCGTAGCGATCATTTGTTTTATGTAAGGAGTTCGATCCCTCGTGTCAAATTGCTGTTGAACATTATTCTGTTGTTAATTTGTGTGTGATGAACTGTTTTTATATGTAAAATTATATATCTACAAGCCAAGATATAGGTAGGTTGGCCAACCTCGTAAGGGCGAGCAATCTTCAGACCAGGTATGTGATCTTGTCTGTTCCTCTATCATCCTATATCGATCCTGTTCATCCTCATAATCAACAACCACATCCAGATACAGTCCACTGTTATACCTAGCAAAATCCTTACAACCGTGCTGAGGCAATTTTGCGCCAGCAGAGTCCCTCGCCATTTCGCTGGTAGGGTGTTTGAGCTAACATTTTCTGATCCAGATACAGTCCACTGATCCACCACGCAAAATACTTACAACCGTGCTGAGGCAATTTTGCGCCAGCAGAGTCCCTCGCCATTTCGCTGGTAGGGTGTTTGAGCTAACATTTTCTGATCCAGATACAGTCCACTGATCCACCACGCAAAATACTTACAACCGTGCTGAGGCAATTTTGCGCCAGCAGAGTCCCTCGCCATTTCGCTGGTAGGGTGTTTGAGCTAACATTTTCTGATCCAGATACAGTCCACTGATCCACCACGCAAAATACTTACAACCGTGCTGAGGCAATTTTGCGCCAGCAGAGTCCCTCGCCATTTCGCTGGTAGGGTGTTTGAGCTAACATTTTCTGATCCAGATACAGTCCACTGATCCACCACGCAAAATACTTACAACCGTGCTGAGGCAATTTTGCGCCAGCAGAGTCCCTCGCCATTTCGCTGGTAGGGTGTTTGAGCTAACATTTTCTGATCCAGATACAGTCCACTGATCCACCACGCAAAATACTTACAACCGTGCTGAGGCAATTTTGCGCCAGCGGAGTCCCTCGCCATTTCGCTGGTAGGGTGTTTGAGCTAACATTTTCTGATCCAGATACAGTCCACTGATCCACCACGCAAAATCCTTACAACCGTGCTGAGGCAATTTCGCGCTAGCGGAGTCCCTCGCCATTTCGCTGGTAGGGTGTTTGAGCTAACATTTTCTGATCCAGATACAGTCCACTGATCCACCACGCAAAATCCTTACAACCGTGCTGAGGCAATTTTGCGCCAGCGGAGTCCCTCATCATTTCGCTGGTAGGGTGTTTGAGCTAACATTTTCTGATCCAGATACAGTCCACTGATCCACCACGCAAAATCCTTACAACCGTGCTGAGGCAATTTCGCGCTAGCGGAGTCCCTCGCCATTTCGCTGGTAGGGTGTTTGAGCTAACATTTTCTGATCCAGATACAGTCCACTGATCCACCACGCAAAATCCTTACAACCGTGCTGAGGCAATTTTGCGCCAGCGGAGTCCCTCATCATTTCGCTGGTAGGGTGTTTGAGCTAACATTTTCTGATCCAGATACAGTCCACTGATCCACCACGCAAAATCCTTACAACCGTGCTGAGGCAATTTCGCGCTAGCGGAGTCCCTCGCCATTTCGCTGGTAGGGTGTTTGAGCTAACATTTTCTGATCCAGATACAGTCCACTGATCCACCACGCAAAATCCTTACAACCGTGCTGAGGCAATTTTGCGCCAGCGGAGTCCCTCGCCATTTCGCTGGTAGGGTGTTTGAGCTAACATTTTCTGATCCAGATACAGTCCACTGATCCACCACGCAAAATACTTACAACCGTGCTGAGGCAATTTATTTCGCTGGTAGTTGTTTTGAGCTAACACAAGATGTTCGAGAGAATTCATTTCTCTTAACATATCGACAGTGTATCAAGCCAAGATGCGCGAGATTTGTATGCTAGGTCTGTATTTTTCACGGATTTTTCAACTTTGAAGTCAAAAGACACCAAGTTAGAGGCTTCGCAGCATATATGTTCTTTAAATGGATTTACACAGAATTTGAAGTAGAACATTTAGTGTGTCTGTGTCCTCCCCCCTTATATCTTTTGATCCGTTCAATGCACAGAAACTAAAATTCAGAATATATAGACCATAATTAGGTATAGGTCTACAAAACTTTTATACTCAGAATTTTGAATTTTTGTTACAATCAAGGGTTATAAATTTTAGAAATTTGGCTTAAGTTTTTCGTATATCTCAAAAAAATCATAAAAGCTGGACCCCTGAAAATTAGTATAAATAAAAAATCTCCAATATTTTTTTTTGTTTCTCAAACATTTTTTATAAAAATAAACATATTGCTTCCCTCATCAAGCACAAGATTGTAATCTTTTTGATGAGGTACTGCAGGGAAAAATATGTAAGAATATTATTACTTATATTGATTTGTATTATAAAATATATTAAAAATAAAATAAAATAAAATAAAAAAATAAAAACAAATAAATTTATGTTCAACTGCCAATATTTTTTTTTAACGTCAAACAAACCAAAACACCACGACTAGAAAATTTTATTTTCTATATAAATATCAGCATTGTATTAGTACATCTCAAACCTTTTTTATAAAAATTGAATTAAGTGACGACATCGTTTCATACAATTTGTAAGGCAGTATACACTACATAACTAATATCTCACTCAATAGTTTGATACTTACTTATTTTCAAAACAAACATCATGCTGTTTTCATATTCTGGGTAGGAAAAACAGATAGACCTCCATACTATCCTGTCCTGATAAGAAAATATTTATAAATTTGTGTTTAAGTGTTTACAGTTTGGTACGTTTTCTTCAACTATACATACATTAAACCTCCTTCGACAGTTGAATTTCATCTTTTACATGAAACTAGCTTAAAGAAATATGGAGTAAGATTATATATTTTAGGATTGAATCAAATATTTTTTGTGTAAACATGATATTATGGGCAGGTACCTACCTATAAACAAACAGAATAATCAAAAAGGGAAATCTAAAGCTTTTCTTAATCTTTAGACTTAAGGAACTCCTTTGTTTCTACGAAAACCTTTTGAATATTATTATGTCTTTTGATGAATGGCAAAAACGATGCTGCCGCGCGTTGAGGGATGGAAAAATTAAAATATCATTTTTCAAAAAAGAGAAAAATGAATAATGGAGATCAGTGGACTTTTATTAAAAAGGCCGCCATATCTAATGATATACCATGGATGAGAAAATACTTGGAAACAAAATCAGTAATTTTTTTAATCATCTCCTTCCTTTAATCAAGCCATTTACAAAAATTAACTTGCTAGTCAAAGACCTACATACAGTGTATCATCTTAAGTAACGACCTGTATTTTCTGTGAATTAAATTAAAAATAAAATAGGTAGGTACTTTTATAATCAATCAACGATGAAAAAACATACTGTAGGACTTGTTGGTAGTTTATAGCTACATTCCTTGCTTTTGGTAAACTAAATGGAAACAGATGAATTAATATTGAGGACAATTTAAATACAATGAAAATGGGATATCCAAAGCAAACGTTTTTTTGAAACAATAGTTTCGCAAATTATATATTTTCTAATATTATATCACCTTTCTTCTGTTAATAATCTGCCTGAAAAAACGTATGTTTCCAAGACAATAAATTATGTATTTTAAGTATTAAATTATGGGAGAAAAATGTTATGAAAGTACCTTGATATATCTAACGCTAAACATTTTATAAAAATCACATGAGTGCGCAGAAGACATATTACGGTTTTTGCTTAGTTGGTTTGCTTCACGTGTGTGCGCATCTATGTCAAAAAAAACACGGTGTTTGGGTATAACTACTTATAAATAACGTAAAAAAACAACAATTTTACCAAAAAAGGCAGTATGACTTTTTGTTTTCTTTGCCTATCACAAATAATTAAATGAATTTTTTAATACAACGAATAATATCGTGTTTCCATCGTTGTGGTACATTTAAACAAAAATAAACCTACATATGTATGTAGTTAATTTTATATAAAATTGTTGTTTGGCGATATAAAGATAATGTACTTGCTTCGGCAGTACGTATACTATAATTGGAACGATATAAAGATAATGTACTTGCTTCGGCAGTACGTATACTATAATTGGAACGATATAAAGATAATGTACTTGCTTCGGCAGTACGTATACTATAATTGGAACGATATAAAGATAATGTACTTGCTTCGGCAGTACGTATACTATAATTGGAACGATATAAAGATAATGTACTTGCTTCGGCAGTACGTATACTATAATTGGAACGATATAAAGATAATGTACTTGCTTCGGCAGTACATATACTATACTTGGAACGATATAAAGATAATGAAAAATATGGCACTTGAAATTATTGCAAGTTATAAATCTGAGAAAATAATGTCAATGTAACATTACTAATATATTGAAAGGTCATTATTATAAGTTTTCTGATTAATAAATGAGAATACGCGTAAGAGGTCATGTCATTTTTCATCAAGATCTATTATTTGATGATAGAGAAAATATAGCTTCTTTTAGAGAAAATTCGTTCTATTAAAATAAGATCTGTCAAAAACTCCGTTTCACAATGTAATTGGAATGTCATAGACTTCGTACTTTCTATTTTATCTTTCAATGTTCACCAAACAATTTCATTTTCAAAATTCCCTTCCACACACTTTACCTATTTTAACAAGATATATTTGCTTGAATACGCCATCCAAGTGTTTTGGAGAATCTTCCTTTAATTTATTATTTCCCTAGCAGAAGGGAAATACATAGGTCTTCCCTACGCCTTGCTTCTGAGATACAAACTTAATTGAGATAATCTAAAAATAAAAAATAAATAACGTCTTCTTAACCTGTGGATGATTACATTTTTATAGGTCAAAAGGTATCAATGTTTGGCAAGTATTGAGTGGCAAAATCTGAGTTCCGGACTCGATAAGTAAGTATTGAAAATTAATAAAGAAATGAGATTCAATTTATGAAATAGATTCAATTTGGCTTTATTATGAGGGAAATTCATCGTTGATTGTATAACAAGTACCTAGCTTTACTTCATATTTTGTAAGACAATTAATTAAACCTACCTTCTGTGAAAACTTAATAACGATTTTATTCCAAAAAGTTTTGATTCCTGTATTTCTCTACACCATTGGTATTTCCTTTATTAACTACTCGAAGGATTGAAAGTTTTATCGATTCTGAGAATATAATTAAATTATCAAATATCGTGTTTTTATCTTTGTGGTACATTTGAACAAAAATTAACTATATTTTTAACGTTGTTTACACCACGCGTCGATTAAATTTGCGACCGGTTTCAGAGCTAACCGTTCCCTCCTCAGGCAGAATTTAAACTAAACGCAGAATGTGACTGTGCGCTGAAAATAAGGTTATGTATTTGGATATTGATAAGAGGTCATTAGGGGCGGGTCTTGTGTATAATGGCTTTTATTGGTAAAATTGATGGGGGAAACATTTTTTTTTTTTTAAAATGAATATGTCCTTGTTAAACAAGTACATATACATCTTCCTACGTTCCCTAAAATAATCAAATTAATGCTTGTGCTTAGTTGAACGAAATCGGTCGAGGCAGGATTCGAACTCGCACCACTGGATTACTAGCCCAGCGCGCTAACCGCTCTGCCACCGACCCATCTGAACATATTTTAAAGCGAGCTGTTAGTTAAATTTCCTTGATTATAAATTTATTATATTTCTTTTTGAATTAATTGCTTTTTTATTTCAAGTGATTCTAAATTATCTAAAAGTAAACCTACTTTATTGGGTGTAGAATTTTTGGACGGTGGTCATTTAAATGTTCCGCGAATTCCGAAAAGTTATCATTTTTTAAACATCTGATGTTCTTAAACATTAGTCTCGAGTTTATGGCCCCTTTTTTCGATTTTTTTATTTTTGTCTTTACCGTTTAATAAAAATGCTTTCCAAGGTTTTTATCTGTATAAAATGCTGGTTTTACATCCTTGGGTAAGTAATTTGAATCTGTTTGTGATATATTATTGACAAACAATATGCGTAGTGGAAGAATATAATGGACACAAATCCTAGCGAAGCCAGATTAAAAGATCTGCCATTACATATTTTCAATTTTATCTTCCATTGAGTGATAACTTTAAAATGATAGAGCCTCTCTTATATAAATGAGTGGGTTGTGGAAAACTCTAAACTGCTCACTAACAAGTCATTCTATAAAGTGTTCAAATTTTTTTATGGAAAATATTCAGGATTTTTAGAAATATTTTATTATAAAAACTTGAAAAGTGAGCCTTTTTACGAATTTAAAAATAAATATTTCAAATTTTAAGTTTCCCGAGCTTGGATTCACTTTGAAATATTTGATAGATAAAAAATTTGAGAAGCACTATTCAAATATCCTTCAAAATCTATTGGGGTCTAAGTATCAGATATACAAATTTGCAAAATTTGAAAAAAATTGAATGATTTAGAATCGAGTATAATAAACACGACATACATAGCACGCAGCAAGCAGCACACAGCACACACACACAGATACATTGTGATGAAACTTACAGAATACAATCTCAGCATGATCTCAACTTATCCCCTTGGGTTAGTGAGCAGTAAAAATGATTTGTCCTACAATACATTATTATGTATAAATTGAGGACGATAATTGTTTGTAGAAAATCCTTTTTTATGTTATTCGATCTACATAGGTATAAGGCAATGAAAATGAATGTTGGAAAAGGATATTTATTTTATTTATTTATTTTTTTAATAAAGAAAAAAATTGATACATAATACAGTTGTTACAATATATAATACAGTTACTTAATATTTAATAACATTATTTACCTAGGACATCAAATATAAAATTGATACATAATACAGTTGTTACAATATATAATACAGTTACTTAATATTTAATAACATTATTTACCTAGGACATCAAATATAAAATTGATACATAATACAGTTGTTACAATATATAATACAGTTACTTAATATTTAATAACATTATTTACCTAGGACATCAAATATAAAATTGATACATAATACAGTTGTTACAATATATAATACAGTTACTTAATATTTAATAACATTATTTACCTAGGACATCAAATATAAAATTGATACATAATACAGTTGTTACAATATATAATACAGTTACTTAATATTTAATAACATTATTTACCTAGGACATCAAATATAAAATTGATACATAATACAGTTGTTACAATATATAATACAGTTACTTAATATTTAATAACATTATTTACCTAGGACATCAAATATAAAATTGATACATAATACAGTTGTTACAATATATAATACAGTTACTTAATATTTAATAACATTATTTACCTAGGACATCAAATATAAAATTGATACATAATACAGTTGTTACAATATATAATACAGTTACTTAATATTTAATAACATTATTTACCTAGGACATCAAATATAAAATTGATACATAATACAGTTGTTACAATATATAATACAGTTACTTAATATTTAATAACATTATTTACCTAGGACATCAAATATAAAATTGATACATAATACAGTTGTTACAATATATAATACAGTTACTTAATATTTAATAACATTATTTACCTAGGACATCAAATATAAAATTGATACATAATACAGTTGTTACAATATATAATACAGTTACTTAATATTTAATAACATTATTTACCTAGGACATCAAATATAAAATTGATACATAATACAGTTGTTACAATATATAATACAGTTACTTAATATTTAATAACATTATTTACCTAGGACATCAAATATAAAATTGATACATAATACAGTTGTTACAATATATAATACAGTTACTTAATATTTAATAACATTATTTACCTAGGACATCAAATATAAAATTGATACATAATACAGTTGTTACAATATATAATACAGTTACTTAATATTTAATAACATTATTTACCTAGGACATCAAATATAAAATTGATACATAATACAGTTGTTACAATATATAATACAGTTACTTAATATTTAATAACATTATTTACCTAGGACATCAAATATAAAATTGATACATAATACAGTTGTTACAATATATAATACAGTTACTTAATATTTAATAACATTATTTACCTAGGACATCAAATATAAAATTGATACATAATACAGTTGTTACAATATATAATACAGTTACTTAATATTTAATAACATTATTTACCTAGGACATCAAATATAAAATTGATACATAATACAGTTGTTACAATATATAATACAGTTACTTAATATTTAATAACATTATTTACCTAGGACATCAAATATAAAATTGATACATAATACAGTTGTTACAATATATAATACAGTTACTTAATATTTAATAACATTATTTACCTAGGACATCAAATATAAAATTGATACATAATACAGTTGTTACAATATATAATACAGTTACTTAATATTTAATAACATTATTTACCTAGGACATCAAATATAAAATTGATACATAATACAGTTGTTACAATATATAATACAGTTACTTAATATTTAATAACATTATTTACCTAGGACATCAAATATAAAATTGATACATAATACAGTTGTTACAATATATAATACAGTTACTTAATATTTAATAACATTATTTACCTAGGACATCAAATATAAAATTGATACATAATACAGTTGTTACAATATATAATACAGTTACTTAATATTTAATAACATTATTTACCTAGGACATCAAATATACATAAAATGTTCCTTTATAATATTTTTTTATTCTAAAAAAGAGAATAAAAAATGAGGACATATGTAATGAGAGAATGCAAGATAAAGAAGTATATTATATGTAAAATGAAAGTGAATGCTTTAAGGTAGTTTGGACATATAGAAAGAATGAACGATGAACGACTGACCAAAAAAATATACATGGGTGCAAGAGATGGAGTGAATAGCAGAGGTCGCCCCAGAAAGGGATGGCATGACCATGTGAATGATATTTTGAAAGAAGGAAACATAAAAAGTTTGAACAATCGACGAGCTTGTATGAGACGATGCATGGATGTAAAGGAAGCCAGAAATGTGTGCAAAAATAGAGAAGTATGGCGCTCGATTCTCTCTGCTTACCCCGTAAGGGACATGGCGTGATGGTTTAACGAGACACTATACATAATCAAAGAAACACTCAATACCACAGACGATATTTTAAATTTATTTTATCACTGTTTAAATAACACATTTTTTTATTACAACAATAAGACATACAAACAAATAAAAGGAGCACCTATGGGTTTGTCATTGTCACCAGCAGTCGCCAACTTATTTATGACGAGGTTTGAAGAAGAAGTCTTAAAGAAAGTAATACTCAAACCAAAGAAATGGCTAAGATATGTGGATGACACATTCGTAGTATGGTCTCACGGAGAAGAAGAATTAAATAATTTTTTGAACACTATTAACAGCATTCATAAAGATATAAAGTTTACAATGGAGAAGGAAAATAACAGACAAATACCTTTCTTAGACGTTTTAGTGTTAAAAAAAGCAAACGGTAAACTGGGGCACACAGTATATAGAAAGCCCACACACACAGATAGATACCTACACGCAACGTCCAATCATCACCCCGCACAAATATGCTCAGTCGCAAAAACACTAATAACAAGATCAAAAAGAATTGCAGACCACGAGCATAAAAAACAAGAATTAGAATACACGAAAAATGCTCTACGTTGTAATGGTTTCTCAGACTATATAATAAACAAAGCATTAAAGAGTCCAAAAACAGTGAAAGAAAAATCCAATGAAACACCATTATCAACAGCCCGACTACCATATATCAAAGGCGTCACCGATAAAATCAGCCGTCTATTAAACAAAAATAACATACGTACCGTTTTCAGCACAACAAATAAAATATCAACCTTTCTAAGAAACCCGAAAGACATCATTCCACTTGAAGCTCATGGAGTATATGAAATACCGTGCGGATCGTGCAATAAGACTTATGTAGGAAGAACCAATCGAAAAGTTGAAGCACGAATAGCGGAGCACAGAGTCGACATGAGAAACAAAAAACTTACATCCTCACTTGTACAACACTCGCTCACAGAAGGACATACAATAGATTTTGACCATTCAAAAATAATAGCAAGTTTAAACAGTGAACCTCTCAGAATTTACAGGGAAGCTATAGAAATATATAAGAGAAGGGATATAATGAACAATCGGGACGACGGAGTTCGTTTGCCTAGTACCTGGAAGAACATTTTATATGACAAACAATACAATAATAATATTAATAATACCATAGCGAAAATAACCCCAAAACACAACAATAATAATATTAATGTCACAACTAAAATTGACAATAAATCACAACACAAAAATAATGATAAAATATTATTACCAACGAACACGACAGCAGGTGGGCGTGTCACAAGGAGCCAATCACGTCGCGCTAACAATATTTGACATAAGCGGCCATCTTGTACGCTACGAGTCACTTGATGGTGAGCTTTCAGTGTGAGTAGACGTGTGTCGCGCGCGTGCTTTTCGTTAAGTCCTTGAAAATGCCTGGTGATATTCAGGCGAAACGTCGGAAGACAAATGGTCTTAGTCAAGACCTACTGACACGGGAAAACCGAGATAAAAATATTATATGTATAGCTACTTTTACGGGCTATCCGCTCGTTTTCGTCCTGAAAAGGACGGTTTTGCCGACGTTTCAACCGAATATCATCGGTCATTATCGAGGCTGGTCGGTTCGCAAACGTAGACACGGTGCGACTGACACCGCGTTGCATTTCGCGTTCCTATTTATGTATCGTGTTGGTGTATTGGCGTGTGATGCGGCGTGTGGGAGGGGTGGCGGTGTGAGCATGAGTAACCGTCGATTCGCGCTCTGTTGTTAGTGGTGGTGTGGTGAGGGTGTCTCCCCTGCAGCTCGGTGACCGTGCTGTATATCGTTCGTCGTATGACGTCACGCTGGTATGTGCGCGTGTCGATCGCCGTACAGCTAGGTGCGCGAGGGCAGAGGGCGGGGGAACAGTTGTAGCGGTATGCACTGGCGTCATTGGCGTTGATTCGTTTAACCATGCGCGGTCACTTGAATATGAATTAAGTACTGGTTTCCACGCCACTGGTAGACGACGAGAATCATCTCTGGTGTTCATTGCGAAGGGCCGTTTTTCTATTTCGATGGCTTCTCTATATACTCTATTAATATATATATATATATATATATATATATATATATATATATATATATATATATATATATATATATACATATATATATATATATATATATATATATATGTATATATATATATATATATATATATATATATATATATATATATATATATATATATATATATATATATATATATATATATATATATATATATATATATATATATATATATATATATATATATATATATATATATATATATATATATATATATATATATATATATATATATATATATATATATATATATATATATATATATATATATATATATATATATATATTAATATATATGTATTTATAATTGTTTACCTCAATAAATAATGAAATATTTTTCTTTGAATTTCAGAAGCGTGATAATGTTCATCGGAGACGGAATGAGTCTGGCGACCATTACAGCTGCCAGGGAACTCAAGGAACAGAGAAGACGACAGACAGGGGATGGTGAAGGTACCAGAGGACTTATATGGGATCACTTCCCAGCAACATCACTTGCACAGGTACAGTACCTACATCGAAGAATTGTTTCTTTTTGTATTCTTCCTTAATTTATAAATTTGAAATGGATATGTTTAATTCTGTAAAAAAAGGTCAACATCGGAAACATTGACACAACCATTATATATTCAGAAAAATGAGATCGGGATAAATTTAAATAAAGCGTATATGTAAGACGATACATGGATAAGACGGTAAAGGAAATTGAAATAAAGATTAAATATAAAAGAGCCAGAAGAAACAGCAGGAACGATGGTAGATACATAATACACATTATCTGATGAGAAAATGTAAAAAAAATAATGACCTCAGTGAAGATAAAAGTTAATGCTTTGAGGACAAGTCGATAAAATGATAAAGAAAAACGAATATTATATTCTTAAAAATCTTCTTAATGACCTTGTAGTTTGGTAGTTATGTACTTACAGTAAAAAAAAAAGAAAAGGGTTTTACTAATACTAATTTTACAAGTAAAGTATCAAACAAATTCAAATTTCAAAAAACTCAATAAAGATGTAAATATTAAGTTTTCTTTATTTCAAAGACGTATCTTTTCAAGATACTGGGTAAATTATTTTCAAAATATACTACATAGCTTAATATAGCTTCTTAAGTCATGAGAAGATCATTCAACGAAGAAATGGTTGGAAATGCAACGTGAATGGTATTTTTAAAAAATAATATTATGAGAGAATTTATTACTAAAGAGCGTTTGAATGTTGTGAGGAAGGTATTTATTGTTAACAAAATTTAAATTATAGTTCTCAATTTATTAAGTTTGTCAACAGACATTTATCATGTTATCTTCATTTTCGCACTCTTTTACGAGTACAAACCAGTTAGTGTCTAAATATTAAATAGTGTTTTTTTTTGACAAACTTTCCAACATCTCAATAGTGACGAAGTTGGAATATTATAGAAAAACCAGGAACTCAAGGCACCTACAGGGCTTTCGATCTATCATCGGCTGATTTACGTGATCACTATATGCATTTGCGCAACGTTCACCAATGCCTTCTTATTGAGTTCCCTTATCAATGCAATTTTTTGAAAGTTCTATACATTATATTTGAATATTGAGTAACAAGTTTATATTTGAATAGATGGGTTGATGGCAGAGCGGTTAGCGCACTGGGCTAGTAATCCAGTGATCGCGAGCTCGAATCCTGCCTCGACCGATTTCGTTCACCTATAGCACAAGCATTTATTTGCTTATTTTAGGGAACGTAGGAAGATGTATGTGTACTTGTTTAACAAGGATATATTGATTTAAAAAAAAAACAAATCACCTGAAAATAAGACATTATTACTATTGCCATCTATGAAGTAGCGAAGAAACCCTTTTGTAACGCCATCTATTAAGATATTGGTGTATATGCAATTAAAAAAATATATATTCGATTATATAGTGTGTTTTATTTATAGTGTGTATAGTTCTAACTTATTTATAATAACCACAAAAGGTACCTTGTGTGTGTGTGTGTGTGTGTGTGTGTGTGTGTGTGTGTGTGTGTGTGTGTGTGTGTGTGTGTGTTGTATTGGCAGGTATATAAACTTTATCAAAACGAGGAAATAAAATTTCATTTGAACGCTTGAGTAAGCGCCTGTCTGTTCTTTCATCACAATTTCACACTTGACATGGCTATGAAGCAATTTTTGCCATTAATATATTTGTAGGTAAGGGGGTGTTTATTTTCTTTCGTAATTTATCAGAAGGTTTAATTGGTTATTATTTTATGAATATAAGCATGTTCAAAGACTTTTCTATAAATAATTACCACCAAATATATAAACAACAAGTTTGCCTCTTTTAAAAAAGAGGGTCAATCTCTTAATGAAAAATGTTACTAACTCTGAATTGATTCTTATTACAAACAATATAAAAACAATATTTTTACTGAAATGGAAAACGAGGACGATGGGTCTTGATCGCGGTACCAATATTTATCAGCGGCCGGTCGGAGAATGAGTAGTAGCCTTGAGTAGCGGTGGGATCTAAAAATGAATTCGACATTGTTCGACTGGGTGCTGTTCCACGAATAACCACATAACCTCTGTGCTGGAATAAAAATGTTAGATGTTCCGCGAGGGTCATTAAAATGGACAGAATCAAGAATGAGTAGCTTTGGGATCGCGCCTATTCCAGATAAAGTGAAAGAAACCAGACTGCCATGGTACGGGCACGTAAAGAGAAGGGGATACGATTACGTGGTTAAGCTGGATCAAACCTCTCCCACACCACCCAGGGCTGGAGGCCGTCCACAAGTTGTAGAAGGAACTGACGGAGAACCGGCTGATCAGTGAGAAATCGCAGGACAGAAAGTTGTGGAGAATTCGTACCAGAAGGGCAGACACCGGATGAACTGGGAAGAATCAAAGAATAGAAGAACATTATTTGTGGCTACCAATCTCAACTAATTTTTATTGCTTACCTGAAGAACGTCATTGCAAAATGATTTTTCATTAAAATCGGCAAATACCGATTTTAATTTATTAATTACATAGTTTATTTTCGAGAAATATTGTGGATTGATGTATCTAGTGATAATAAATAAAACTTAATTCTTAATTCATGATTTTTTATTGAATAATACATATTGGAAATAGATTTCTCGTTTTCATTGAACAAGAACAGCCCCGTAAACTTACATTACAGTTTTTCTTATTAATATATTTTAAAAGCACACCATGTCTTTTTTCTCGAGTTGCTCGAGAGTTGATTGAGATGGTACGGACACGTTATAAGGCGTCCAGAGCACAATATGATACGCAGAGAAATGGACATCCAAGTTCAGGCTAGAAGACCAGACAGACCGCTAACAACGTGGCACTCCACAATCACAAGGGAGTTGCGGGAGGCAGACTTGTGCGAGGGAGACGAACAGGAGAGAGAGACTTAACGAATGAGGACGAGAAGGGCCAATTCCACATAATGGGAAGAAATGGCGAAGAAGAAGACATCATTATATTGTACATGAATTGATTTGACTTCTCATATTCCCATCGATCAAAGGTCGTGGCTGAATTACATAACTGACCTCTAGACATCAATTTTTTTTCCTCAGGCGGTTGTCATTTACTTTGACATTCGTTTGGTCTGTATAAACAAAAAAGTTCTTTGGACTCCTTACGAATGAAATAAAACAAAAAAGTATTCAAATTTTATATCCGAAAAATATATTTTTTTTAAAGAATGAATATGTCCTTAAAACAAGTACATATACATCTTCACACATTCCCTAAACTAAACATTAAAACTAGGTGAACGAAATCGATCTCGTCAGGATTCGAACTCGCGACCACTGAATTACTGACCCAGCGCGCTTACCGCTCTGCCACCTCCCATTTAATAGATGCTTCTAATTTTAAGCACTGTTTTGCGACGATAACTTTAATACTTTTAAATGGAGTAGAAATTTGAACAATTAAGCGATGAAAAGTATCATATTTACAAGAGTCATGTTCTGCGAGGTAAAAGGTACATGCTGCTCCAAGGGATTATAAAGGGCTGCAATAATGGACACCTCATAATAGGAAGACGTCAGATGTCATGGTTCCGTAACATTCGTGAGTGTACCGGCATCAGAGACGTCGGTGAATTGTTCCGGACGGCGGGCGGTGAATAAAGATAAGTCTGGTCCAACAGGCGAAATTAAAACCCTCACGATTACCCATATCATGGATTTAATTATTAAATGGAGTTCAATAATATCTTTAGATGTCATAGAACTCCATTTGATAATTATATCCATGAATTGGGTATTATGGATAATCACGAGGGTTTTGATTTCGCCGGTTGGACTAGACTTGCCCCCCCCCCGATATGGCACGAAGAGGAAGAAGAAATTCTTATCGAATTGCCTTTACTAGGTAGATATACATTTTAATGATATATACGACAATTTTTAAAATATTAATGGATTCGATAACTAATTTGCAAAAATCTTGATGAAAATTTTAAATGAAGTTCCAAAATAGACCCAAGCATAATTATTTAAAAATTCTAAAAGAAATTTCATCGTAAAAAACGTTGAGGTGAAATTTAATTCCGAGAAGCCACTCTACAGTTCCACCTACATAACTTGGTTGGTTTTATTATTACTAAGCGAAAAAAAATATACTTATGTAATGAAATTAATTTCAAAAAAATACTCAAAGTATATGAAGTTTGTACAAACTTTGTATAACTTGATATCGTTCTTTGGAGTTTTATTAAGTAAAATAATTTAATGTAACAAGTTGACTTATCCACCTAGTTAGTAACTTCCTTCATTTTATTGTACGAACCTTTGAATATTAAAATGGTCTGTTTTATTAGATTATCACCACTTTTCTCTTCTAATCTAAAAATTTTCTCTTCTATAACCCGCAGATAAATGAAAACACTGCCCCTAAAGATAAAATGATGTTAATTTATCTACCTATATCACACTTATGTCAGGAATTGTCATATCCCAACACAAATCCAAATGCTTTACTTTTTCTTTAAATTCTTGAGTGAAAGAAATTGTCCTTCGGCAATATACTCCCAGTTTGCACATATTTATTTAAGTAATGTATTTGCATTTTCAGTTATTATTTATATTCTAGACATTCGAATACCTATCTTTTAAGAAAATATTATTATTTAACACCCATTTATCAGTTGTCACATTGAAGAAACGTCATTAGTCAATTTCTTTGTGGAAAAACTATTGCTTCATTTGTAATAATAATTCAAAATTAAAATTATTAACAAAATTTGTAACTATGCTGTATTGTGTTTGTGATGCTCTTTGAGTAACACATAAAAATATTTGATTTGATTTGGGAACCATGTGATTCATTTTAATTTCACCAACATAGTTAACTAGTCTCTTTCTATGGCTCTGAAAAAAAATCGCGTCAGAGATTGGATTTATGACAGGTATTATGGCGGACATTGGGATGTACATAGTTGATCTGTTTTGTGTGAGCCTATATGTTTGTGATTGCAGAAAGTTGAGATTGTGTACATATTTAGTGAGGAACGGGAAAAATCACCTGGTTCATAATTGCATATAATTGTTAATAAAAATTGTAAACTGCTAGCCCAAGAACAGAATTTCCTAGTTGGGCAGCAGAAATCTACGTACTTATTGTTGTCATTATAAATATGGTTTGATAAAAGGTAAAATAAAATTAAATAAATAAATGGAATATCGGATCTACGACAAAGAAGTACGACATTAAAAAAGCACACACAACAACTGCACACGACTGTAATGAAGATGTTGTGACACGCCGGCAGGTGGTGTGACACGCCGGCAGGTGGTGTGACACGCCGGCAGGTGGTGTGACACGCCGGCAGGTGGTGTGACACGCCGGCAGGTGGTGTGACACGCCGGCAGGTGGTGTGACACGCCGGCAGGTGGTGTGACACGCCGGCAGGTGGTGTGACACGCCGGCAGGTGGTGTGACACGCCGGCAGGTGGTGTGACACGCCTTGATGAGTTTGCAACGAGTAGGTACGACAGAGGATCCTTCAAGGTAGCCCCAATAGAGGAGAAATTAAAAGAGGGCAGACAACGATGGTAAGGCCATGTCATTCGAAAGGAGCACACCTACTCCGTCAAGACTGTGCTCGGTATCCCCTCAAAACCACGAGGAAGAGGCAGACCACCGGCGACATAGTGGACGAGTATCGAGAGGCACAAGGTGTCCCACAGAAGACGACCCAGAGGTCGCAGATCATGGTGACTGTGAACTAGGAGGCCCGACCCTAGATGCACTGGAATAGGGGGGCACAAAATGATGATGACAAAGAAGTAAGAGATCGACCGCCGTGGCACAGTTAGTCAGCCTTTTGGTTTCTGTGCGGGCGTTCTGGGTTCGATCCCCAGCAGAAGAAAAATGTATTTAAATTCTTTTCTCTCGCATATGTTGCTTCTCTGGGTTGGAAACATTTGTTGTTGGAAGAAATTGCTATATGGCAATAAAATCGCCACTTGCGCAGGGTGCATGGAAGTGTTTATTATAATTATTTTATCTTACAAACTGATCCAAGAAGACAGACTTTTTATGCAACGATAAATTTAAAAAAAGAAATGCTCTTTATAAATTTTTATATAATTACCAAAATAAATGTATTAAAATAACTTTGTTTATTTCCACTTATTAATTTTTATTCCACAACTAGTTTCAAGAACTACCGTTCTCTTCTTCAGGTGGGTTTAAACTTGGGTTTAAAATGCCTTTTTTTGTTTTTGCGTATTTTACAACCACGCTTTTGCAATATTTTTTTAATGAAATATTATGATGATGGCAATAATTTATATCTTAATGGTAATTGATCAATTTTATTTTTTATTTTTTTTTTATTTTTATTTATTTCTATCCAAAAATATACAGTATATATGAGATACAAAATATCTTAAGATAATATAAGCTTATTCATACATAGTTAACATACAATGTAAATATAAGTTATCTCATTTCAATAAATATCAATTTACCACTTCACTGGTGCTTACATAGTTTAAGCCATATCTTTTTGTTTGTATCTTTTTTACTAGCCCCCTCACTAGGCATAGCCTGTGCTAAGGTGAGTTAGTTTTATGTTATTGTCTATTACGTTGTTTATTTATAGATACATTTACATATAATATAAGTACATGTACATACATACGCTACGCATTCAAACGTATGCATCTTTCCTTCTAAATGCAATATTTCATTTTGAGTCATGCACACACAACTAAAAATTGTGGAAATAAATTATTTGTTTCACTTTTTTTCAATTGTCTATTCTGTTGTTTGTAATAGTGCATTTACATTTTATTTGGAAGAATTATTTCCTTAAGGATTTTTTTATCAAATAATAAGTATTTCGTTGCTTCTATAATATAATGGTTCAGATAATTAAATAATATTGCAAAGGAAGACGCGTCCTTTAATAATTATTATTGAGCAATATTGATGGTATTAATTTGTACCTAACTTTATGACGGTACAATTTTATTGTTCTGTCCTTTTCCTCAACCCAAAACTCAATAATTAAGATTATATTTAATTAACTTGTTTTCTACATAAAAAAATCCAGTCATTAATCGTTCAACAATTAACTATAACAAATAAAAAACTTCGCGAACCCTTTAGGTCTCTGGTGAGGTTGTTGTGATTGATCAAGCCGCGAATTGAATAATCTTCTATGTTATTCCCATCCCCCCAATTCCCCTCCCTTCCTGCTTAATTGATGTTTCTTCGATTAATTATTAATGTTTACCTATAAGTTTCTTGTATTTTATGTGCCTACCTACGTTAAGGTGGTTTGTATAACCAAATTACAAGCTCTTTGACTGTGTAAACTAATAATGGAACTTTATGAGTTTATATGTAGTTACTTTTGATATCAAATGAACTCTGTATAGCTTGTTCGACATCTTTTAACACTGATGACACTACATTTTTGATTATATCCTTAGCACATTGCAAACTGTTGAACACTTTGAAAAATAAAAGCAATACATTTTTATAAGCATTTATTAGACCACTGAGCAGTTGTTTGGAAGCATTTTCTACAAGTAGTGATCTTTTGACTCCTACATTATTCAAATACATATACAGCTATTTCACAAAGGACAATTCCTGCAATGTCATTGTCATCAATCAATACAATAAATTTGCTTGAACTGAAAGATCATCTCCCATACTCTTCAAATGTTTAGAAAACTGTATTATTTTGGATGCATAGCGCATCGTATGACAGATAGTCTTAATTATACTGACAATCAATGTTTGACTCTCAAGCATGTTATTAGAAATTAAAACTTGAGAACGTAAATTTTCAATGCCGGAAAGTAAAGTTTGTGCGTCGATATGACTCCATGAGTCAATTGTTTTTTTCAAGATTCGTGGTATGAGTGGCTTGTGTCAAAAGATCATGATGTTCAGATAGAACTTGACTGTCTAATTCAGAGTTTAACTCCTCGATGCCTTTTGTGACTTTTTCAACTTTTTCAGAAAGATTTGTGTCGTCCAACAGTAGTTTTTCGTAAAGAAACTGACGATAAAATTCAAATTCAAAACAAACATCGCGGTATTCCATATTGCACTTAATTACTTTATATTATTAATTTCATATTTCATATTAAAAAAATTAATTTCATATTCCGTATTGTAAGGAACTTCCTACCTTTACCCGTCATTAAAATAATGTATTTCTCTTTGTATCAATCTATATTAGAATATGCAATTATATCATGGGGAGGCGCTTACTATGTTACAATAGACCTTTGATAAAACTACAAAAATTCGTTTTAAAGATAATCTACAAGGTACCAATCCGCACTCCATCCGACGCATTATTTAATGACTTTAATATACTAAACATATCACAATTATATGCAAAGAACGCTTGTACATACATATATAAAAACATAGACAAACTTGACTCTACGCAAACATCTAGACCAACTAGACAGACCGAACAGGCTAAACTCCTAATACCTAGACTCAAGACAACTTTTGGACAAAGAAGTTTCCTGTATTTTGGAGTCAAATTATACAACGAACTACCTTTAACACTTAGACAAAACAGTAACTTGAAAATATTTAAGCGAGACATTAAAATTTGGATTAAAAAAAAGGGCAGAGACTATATTAAAAATAAATTAATCACCTGAACTCATAAAATACTCCCATAGTTACTAACCAAAACTGAAAACTAATAAGACATCTATACACTGTCTCAGAACAGGTTTCACCTAGTGAGGCAGTTTATGACAATAGTAAAATATCTGGTAACTATTATGTAACCTAAGTTAAATAGGTATATTATATTGTATTAAAAAAAAAAAATTTCTTTGTTACTAGATTTAAGGAAAATTGTATTTTATATAATAAATAAATAAATAAAAAAATAAATATTGCAGTTACAAAGACCTTATATACTTTATTATAAAGTCTTTGTGCAGTTATAACTTAAGATGCGATGGTGTAATGTTTATTTAAATTAAAAGAAAATTTAAGCAAAAACAAATTATTTTTTAATGTGGACTCAATAGTTTATAAAATAAATTACATCACAAGATTGAAATCACAAACGTCATAATCGATGGCAG
Source organism: Molanna angustata (assembly GCA_963576475.1). NCBI lineage: Eukaryota > Metazoa > Arthropoda > Insecta > Trichoptera > Molannidae > Molanna > Molanna angustata. The sequence goes on along the minus strand of OY754985.1, from coordinate 177,397 downwards.
AAGCTGTATTACCAGTTCGAATACAGAGTTAACAACACAAAAAATAAGTCACAAGTTCAAGGTATAGTACATTTATGTGAAATATTACTATTCTATCAACTCAATGCTATTACAATATTATGGAAATTAATAAACATGAAGGTATGATATTATGGAGTAGCCCTTATAGATAAAAATAAGTCACAAGTTCAAGGTATAGTACATTTATGTGAAATATTACTATTCTTTCAACTCAATGCTATTACAATATTATGGAAATTAATAAACATGAAGGTATGATATTATGGAGTAGCCCTTATAGATAAAAATAAGTCACAAGTTCAAGGTATAGTACATTTATGTGAAATATTACTATTCTTTCAACTCAATGCTATTACAATATTATGGAAATTAATAAACATGAAGGTATGATATTATGGAGTAGCCCTTATAGATAAAAATAAGTCACAAGTTCAAGGTATAGTACATTTATGTGAAATATTACTATTCTTTCAACTCAATGCTATTACAATATTATGGAAATTAATAAACATGAAGGTATGATATTATGGAGTAGCCCTTATAGATAAAAATAAGTCACAAGTTCAAGGTATAGTACATTTATGTGAAATATTACTATTCTTTCAACTCAATGCTATTACAATATTATGGAAATTAATAAACATGAAGGTATGATATTATGGAGTAGCCCTTATAGATAAAAATAAGTCACAAGTTCAAGGTATAGTACATTTATGTGAAATATTACTATTCTTTCAACTCAATGCTATTACAATATTATGGAAATTAATAAACATGAAGGTATGATATTATGGAGTAGCCCTTATAGATAAAAATAAGTCACAAGTTCAAGGTATAGTACATTTATGTGAAATATTACTATTCTTTCAACTCAATGCTATTACAATATTATGGAAATTAATAAACATGAAGGTATGATATTATGGAGTAGCCCTTATAGATAAAAATAAGTCACAAGTTCAAGGTATAGTACATTTATGTGAAATATTACTATTCTTTCAACTCAATGCTATTACAATATTATGGAAATTAATAAACATGAAGGTATGATATTATGGAGTAGCCCTTATAGATAAAAATAAGTCACAAGTTCAAGGTATAGTACATTTATGTGAAATATTACTATTCTTTCAACTCAATGCTATTACAATATTATGGAAATTAATAAACATGAAGGTATGATATTATGGAGTAGCCCTTATAGATAAAAATAAGTCACAAGTTCAAGGTATAGTACATTTATGTGAAATATTACTATTCTTTCAACTCAATGCTATTACAATATTATGGAAATTAATAAACATGAAGGTATGATATTATGGAGTAGCCCTTATAGATAAAAATAAGTCACAAGTTCAAGGTATAGTACATTTATGTGAAATATTACTATTCTTTCAACTCAATGCTATTACAATATTATGGAAATTAATAAACATGAAGGTATGATATTATGGAGTAGCCCTTATAGATAAAAATAAGTCACAAGTTCAAGGTATAGTACATTTATGTGAAATATTACTATTCTTTCAACTCAATGCTATTACAATATTATGGAAATTAATAAACATGAAGGTATGATATTATGGAGTAGCCCTTATAGATAAAAATAAGTCACAAGTTCAAGGTATAGTACATTTATGTGAAATATTACTATTCTTTCAACTCAATGCTATTACAATATTATGGAAATTAATAAACATGAAGGTATGATATTATGGAGTAGCCCTTATAGATAAAAATAAGTCACAAGTTCAAGGTATAGTACATTTATGTGAAATATTACTATTCTTTCAACTCAATGCTATTACAATATTATGGAAATTAATAAACATGAAGGTATGATATTATGGAGTAGCCCTTATAGATAAAAATAAGTCACAAGTTCAAGGTATAGTACATTTATGTGAAATATTACTATTCTTTCAACTCAATGCTATTACAATATTATGGAAATTAATAAACATGAAGGTATGATATTATGGAGTAGCCCTTATAGATAAAAATAAGTCACAAGTTCAAGGTATAGTACATTTATGTGAAATATTACTATTCTTTCAACTCAATGCTATTACAATATTATGGAAATTAATAAACATGAAGGTATGATATTATGGAGTAGCCCTTATAGATAAAAATAAGTCACAAGTTCAAGGTATAGTACATTTATGTGAAATATTACTATTCTTTCAACTCAATGCTATTACAATATTATGGAAATTAATAAACATGAAGGTATGATATTATGGAGTAGCCCTTATAGATAAAAATAAGTCACAAGTTCAAGGTATAGTACATTTATGTGAAATATTACTATTCTTTCAACTCAATGCTATTACAATATTATGGAAATTAATAAACATGAAGGTATGATATTATGGAGTAGCCCTTATAGATAAAAATAAGTCACAAGTTCAAGGTATAGTACATTTATGTGAAATATTACTATTCTTTCAACTCAATGCTATTACAATATTATGGAAATTAATAAACATGAAGGTATGATATTATGGAGTAGCCCTTATAGATAAAAATAAGTCACAAGTTCAAGGTATAGTACATTTATGTGAAATATTACTATTCTTTCAACTCAATGCTATTACAATATTATGGAAATTAATAAACATGAAGGTATGATATTATGGAGTAGCCCTTATAGATAAAAATAAGTCACAAGTTCAAGGTATAGTACATTTATGTGAAATATTACTATTCTTTCAACTCAATGCTATTACAATATTATGGAAATTAATAAACATGAAGGTATGATATTATGGAGTAGCCCTTATAGATAAAAATAAGTCACAAGTTCAAGGTATAGTACATTTATGTGAAATATTACTATTCTTTCAACTCAATGCTATTACAATATTATGGAAATTAATAAACATGAAGGTATGATATTATGGAGTAGCCCTTATAGATAAAAATAAGTCACAAGTTCAAGGTATAGTACATTTATGTGAAATATTACTATTCTATCAACTCAATGCTATTACAATATTATGGAAATTAATAAACATGAAGGTATGATATTATGGAGTAGCCCTTATAGATAAAAATAAGTCACAAGTTCAAGGTATAGTACATTTATGTGAAATATTACTATTCTTTCAACTCAATGCTATTACAATATTATGGAAATTAATAAACATGAAGGTATGATATTATGGAGTAGCCCTTATAGATAAAAATAAGTCACAAGTTCAAGGTATAGTACATTTATGTGAAATATTACTATTCTTTCAACTCAATGCTATTACAATATTATGGAAATTAATAAACATGAAGGTATGATATTATGGAGTAGCCCTTATAGATAAAAATAAGTCACAAGTTCAAGGTATAGTACATTTATGTGAAATATTACTATTCTATCAACTCAATGCTATTACAATATTATGGAAATTAATAAACATGAAGGTATGATATTATGGAGTAGCCCTTATAGATAAAAAAATATTATCAAACATAATTTACTTACTAGTCACAATAGCAAAACAAAAAGAGGTAAGTACTTTTTTTTATTAAAAGGTAATTTTTTGTTAGTGACAATTTTGAAGTAGCAAATTACCCGGGAATAAAAGATGGGATTAAACCAGTCAGTGTTTTTTTTTTTAATTAATTCTATTTCAATTAATAATTAGGATCAATAAACAAAAGCATTATATATGGAAGAAGAAGAAGGTTAAAAATTTAAAAAAAATGTGTGAAAACATTTTCCTACTCTTTTTGTTACTATTTTCAACCCTCGTTGATTGTACTATTAGTAATATTAGTTAAATTTTAACTAAAAAAAAATTAAAAAAAAATTACTGCAACAATGAAATGTTAATAATATATTATTCAAGAACACTAGACATAGATAGATAGGCCTGTCATTTCTTCATCGCGGATTTCCTTAAAATATTTTCCCCTGCCTAATCCATTATCATGTTCACCTGTTCACCATATAAAACCACAAACCACTTGTATTACAGCCGTGAAGTTAACCTCTAATTTGGGTATTGTTAAATATGTGCCGAAATACTTGAGTGTGTAATATGACAAAGCTCTAAATAACCGATTAAATACGTTTTAAAATTAACAAGGTTTGTGGATTTTGTTGTATGAAGTACTTAAAATGTTTTATATTTTCATTCACAAATATATTTATAATCTTAAGTATTTGTGGATAATTTACGTAGTAGAATTCCATTTTAAAATTATATTAAAATAAGAACAATTTGTTTTAAATTCTACGTATATTATAGTTTATATACGTAGAATTTAAAACAAATTGTTTTAATTTTAATATAATATTTATAATCGATAATTATTGACTGAGAGATATCTCAACACTGAGAATAATATTTTTTGTAAGAAACCCGAATCACCGAATAGAATATATAGATGGTTCGTGAATATGTGGATACCTACATGAGTATTTGTTGTGAATTCTTACTATGTGCCTTACACGAAACGCGACAATAATCAAATCAAACATAATAGAACTAATTCAAGTATGTAGGTATTTTTCTTTAATATTTAGAGCTGTCAAAAAATATCGATCGATGAACTTCTTTTTCTTATACAAGTTGGAAAACAGGGTCTGAATGTCATCTAGGGTTTGTTTGTGCATAGTTTACTGCATTTTGTGATGAAGATTTCCATTTGTCTTCTTACCTTTTTTCCATCTGTCTTCCAGGCTTCTTTTTTACTTCTGGATTTTCATATAGGGCAAGGTGTGGTATTCTTTAGGAGTCCATTATTTCCACATGGTCTCTCATATGTATTCTTCTTTGGCTCTTCCATCTGGCGACATATTAGATACCACACATTTCTTTGATTGTATTGTTCATTATTCTGTCACATAGAGTTCGGTCTGGTATTTTTCTTTGATAAACTTATTTTAATATACTAATATATGTGTTTTGTTTTCCAGACATACAACCTCAACGCCCAGACAGGCGAGTCTTCAGCATGTGCTACAGCCCTACTGTGTGGTGTGAAGGCAAACTATGAGACTGTTGGATTAGACGGAACAGCTTCATTCGAGAACTGTTCTTCGGCCTTCAGTTCCAGAGTATCATCTGTAATGGAGTGGGCACAGCAAGCCGGTAAGAATATACCTAATATTATGTATGTATAATTTATTGGAATATATTTTATGGGAGTATTGCCACCAAATATCATTAATTTGTATGGTGGAGCTTCCCTTTATGTCCGTGGTCATATCAAGTTCTCGTTATAATAATTCTCTCTTAAAACAATAATTTCAAAGCATTCAAGCAGTCAGGTTGAAGATTTGCTGCCAATTATTCAAAATCTATTTTATATTGATCGAGAGATCTTGGTCACATCTCAATGCCATAAATATCTAATCTTAATTTGATTTTTATTGCGGTACTATGGTATCGTATATCTAGTTAATATATGTAGTACATCTATACATAGTATCACGCCATGTCCCTTTCGTGATAGGCAGAGAACAGAACGCTACATGTTTCTACCCTGACACACTCACTATGTAAGTTCACATTCATGCATCTCATACATGTTTGTCTGTTGTTCACGCTCCCCATTGTTCACACGGTCATTCCATCCTTTTCTTAGACGTCACCGATCTCTCATTTCATTCCTGTCCGCACTGTATATTATTTTCTTCGACAGGCGTTCCTCATTCGTTCTGCCCATGTGGCCAAACCATCCAAATGTGTTAATGTTCATTCTATTAATGGTAACTTTCTTCATCTTAAATTTTTTCCTTATGCATTTATAACCCTGTCATACATCGTTCTATTACAAATTCTTATTAACGATCTCATTTCAACTGCATTCTGCTTTCGTGCGACTTCTGCCATGTCCAGGTTGTTACTAGGATAGCGGTTAGAGAATGGCAATATGTTTATCAATCATTTATCTTGAGGGCAACATATGTTGTCTTTATATCGCATGCATGTTTTGCAATGGGGTTAATAATATTTATTGTCAGAAAATTAAAATGTATTAAGTTACATAATATATTATGTAATATTTGGCAACAAAGCGATCAATGAACTGAACAAGTTTTTATTTTTTATTTATAAAAAAAAATAATGAATAGGTGTGTCCTTTTAACAAGTGCATAAAGGTACATCCTCATAGTTTCCCTTATTTAATTATTTATCGATATTGGGGAAAATTTAAGTCAACGCTTTTATTCAGTGCAAGTAAAATATAAATATGTAGGTACTCTTGTTAATTGGTTCCTAACATTTATAATTATCCATTAAATAAATTATTCGTTTAATATTATGTTATCAAATGGAGTCGATACTAAATAAGTACCTATATATATATATATATATATATATATATATATATATATATATATATATATATATATATATATATATATATATATATATATATATATATATATATATATATATATATATATATATATATATATATATATATATATATATATATATATATATATATATATATATATATATATATATATATATATATATATATATATATATATATATATATATATATATATATATATATATATATATATATATATAAGGCATGACCATGTATACGATATTTTAAAAGAAGGAAACACAAGATAAAAATAAGCCATGCATGTGTGCAAAAATAGAGACGTACAGCGCTTTGCCCACCCTTTTATGGACAATGGACATGGCTTCATAGTTTGTATGTTTGTTTTAATAAATAAAAAAGTGTTAATTCGTCCAAAAAACACACATTTTATACAAACAAACATACCATCACGCCATGTACCTCACGGGGTAGGCAGAGAGAACCGAACGTGACATTATTCTATCTTGACACACATTCATCGCCTCGTCAACATTCAAACATAATATTCTAATTCCTGTGTATTCTCCATTACTTAAATAATAATTATTCTGTATGTTTATCTAACTACCCTTATGAATTATTTTTTATTTTATTTATTTCCTTTGTAAACACCATTACAACAAATAATATGATGTTCATTTTATGCTTATCTATGTACGTAAATACCTACCGATTATTTTTATTTGTCTTATTAACACATCTTTATTGTTTATATTAGTCAGTTAGGTTTGAAGAAATGGTTCCTTATTTTATATATTCCAGGTCGCTGATGGAGCGGACTTTTTGTATAAATAAATTAAAAACACGCGTGTATCTAGTTGAACATTAATTTTTAGACTGATTCATAGAAAAGGCATACAGATACAGGTCAATACATTTATCTATGACCATAGACAATATTTCATTGTTGGTGTAGATTCCAACAAGGTTTTTCCCTAATGTTTATAACCACCATTATAATATTATTTACTAGCTTTTATGTCCCGCCGTTGGCCAAGAATGTAAAATTGTGAAGAAATAAGCAATCGTTTTTTATAATATTGTCACCCAATTATTTTGCAATATCGGACTATGAAAAGTGGTTTGAAATTTGATTGAGTTTAAGCATTGTAAAATGTTCAAGTGATGGCCACAACCCATTCTTTTTTATATATTGCTATAAATTGTGAATGAAGTATAATATACAATTTCTGCACGCATGGACTATGCGAAATGGTTTTAAATATATGACTATTTATCAACGTTGTAAAGAGATTGGTTTGGCCACAACCCCCATTTTTAAATATTATCATCGAAAACAAATTGTTATATGTACCTATTGAAAATTTAGTAATTTTGGATGTTGGAATGTGGTTAAAATTTGATTAAATCATGTACCGAAAAGATCTAGCGTTGGTCACATCCCATTCGTTTTTATATTTTTTCATCAAGTGTGCATTATATTTTTGCACAATTAGAGTGATAGACTTAAAATTGACACAAAAGTCTACATTAACGAAGAAGAAGAAGACTTAAACTATAGTAAATAGTTTTTAATTTGAATATAAACGTTGTGAAGAGTTCAGTAATGGCCACAACCCCCATTCTTTAAATATCGTCAACGAAATCAAATATGAAGGTGTTGAAAATTATTCAAAATAGGATGATATAAATGGCTTAAATTTGATTAAACAAAAGTATTGAAAAGATTCTAGTGCAGGTTACATCGTCACATCCCACATCCCATTCGTTTTTACATATGTATTTTCATCAAGTGTGCATATCTCATATAGATATGCACACTTGATATCATATATAGATATATTTTTCCATTCTTATAATCAATTCCGGGAGAGGGTTAGGTGCGAGTGCGGACGTATATCATAATGACGAAAGGTGTTGTGACATACCATAGTTTCTCTACCTCTCACATTCCTCCACTTTTCTTTTTCTATTCCTACAGTTCCTCCCCCATCTCCGTCATTATCCTTGTTGCTTTTGTTATGTATATATTTTTTTTTAGTTTTTTTTATATTTTTTTTAGTTTTTAATAGGTATAAAATATTAATATTTTTTCAGAATCAACTGTAAATATGTACTTTGTGGACAGTTTTTTGGCCTTGATTTAATATTCATTGTTTTATATTCATATTAGTTAATGATGCTGTTATTGTCCCAAATAAACCAAATAAATAAATAAATAAATATCGTTAATAATATTTCTGCACAATAGACTATTAGACTTAAAACTAACCCAAAAGTCTAAATAAAAAAGAGAAGAATAAGTATAAGACTATAAGAAATAGTTTGTATAAAAAACTATCCCAATGGTCTACATAAAATAAGAAAACATACACAAAATAGAAGAATTAGACTATTAGAAATAGATTGTATAAAAACTGACTAAAAGGTCTTCATAAAAAAAAGAAGATTAATCTATAGGAAATAGTTTTGTATAAAATTCAACAAAGAAAACGAAGAAAAAGACTAAAGGAAATAGTTTGTGTAAAAACTGTAAAGTCTACATAAAATTAAGAAGAAAAAGAATTAGACTCCATGAACCGTCGCTTCAGACCCTTCAGTACCTCCCGTCCCTTCAATCCATCATTTCGTCCCTTTCAATCAGGCCCTTCAGTACCTCCCGTCCCTTCAGGCCCTTTTATACTTCCCATCCCTTCAGGCCCTTTAGTGCATCCCATACCTTCATTGCATCCCGTCCCTTCAGTCGCTTAAGAAATGTTTAAATCCAGAAACCATCCTGGAAGAACCGCGAAGAGATGAAAGGACCTTCTTTTCCCAGGATACTCCACCTTCAAAGGTAAAATGACTAAATACACGAAGAAGAAGAAGAAAAAAGTTTAAATCCAGAAACCATCCCGGGCATACGCTCGACAATTCACCAAAGTTTCATTTTAATCGGACAAACGGTTTAGGAGTACATCGCATACATGCATAAATAAACAAATAAAATAATTTTCCGATAGAAAATCAGTATATTGTTGATTTGTAAGTAAATAGTAATAGGTAGGTACCTACCTACAACAATGTTCTAAATAAATTCGATTCATAACTAATTTTATTTGAATATCAGAATCTTTCCGTTACCATAGTAACCATTCCAATACGTTAAAAATATCAAATGGTTTGAGACTTTTTTGAATATGTAGGTACCTACATTGGTTTGTTCGATGCCATAAAAATGAAAATTGTCAGATAAATCAAATATTATATACAAATTATGCAATTTTATTATGCCTATATCTTTACTAATAATAAACACATTTTTACAATATATGTCTTAAAACTTGCTGTAATGTCTTGTGTTTCATTTTATTATTTCATAATTACATTTATTTCAAAGGTTTATTATTTTCAATAACATATTCATTCGGTAGGAAAATGAAATATTGTATGAAAAGATATTAAAATGGCGGCGTTTATGTACAAAACGCTTACTTTAAAAATAAGTTAAACATTATAATTATACAAAATATTCACCATGTTTTTCACTTAAACGCTAAGTTATACTTGAAAATATATTTTCTTCGTGTAAGTACGTACTTCTAACTTTTAAACTAACAGATATTTGCGTGCAAAATGTACACTTTTTTGACAGATACGACTTGGAAAATTTTGTATGAAAAAAAATAATTATTGAAATATTTTTAAAATTCAGCATTTTTATCGCATTATTTTTAGCGTGACACTGCATCAGGTATACAGGTACACGTTCGCACATAAATTAGATTTTTAGATGCTCTTGGTTTTTCAGAAGGCGTGAGACAAACACACACACACACACATACACACACACACACACACACACACACACACAAACACTAACATTTTGATTGCTTTATTACTTTAGATTTATTTATTGTATTTGTAAACATAACTGCAACAAGCTACCTATATCCTCCTGAGACCTACGGTATAGTATACTATACTTTGTAAAATTACATCTATCAGAAAAACCGCATAATTTATTTTTGGTTTGATGATTTTATTTCATGGACAATAGAATAATTTCAAATATTTTTATTTAGTGTTGTTGCATTTTTTGTTACTTTGACATATTGTCACGTGTCAAAGTAAAAAGTGACCATGGAATGTCATCTCTCCAGGTTACCAACAAATTTTCAAAGTAATTTGAACATATTTACCTATTGTTTTTATATATTTGTGTGACTAATATATGTAGTTACTGCAATGAATAACAATTTTTATGATCACTCAATAATTAGTGTGTTTTATTTTGGTTTTATTTGTGTGGTATAGTATACTATACTTCGGGTTTGTAGTCATCTTTTTAGATGATATTGAGTTAGAGCAGTTTCTCTATAACCTAGATGATTCGGACTTGGACCTGTCTGATAATGATATGGAGGATGATTTTCCGATAGAAAACACTACTGAGGATGACCAAACTTCAATAATTGCCGCACCCGACAATGATGATTCTAAGAATTGGAAGACTGTGGTCCGGTTTGTCCATGTAGATGTCCTGTTTAAAATATCCAATTATAAGAATACCTATTTAGCAACAGAATTGTACAATCCTTGTGATCACAAATGCCATGACCAGAGATATGTTCTTTCTGATAAGAACTTCTTTAAAAGTTATAGATATAATGATATATCTCTGGAAGACAGAGCAAACAATTGTTTTTGGAAAATCAGACCATTTTTAGATAGGGTTCAGGCAGGGTGTTTAATACAAAATAGGGGAAAACATATTTCCATATATGAAATTATGTTCCCATTCATAGTTAATTGCATTATAAAATGGTATGTTAAGGGTAAACCGAATCCTGTCGGACTATTTTTTTACAGTGACAAATCCTAATGGTCTAGTGAGTGACTTTTACCATATCAAGGGCTTACAACATTCACAACAGACATGAAAATATATGGATAGGGATAAGGGGCAGTTTTATCACTTGTAAAAACGTTGCATACTGGACACATAATATATCACGATATATATTTTACGTCCTCTAAATTGGCAGGCTCGTTATTACCTCGAGGGTTTGGTTCAGTTGGAAGAGTTAACTCTAACAGAATTTCTAAAAATGCCAGACTGTCATCAGACAATGATCTACAGACGAAGGGTCGAGGATCCATGAGTTCTCTGGTACGATAGGACTAACAAGTTACAGGACTAACAAGTAAATAATAAAATCGTCGTAAAAATGTTGTTATTTAACCAATTTTCCGAAAAACCCCAGTTGATAAGTGAATACGTTGGTTAAAGGGGCCCTGCACATGCCAGAAGTCGATAAATTGAAAATATTTAAAAAGTGTATAGCACCAGGGTGCAAGAAATTGTGCAGCACCAGATGTACCACATGTGACATTTATTTATGTTTAAATGCAGAACGAAATTGCTATGCAGAATTTCACACCTAAAACCTGAAATAAATATATGATATTTTTTAGGTTTTAGGTATGTTAATGCCAAATTACAATTGTTTTTTTAAAGTAAAGTATTGTTATAATTATAATTTTCAACCAACCTACATTTCATGAAAATACTTATAAAGTATTTAATAAAATGTTCTTAGAATTTCATATTATCATTTCTTGTTATTTCATATGTATTTGTATTAACTTAATCCCAAAGTATAGTATATTATACCACATTTTCCAAGAAAACCATAAATTTTTCGAAAAAAAACCAGAACAAACATTTGTTTTATCTCCAATTGCTACAATATTTCCGAAAAATTAGCAGTCAATTGCAAAAAAAATGCTTCAGGACTCAGGAGGATATGTATTATATTGTATTAGTCAGTAAGGTATTTCCAAGAACTTTGTATTAACCGACCATCCTGTAATTAGGCAACACCCCGGTCCCCGCACCCCTTCCATTCATTCCATCCACACAATATTTTACTTGTATATTCAGTTTGATTTCTGCCTCTGAGGAAGCCGGCTGTGTTCGGCGAAAGCGCTTAGGCTCATTAAAGTCTTGCTCATTTGTGGATTAAAACCGTGTTTTTTATTTATTTTTATAAATATTTTATTTATATTCACACATTGTCTTATACATGTGTATCGGTTGTTCACGCTTGTTACATTTCCGTCTTTCAGAATATCGTTCACATGGTCGTATATTTTTGTATTGGAAATTTGGCGTAAAAGATGGACAATTGACATAATCCCAATCAAATAGAAGTAATGTATTCAAAGAGCGCAAGACAGATATCAAATATGGAAAAACATCCAGCAGTAGGAGAGATGGCTGAGGAGAAGGAAAGAAGACATTGTTTCAAAGTTTCAAAATTGTGAAACGAAATGTACAAATTATGAGGTATATGTTGCATCTCTTGGCTCTTCAGCATACAGTTATAGATATGGGCCTCCCACTGACACCTCCATAGCACCCTATCCTGGAGAGATCGCATCCAACCGCCTCCAGCTACTCTTGTTATGCCATCGGAATACCTTTCTTGAGGTATTCCAACACACTTGCTATTTCTAGGTCGCCATTACACCACTGTTTTCCGTCCAACTGTATTTGGTTTGCAGCTCTTCCACTTCTGGCTGGCAACGATTTTGGACAACGTTGGGGACTTTAGTTTTTTATCTTATCCACATCTTACATTTCGTTTCTCTCGACAAAATACCAGCCATCACTCTCCTTTCCATTTCACGTCGTGTTACTGCGAGCGTGTGTTAAATTATGTTTGTTAACACAAGAGTTTCACAGATATACAACATATACGTTCAATGTTCATACAAATGTTTTTTGTCGTCTGTTAACTTAATAGCAATCAAAATTAAATAAAGTATTCGACCAGATTAAAATTAGTATTCTACAATAATTTAATTATACACGCAGGGATAAAACTTGTGTTGTTTAAGAAATGGAATAAGATGTCTGACTTCACTGTACAGAATAGTATCCATAAAACGATTAAATAAATTATATTTTTAATCACAATTGAACAAAGCTAAGTTTTTAAATTAAATGTATAGAAATCACGTACCTAACAAGAAAAATAATGGGTCTTACAAGAAGAAAGTTTCTACGCAGATGAAGGTGTGGACTTTAATAAAAATGAAATATTATAATGAAAATTATATTCATAATAATTTCAAGTAAATCGCGAGGAGAAATTTATATTTCCCGTTTGTTAAATCGGTTCAAAGGGAACAATTTGGTCGTTATTCACGTTTACTATTCAATTTATGTTCAACACTTTGTTGTGCTACTTCCTGAAAAAATATAATTTTTTAATCGAAAAATAAGATAGAAAAACAAGTAAGAAGAATAAAGAAAGAAAATTGAAGGTTCTCTTTTCGAATATTTCTTCAGGATGAAATGATGAATAGTTGAAGTTAAATGAAGCTGAAATCGATCTCATGTAGATATAAATAACGCCTGAATATTATGCAACATGTATTGCAGTCACAGTAGTTCAAATACAGAAATACAAAATTATTCATTTTACTCAAAATATCAAATGAATGAAACTGGAAACAGTTTAAAAATGCACTATTATCGGGAATACATAAATTCTGAAAGTTTCAGAACTCTAACTGGTCGGCGAATTAGTGCAAAATTTCAGTACGTACAGATAAGCGAAGAAATATAAGTTTGTAAAAAAGCTGGACAAGGAAACAGAAAATTGAAAAATATAGAGTTATGAGTTCTTAAAAGTTTTGCATAAAGTGGTATAAATACTTTATAATTGATTACAAATCGAGCTCCCATATTATCATCACTTGACAAACAAAGAAACATCAAAATAATTGAATATATACCTACAATTAAATTTCTAAAAACACTTCACTAACCAAATATTATTGATAATAATTAATTTTTAATAAAAAAATAGAAATAACACATCACAGTACAGAAGTAGAAACAGGAAGCTGGATTGAAGTATATTCTGTCAATATAAATCTATCTCTTTACAAAACACAGGAAGAGAAAATGGCTGGAGGAGAGGATCTAACACAAAAAATTGGCTCAAGATTAAGGACATATATTATTTTTGTTAACAATTAACAGGTGTAATAAAAATAAAGCTATTCATATTAAACTTCTTCTTTCATGTAGTAGGTACCTATCGCTTCTCGAGCAACTACATTACAACTATGGGTAGGTACCACATTTTGGAGAATTGCGTATAATATTAGTCATCTCACAAATCTACACATACATTATTATTTCTACCGGTAGGTGAACGTGGGACTTCTGGGTCAGGAATCAGGCAACTGACTGATTTTCAGGCAACTGAAGGCCAATTCATTATCCATTGTATGAGAAAATAAATAATTACTTACTCTCCCATTTAAAAGTATATTATATGTACTTTATTCTAATTATCGAATAATAATGATTTCCAAATAGTATTTGTTTTTCAAATATAAGGTTAAAAATATCGTTCAAAGCTTCTTACTCCTCACTAACCCAAGGGGAAATAGTGGGGAGTTATGATTTCGCAATTTTTAAGGGTATTTTTATATTGCAGATTATCAACTAGTATCATGCTGAGATTGTATTCTGAAAGTTTTATCACAATGTATCTGTGTGTGTGCTATGTGCTGTGTGCAGTGTGCTATGTACGGCGGGTTCATTTTACTTTATCAATTATAGACTAAAGTACTCATTCGATTATTTTCATTTTTTGCAAATATGTATATCTAATACTCGCTTAGATCCCATTAGATTTTGAAGGATATCTGAATAGTGCTTCTCATTTTTTTTAACTGTCAAATATTTCAAAGGGACCCCAAGTTCAGGAAATTTAAAATTTGAAATTTTTATTTTCAAATTGATTAAAAGCCACATCACTTTTATAAAATGGCATTGAAGAATTATCAAGTTTTTGTAATAAAATATTTAAATAAAAAACAATTTATCAAACTCATTACATGAAAATGCTGAATATTTTCCATACGAAATTTGAATAATTTGTAGAATGATTTGTTAGTGAGGAGCTTAGCGTTGGCCACAACCCACTCGTTTTTATAGTGTTTTTATGAAACGTGATTGGTTTATTTCAAATGTATGAATAACTTTTTAAAATTTAAATATTTAAATTCACAAAGCACACTTTCCAGGGTGAATATAGATAGGTACCTGCTGTGGTATTCTTTAACAGAAAAAAAAATCAGCCTTAAAACTATGACGTAAGTCACGGATTCTCGCTTTATTTTTCATACGAAAATTTACATCTGTCTCAGGCTACAATTTCTATTTTATTTGATGATATAATTCTATGTTTTTATATCCTCTCAGCGATGTTTGATTCAAATACTTTAGTAACCAAAATATCCTTTCTCTGAGATTAATGTCCATCTATTCCGGGTCGTTCTCTTAGCAATTTGTTAAGACACTTCAGGTGTTTGCCTCCATAGCTCCTTCTACTTCTAATGTTACATAATAGAGCAATCGATCCTCCCAAAATAAGGTATTTTCTTGTCCCATCTGACTCCCCGACCTTCGCAAATAGCTTGGATGAAATAGGGACGAGCTCTGTAATAAATATATATTTAGCTGACGATGATTCTTCATTCGCTATGTTACGTCCTTCTATCTACGTAACAAAACATGGTTATAGTTACAACAAATAGTATGTATAATGGACGTCTTTTGATATTTATTTCAATCATTGATTTCCTAAGTATTTTAATAGGATGGAATTGAATGCACTTACGTTTATGTCGGTAAAAAAGTTGAAGGGAAATTGTTATTTAATATTGTCTTTGTGATGTAAAGAAATACATAATTAAATATGTAAGTATAGTTACGTAGGTAGAGAGTTTGGCTTCTATTATTGAAGATTGGCTACTTTTATGAGATATTGGCTCCTACAATGACAGATTGGCTACTGTTATGTGAGATTGACTTCTATTATAGTTGGTTCCTATTTTGAGAGATTGGCTCTTTTTATGGGAGATTGGCTCAAATTATAGTTGGCTCCTACTATGGGAAATTGGCTCATATTATAGATGGATCCTACTATGGGAAATTGGCTCCTATTATAGTTGGCTCCTACCATGGGAGATCGGCTACTATTATGTGAGATTGACTTCCATTATAGTTGGTTCCTATTATGAGAGATTGGCTCTTTTTATGGGAGATTGGCTCCTATTATAGTTGGTTCCTATTATGGAAAATCGGCAACTATTAAGTATGTGAGATTGACTTCCATTATAGTTGGTTCCTATTACTAGAGATTGGCTCTTTTTATGGGAAATTGGCTCATGTTATGGACTGATTGGCTCCAATTATGGTTTTAAATAAAAACATCTATTTCAAAACAATTTTATTATAAAAACAATATATCGATGATCGTTAAAGACAAATCACATCGATGAAAATAGTAAATTAAAAAAACATATACAGGTACCTACGTTTCATCGAATATTTTTTTTGTTGCTTTCATTGTTTACAAATAAACCAATATCTCAATAGATGGCGTTACAAAAGGTTTTTTCGTTAAATCATAGATAGCAATAGTAATGTCTTATTTTTAGGTGATAAGTTACTCATCATTCAAATATATACCTATAACTTTCAAAGTTTCAAAAGTTACATTGATAAGGGAACTCAATAAGAAGGCATAATTGGTGAACCTATGTAATTAAACATAACGTAATTACATAATTGGTGAACCTATGTAATTAAACATAACGTAATTACATAATTGGTGAACCTATGTAATTAAACATAACGTAATTACGTAAACTAGCCGATGACAAGTCGTTAGATCTGTAGATGCCTCGAGTTCCTGGTTCTTCTATAATATTACAACTTCGTCTCTATTGAGATGATAAAAATATTTATTTTTAATCTATGTATATTGTTATGTTACAGGAAAGTGTTAGAGCAAACTATTTGAGTTTATGTAGAGAGTACGTTTTAGAGTTTTGTTATATTGGATGAAAAAGGAAATCTGCAGAACATCGTCAAACCATATTTTGGGGATCTCTCAATAATGTAGGTATATATTATATTGTTGTTAATAAATGTTTATTGTTTATTAGGTAAATGGACCGGTATCGTGACAACAACCAGAATAACCCACGCCACTCCAGCGGCACTATTTGCTCATAGTCCATCGAGATATTGGGAGGATGACAGTAAAGTACCACCAATAAGTAGAAAGTCATGTAAAGACATTGCGCAACAACTTGTTGATAACCATCCTGGGAAGAATATCAATGTAAGTACCTACACAACTACATTATATTAATATATATCTAATAATATCTATCTATCTGGTTAGACGTCAACTTGAGTACAACACAGTGATATGGTCACCTTATTATGCTATTCACTTCATAGCGATTGAACGAGTGCAGCGCAAGTTCTTGCGCTTTTTAAATTATAAATTAGGTCGTTCCATAGAAAATATTGATTATCCCGAATTGATGCGTGGCTTTCATTTACATTCTTTGGCCGATCGACGTAGGTTATTGGACGTCTCATTTTTGCACAAGTTAGTGAACGGAGCAACGGACTGCATTGAGCTTGTAAGTGCAATCAACTTTCATGTTCCGAATAGACAAGCTGTGCTTTTCCATGAGGGAGCCGCTTCCACTAACTATATATTTAACTCTCCAATACCGAGATTGCATAGGCTGGGAAATGAGCTGTGTGTTGATGCAGATATTTTCGGGGATAGCCTGAAGTATTCAAAAAAAATATTTATAGGACTTTCTAAAATTCAAATTTAATAGCTAACCTTGCAGTTTTCTTTCTTTTCTTTATTCTTTGTTTTTTGTAATTATCCTATTAATATTACACAATATGTTATTATAATTAATGCATGTGTTTATTTCTCTGTGTAAAAACTTGTGTTGTCAATTTATTGTTGTTTCTGTATTTTTATTATATTCGACCAGTATTGTTTAATTTTTAAATGTAATTTCTTGTTAATTCTGTTTTTTTTTCTTTTTAATATATAATGTTGTTAATTTAAAAAAAATGTTATTCTATGTTACACGTAAATGGCTTATGCCGTGTATTGTATTAAATAAATAAATGATTTCTTCTACTTCTCCTAATCCTATTGTTTTCATATCATTGCTATGAACTGTTGCTATTATTAAAGATTTTTGCTATCTTTAAATATTATCTTTCGTTTATTTTTGTCATGTCAAAACCTTCATTTCATTTTCATTATATAACTAATTATTCAAGTGTTCAAAAACCAACATTTTTATACACCTGTCATGTAAATTTTGTACATTACTACTAGTCTGTCTTATAGAGTATTATTCTGATGATGTACCTTGCACAAAACGCGTCGATAATCAAATAAATTTCAATAGAACTAATACCAAGTATTTTTTTTTATATTTGTAATATATCTATAATAATCTACATACATATAATGGAGTTCTATTAAGAATTGTCGATCAACAAACTAAACTTAGTTATATAATGAATGGTTTTCGCCATCCTACGTTTTCGCTGCATATATAGAAAATAATATTATTGACAGTATTAGTAACATTTTACTTGCTACAATTCTATACCAAAATAATGCACTAAAAACTAGGAAAAAAATCGTCTTTAACCAAGTACATATTATCAAATGTACCTGTAAATGTATTATTTAATCTCATATAGTGATACTTATCACTACATAATACATATTATATAACGACACCTCAAAACTTAAATTCGAGCAAATAATTTTGTGATTTAACGGAATATTGTAATAAAATTATTACACATTTGTAATTACGCAGTTTTTTATAACAGTGTTCAGTGTTCAAGTTTTTTATAACAGTGTACAAGTCATACACGTAGGTAAAATAAATGCTTTCAGTCTTCTGCAATTTTGGCAGAAAAATATTTTAAGAAAACATAAGAAAAAATGTATGAATTCATTGCTGCCAATCTTCCTTACCAACTGCATCCCTAATGATTTAAGAATTTGAATTCAATGTTTTAATGGTAGATGTACTCGTTCTTAGATTTTTATTATTCCTTTTCCAATTGAATACAATACAATATTATTATGATTCTTTGCAAAATCACCTTCCTTTTTTACGTGATACAGATTCTCTTAAGCTTCGTTCATTGTAAACAAAAATATGTCCTTAATCTTTAGCCCATTTCTATTGTGAGATACTCTCGCACTTCTTTTTATTTCTGCAATCTCCCCTTTCTCTCTTTTGTAAAGAGAGACGTCTTTGATATTTTCTCTTGACAGAATATACTTCCATCCAACATCCTGTTTCTACCACTATACTGTATTGTGTTACATATTTTTATTTGTTTAGCCAGTTTAGTAAAAAGTATATATAAAATATTGTTTTCAATTATTATATAGTTGCTTAGTGAGATGTTTTTTTGAAAGTTTGCTGTAGGTAAGTACAGAATTATATTGATGTTTCTTTGTTTGTCAAGTAATGATTATAGGTAGGTATGTAAGTTTATTTGTAACCGAACTATTTAATCATATTTTTTTTTAACTTTATAAAAATCATAATTTTTTTATTATTTGAATTTCCTATTTCATTGTTCAGCTTTTACAATTTGATTTAACTTCACCTATCTGTCCATGGTGGAATTTTGTAATTAATTTTTTTTTAACTTAATTACCGACCAGTTGTGCTGTGAAACTTTCAGAATTTGTGTGTTGCATATAATTTAACTAACTATAAATTGTAATAAGTCAAGTAATTATACGCTCAATCGGTAATGGTGATGCATTATCACCTAACGTATTTTGCCAGCTAAATATTATTCAATATACCTATAAGTTATTTGATAATTTTGCTTTGAGGCACCGGCTTAGAATAGTGCTTCCACTATTTTCTATTATCCTCGTTATCGAAATTTCCGTAAGAGCCGGGTTATCCAAACAAAGACATCTCACAAAGTTCAACAATGAGGTTCACCACCCATTTTGAATGTGGTGCCCTTTTGGGTGAAACAAGATTCGTGTGCGACTTCCTTATATAAGGTAAAGCACACCCGCACACCTGTCGCTGGTTACCATACGTTGTGGGATATGCCGTAATGATATGAATGAGATAATTTAAATATATTCTCACAAATGATTTATTTTTACACTTATGTAGGTACCTAATGGTTAATATGAGATAATAATATGTAGGTATGTAGGTATGTAGTGTAGGTACATGTAAGATCCATTAAAGGTTATTACGGACGTGTGTTACTTAACAAATATTAAATATTTAATTTAATATTATGATGACACGGAAAAGAAAGGTTGTCTTTAGAGTTAATCTTCCTCTCGATCAAAAATTCATTTTAACAAGTCTTTCACATCCGTAATTCTGTGGCTAGTGATGTGTTCTGTTTATTTTTTCCAAGACCAAAACTAGACAAATTCAATGAAAAAAAATATGTAATATTTTGGACTCGATATTCCGTTATTTGATACAATCAATCACACGGTCATGTCATAATAATTCATCCTTGGGGGGTCACCTATCACATTTTCATTGTTTATTTTTACAAAACCATGTCATGGTACCTATTCATTTTCATTCAAAATATAATTATCAACTCTCTTTTTCTATTTCATATTCTTCCCCTTATTTCGATTGTAAACATTTATCCGACTTCCAAAAATGTAGGAGGTTGTCAATTTGAAGTGAACTTTTTTTTTTCAGTATGTTCAGCGATTTGTAAATACCACGTTAACCGTTTTCGATGATTCTTTTTTCATTAGAATGGAGGTCTCGTTTCAACTTGGTCAAGCTATGATCATGAAATCCATAAGAAACTCGTCAATTTTCCTTTCAGCGATATGAACCCATTACAATATTGTCTTTTATTGGGAAGGGAGATCACACATAATGAATTCCAGTTCTAATTGTGATACTCACGATAAAAAACATCAATTTCTTCGATTCGCAAAATCATCTGCAATAAACATTGATTCTTTACCACTTCCTCCGAATTCGATGATTCATTTTATAAGAAAGGGATAATTTCTGAGGTGGTTCCATCTGAAGTAAGCTAAGATGCTTGATGATGGAAATCATGAGAAATCATGAAACTCATCAATTTGCGAATGATTTGTGGATTAATGTATGTATAGGCGAATTGTATGAAAGGGAATTCTTCTAGGAGTGGCAGAGAGAACTAAAAATCACATTTTTCTATCTTGACATAATATATTATGTACATTCATTTTAAGTTTTTGCATACAATTAATGTAAATGAAAAATACATAAGTACATTTAAATAAACAAACATGGCTCTATGTTATTTGGCTAAGTAGGTATCTAACTGCTGAGTCATGATTTTTTGTATAATTTTAAACGTTATTATAACTCATAATTTTCTATCATTTTATTTGTTTAATTATTTATCTTTTTGTACATAATAATAAAAACATATATAATGCACACTAGCGGGCTTATTGCCATTAGGCGATTTCTTCCAACCAACCATACATACATACATACATACATACCATCACGCCATGTCCCTCACGGGGTAGGCAGAGAGAACCGAACGCCACATTTTTCTATCTTGACACGCATTCATCGCCTCCTCAACATTCATACATCGTCTTGTACATGTTCGTCTGTTGTTCACGATTCTTACATTTCCATCTTTCAAAATATCGTTTACATGGTCGTGCCATCCTTTTCTTGGGCGCCCGCGACCTCTTATTCCGTTCCTGTCAGATTTGTATATTTTCTTCGTCAGGCGTTCTTCGTTCATTCTCCCCAAGTGGCCAAACCATCTCAATGTGTTAAATTTCATTCTGTTAATTACATCTTTCTTTATCTTACATTCTTTCCTTGTATCTTCATTCCGAACTCTATCATACATCGTTCTGTTACAAATTCTTCTAAGCGATCTCATTTCAACTGCATTTATTCTGCTTTCGTGCGACTTCTGCCATGTCCAGGTCTCACTTGCATACGTCAGGGTTGGCACTACGATTGCGTTATGAATGGCAACTTTAGCGTCTCTTGATATGTTGCGATCATTCATAACTGGTCTAAGTGCTCCATTCACTCTGTTTCCTGCCATAACTCTTCTTTCAATATCCTTATCAGGCCGTCCATTCCGTTGGAACATACTACCCAGATAGACATACTCGTCGACTTGTTCAAGCCATTCATTCTCTACTTTTATTTGACACACTGTTCTGCTTTCACTCTTTTCAAAGACCATTACCTTTGATTTGCTGGCATTTATTTTAAGTCCGTTTTCTATGCATCCTTCATATACCATACTTACAAGATACTGTAACTCTTCCATACTTTCTGCTAACAATACTTTGTCGTCTGCATACATCAGATCACGTACTGTTACAGTACTCAGTTTCAGACCCTTATTTTCATACTTAAGGGCTCTTATGCAGAAATCAATGTAGAGATTAAAGAGCCAAGGGGACAACACGCACCCCTGTCTAACGCCATTATTTATAGAGAACCAAGTTGTTGTTGTGTCGTTAACACGAACACATGCTTTGCTGTTCTCATATAATGAAGCGATTGCACGTATCAGCTTACTCTTCACTCCGTACATCGATAGTATATTCCATAGTTTTTCTCTTACAACTTTATCATAGGCCTTTTCAAGGTCTATAAAGGCGCAGAAAAGTTTTTGGTTTTTTCCCAAAACCTTTTCTGTGACCATACGTAAAGAAAAAATTTGGTCTATACATCCTCTGCCGCCAACAAAAGCCCCTCGAGCATCCCAAATCATGCTCTCTGTAACCTTTCGTACTCTTTGATCTAGGATCCTTGCATACATCTTACCAACTGAGCTTAGCAAACTTATGGCTCTATAGTTTTTGCAGTCGAGCTTCGATCCTTTACCTTTATACAAAGGTACCACGACTGCATTTCTCCAGTCTGAGGGAGTGTGTCCTTCTTCCCAACATTTGTTGAAAAGAGAGAGACACCACTCCAACGTCTGTTCGCCGCCATATTTTATAAGTTCAGCTGATACACTGTCATACCCGGCAGCTTTCCCCGCTTTCGCGTGTTTTACTGCTTCAAACACTTCTTCTTGCGTTATTTCATCCTTATCATCTTCACTTACTTGCCATGTTCTCTGACTCACGTCCCCTCTTACTCCGCTATCATACAGTTCCTCGAAATATTCTTTCCATCGCTCTTTCACGCCATCTTCGTCCATAATTATTTTTCCATCTTTATCATTTATTCCTTTCGAAGCTTTCACAGTTCCATTTTTTCTTTTCGCTACGCCTTTCCAGAACATTTTCATGTTTCCAGGAAAGTCGTTGGCTATTTTCAGGCTTTCTTTCTCTTTTATACCATCTTTTTCCCTTTTTACTGTGTCTTTGATTACTTTCTTGCATACTTTATAATACTCTTTTGCTCTTTCTTCATTATTCGATCCTTTCGCGGCTAATAATGCCATCCATGCTTTCTTCTTTTCACCCACAACTATCTTAACACTCTCATTCCACCAAGCATCGCCTTTCTTTCCACCTCTTTTAGCAATACCACAGATATTCTTCGATGTCTTACACACGGTCTCTTTCAGCGTAGTCCATGCTTCCTCAATATTTCTTCTACTGTGTATTGCTTTAAAGAGTTCGTTTCCGGTCTCTTTTGCATACTGATTTCTTACACTCTCATCTTGCAGCCTTTCTACCTTGGTTCGCTTCGGTGGATCACTTCGGTGTGTTTTAGAGCGCCACCCGGTGAACAAATCAATTCTTGATATTAGCAAGTAGTGGTCTGTCTCCAATTCCGCACCCCTATACACTCTAGTATCCACTGTCGCTTTCCTTAGTGCCGCTTCAACACATACATAGTCAATTATCGACCTTTCATTCCCTCTTTCCCATGTATACTGGTGAATTCTTTTGTGGCTGAATACTGAGTTCGCCACAAACAGGTTCCCTTCCGTGCATACTTCCAATAGTCTTTTACCATTGTCATTCACTCTAATATCGCCGTGAGGTCCAAGGACTGACTCAAAATCTTTCCTACGGACACCCACCCATCCATTTAGGTCTCCAGTCAGAATCACTCTTTCATTATCCTTTTTTTCGTTCATTATCTCGGTCACACTGTTCCAGAAATCATCCTTTTCACTCTCACTATCGGAGTTTCCGGGCGCATATCCTATTATTAGGAATACGCTTGTAATTCCGATCTTCAGCCTTATCCACATGAGTCTAGAGTTTTTTAGCTTGTACTCTTTCATACATTTCCCCATTCGTTTCGATAGAATCACACCAACTCCTTTGCATGCAAATTCGTCACTCTTCACTCCCGACCATAGTTCTATCATACCATCATTCCTAACGTTCATCCCTCTACCTTTCTTTTTTGTCTCACTTACACACAATACATCTATTTCTTTACCTTTTATTACGTAGCACAATTCATTCATCTTTCTATCCATTCCTCCTCTTATATTCCAGACTACCAATCTGCACTCGGCTCTCCTCTTTTCGCCTACCCCCTGGACCGTAACATGACGAGTGGCGGGCTTCATCGATGTTCTCCCGGCAGAGCCCAGGGGGTTTTTCTTAATTCAGCTATCCATTCATCACACTTTCATATACGTCATCTGATATAACACACACATTTTTTCCTTAGATTATTTTAACATATACAGAACACTTATTTAGGTACATATAATTACACTATTTAAGTCCCAACTTTTGTCTTTTCTCACCGCTTACATTTATATTATCTTACCAAGTAACTTATACAACTAGTTATTTCTTATTCTTAGCTTAATAGTTCACTTAATATAATTAACGATTACACTTATTAACTATATCTTACTCACTATTTCACTTATTTTATGTACTACAAATTTACTAGTTTTGGTACGCACGTGTCTTTTCACTGTTTACACCTCTCTATGTACTTCCTCTTTCACACTTTGCTTCGCTTCCTCACTTCACAGCGTAGCACTTTTACCTGGACAGAGTCATTTTTTGTCTTAAGCAGGGCATGTCACTTTGAGAGAAGGTTATCTATCGGGTAACCCGAGACAGGATAATTTACGGGTAGGTACTTTTCAGGAAACCATTTCACAGTCGCTCCCGTTCATCTACTGCGGTATGTTTTTAGTAATGTATTCCTTTTTCCAGCCGATCTTGTAAAAATTGGTCTTTTCCTTGTCCACTGATTTATCTTCTAATTATTTAAAAAATGGCATCATATCATGGCATATTTTTCCCACTCATACTGTCATACTGACTGTCCGTCTTTTTTCTGGGGTCAGTCGCACTCACAAACAAAAACCACCATTACTAAGAATATCGATGAATGTCGGTCGGTCGGGCTGCGTCCAACATGTGGTCACCGTCTGTGGGCCGTTAAGCCCAGCTTCAAGGGGCAGGTACACAGGTCTGTTGACACACTCACTTAGTCACACACATTAACAATTTGTAATAAACTACATATATAAAACTGCTTTTGTCCACATATCGATTTATAGAAATACTTAATAATTACATATATGATAGGCAAAATTACACTACATCTACTGTACTAAAAATTAAGCTCCAACCAACCAGCTTACAAAATACGACAAAATTATACATGCATATCAACAAAATAAATTATTTTAATGAAGAGTCAAACTATGTAAAGCTACATCAACAAAGGAAGACTAAATTGTATATTAATTAAAATCACAATTATATTATATGAATTAACAACTTATCATGTTTCCAATAAGTGATAGGTACTAAAATATTAGAAAGTTAAATGTTTTTTAAGACATTTAATACTGCACTTATTATAAACATGTTCATTTGCTTGATCATTGTTTGCGAACCGAGAGGAAAGTTTTGATCCAAAAGCCAGAAATCTTATTTTTTGTTTTTTTTTTATAAATGGAACTCTAGTTTTTAAATCAATACAATTTATTTTTTTTCATTCATTTTTAAAGAGTAGGCCACATCCGATTTTCTTGATTTAAGACCAAGTAGTTGTGTCCATACACATTATGGTCTAATTTGTTCTCATATCTATCAGGCATCTTTTCAATCGCCCACCAGGTATGAACGTTTCTGATACAAACAGGTAAATTCTAACAACATGCTCTAACATACATGGATAGAGACTATTTGCGTTTTTTACGTGAAATGAAGGCATTTAATGTTATACTTAGGTTATCTTAGACATACATACTATAATATGAAAATAGGTGCAAACAATGGTTGGTAGGTAATGTTGGTGCGTGTAGCATATGTAATGAGACAGACATCTTAAGGTAAATAGGTACATACTTTACAAAACAACGTAGTAAAGACCCTTGAAACAAAATAAACTACAAACAGGGTTGTATCTAATTTTTTTTATGCCCGGCTCGCTAAATAAATTTCCATTGTAAATCAATCAATATTTTATTTAGATACCTATATTATAAAAAAATATTTAAAAATAAAGTTGGTATCTATTCTATTGAAATTTATATGATTAAGTATTGACGTGTTTCGTGCAAGGCACATCGTCAGAATACTCTACAAGACTAAGACTAGTGTTTGTATACAAAATTATATGTCAGGTGTACATATAAAAAAACAACATTTTTATACACTTGACATGTAAATTTTGTAAACAAACACTAGTCTTAGTCTTGTAGAGTACCTATTATTATGTGCGTGGAAACACGTCAATAATCAAATAAATTTCAATAGAACAAATACCAAGTATTTTGTATTTGTACCTACATAATATAATATCAACATAAAATGGAGTTCTATCAAGAATTATTGTCGATCCACAAACTAAACAATATTTTACTGTTTATTCCGATATTATTGATACAAATCATGGAAGATATATAAGACTGAAGGTCGACGAGGTTTCGTCCGAAAGCAGATGGAGTAGGTAGGTCAGCGCGGGACAGAGAGACTTATAGGTATGTCCCCATAAGGCTATCGTCCATACAGGCGCAGCAGACGGATCGGACGCAGCGCATTAGGCGGATTTTAGTATTCTCTTTATACGTATCAATACAAGTGCGTCCACTAATCGATCGGCATCGTTCGGAGCGTGCGCTATATTGCTATATTATATTATTGTTGCTAGGAGGCGAATCAGAAAACAGGGTGTTAACATGGAAGATAACAAAATGGTAAATTCATGATTATTATATATTCAAAAGAATATGCAACAACAAAAATTAGACAAGAGTGAAATATTAAAATAAATAGAGATGGATTTGTCTCGTGGAAAGAACTTATGACAATTGTTTGACAAAGCAAGCACACAACACTGAAAGAAGTGTGAAGAAGGGGTGTGCACATAAATGCTGACTTGACACATACATATAGGTATCTATAATATTCGCAAAAGGAGCTCAAAATAACGAAAAACGTGTAAGAGAATTTTCACGAATTTATTTATTTCTTATATAGAGATTCAATGAGGTTATTTTATTTCTCTCTTCTTGAGGGGGGTAGATTGTAGCAGTTCTTCACCATTTTATAGTCGTCTCTGAGAATGGGTTATCATTGAACAATACTGTGTACTTTTCAAACAAGGATTTTGTGTCATCAGAGAGCCCAGGTAAATATTCTGTTCTACATTCGTGGCATAGAATAATAATAGTATAGAATACTCTTTAGCCTGCAGTAAACGCGACTGCTTTATGTTGACTAATTTGATCAACATTTTGCTACGAGCATTCAGTAATCATTTGGCCGTCTGCGTGATACGTTCTCCGAATAGGGATTTTTTAACTGCTTGCAAAATTATTTACGCAGTCATATGTAATATAACCAGTAGTACCTACTATACGAACAATGTCTTCCAGCAGAGTCATAGGTACATATATTGACACGAGCCGGCCTATAAAACGGCTTCACTTTTTCAGCGAGGTATTGTATGGGAATGAGTATTCTATAGTTTTATTATTATTCTATGATTCGTGGATATGTTTACTTGCATATATTCAATTAATTCTTCTTTTACTTGTAGATCTCATTAATTTCTTAACATCTTTGTGCATAATTGTTTTAATACACTTCTTCACATTAATAATAAATTATAGATCAATCCGTGAACAAAAGTAATATGAAATTTACAAAAATGGTCTCTCTCATAATTGAATTTTAAATAATTCAAATTCTTTAAATTATGAATTTAAATACGAAACTTTATTAAGGCAATATTCAGCTTGTTAAATGTATTTGCGTAATAGGGCAAATTTTGCTTTGTAAAAGTAATATTAAATAGATCGGTTTTTAAGTAAATTATTACATAGTGACCTTCGAGTAAAGTTCAAGAAAACAATTTTGTATAAAAGGTTTTTGTGTTAAAGACATATTGAATTATGCCTTTGGATTACATTTTAACTTCATTTTCTTAAATTTCCCTTCCATCGTCTCAATTCACTTTTGTTCGAAGGCGGTCGCTAAATTAAAATTATTATTGACAATAAATTATTTCTTGACAAGTCTCATTTCTCTAACAACTTCTGACCTTTAAAAAAAATATTCTACATATTCATGTTAGGTCTTGATGTCTAGAATTGTAACTTATATTTACGTTTATTGTTTATATTGTCACGTCATAGAAGACAGTCTCATATTTGGGTTTACATGAAATCGAATTATTTTTGATTAATCAAAACTTTTAGTTATTCACCACAAAATTTTAGAGATTGATATAATAAAGACTATACTAAAATTATTTCTGTTTTACTTAATCAAACATTTACAGACAAAAATAATCCCTTTATTTATATTGCTTCCAGAATTATATACATATAATCCAGCTTGTTACAGTGTCAACACACCACATACATATAATGATTCTTGCTTTCACTTTAGTAACCGATCATATCTCTTTTGTAATAATATGATTCTTTTTCTTCATGATCACAATCCTAGGATTGATTTGTATCCTTTTTATTCTTCTTCGCCCTCGCTTCTGTCCCATTTACTTGGGATCGGCTCTCCTTATTTAATTTCGCCAAACTCTTCTGTCCTGTGCCAGATCAGGATTCAGCTCCTCTCTCGCAGATGCTTCTTGATGCTCGACAACCATGTGGCTGGTGGTCTGCCTGGTCTTCTCGCTGGAATCTCGAGGCTTTTTTTAAATTTATTTATCATATTCCGTCGGTCATCTCAAAATGTAGCCATACCATCAATGACTATTTTTTCGTCTATTGCTGGGGCCACTTTGAAACTACCGCGGACGTGTACATTCCTCACTTTGTCAGACCCCAACCAACCTCCAACCCATCCACTCCATATAATAATGAACAATAATTTTTAAAAATACCATCCACCAATTTCTTTGGAATAGTTTAGGTACATCTTCTTGAAAAATGTTCAAACGATCTTACAAGTGCTTGCGAGGATTATTCCGGATAATCTAATAGGTACATTAATCTAATAAAGCCTTATTTTACGAAGTATAGTGAGGAACATTTTCTTATAGATAATGTTGGTTCATGTTATAGATATACGAACTTACCTAAAATTATGTACATGAGTTAAACAATTATTTATTTTATTTAATAAAACCATATAATTTATAATATTTAAATTGAAGTATTACCGATTGAATATAGTTTTAGCATATTATTATAAATGTTGACAACGTCGAGTAGTTTAAGCGAAAACATCCGGTAGTATTGAATTAAATCTGTAGGGAAACAATAGTTGAATCTTAATGATTTTCATTATGTACCTACATACATAATAAAATTCTTTTTTATTTGATATTTTTATACACTTTTATTTCACTTTCCTGACTGTCTGTTCTATAATTTTACAATCGATTTTTAACTTACTTCCTGACAAGTCATTGCTCTGAAAATTTCAGAATTTGTGTATTCCCGATGACAATGCATGTTAATTTATTTGATAAAATTGAACAAATTCATATTTGTAGTAGTTTCTCGTTAGTTAATGTATGTTCTGTATTTGAATTTGTTTGCTGTATAAAACAACTGTGTTTGACATTAGCTGTATGAAAGTAAATAATCTATGGCTGTATGAAAGTAAATAATCTATGGACTTACGTAAAATATTTTTTTATTCTTCTTTTCAACGCGAAGAAAAATTTAAATAGTGCGTCCTCGATTATTTTTTATTTAAGTACCTACTTATTTATGGTATAATGGATTTCTAGTCTGAGACGTAAAAAAATATAGATATATGTATAGTTACCTTTTAGGTAGAGATAAATAAGTGATATTTTTATTTTATTAACAAGGTAGGTATGTATAAATGTACATATACCTGTATACATGTACATATACCTGTATACACGAACGATAATCATCTTATTATTTATGCAAAGGGATAAAATAAATTGAATAAATAATATAGTTATATGTATTATAATCGTGATATAGGTTGACATCGTTTGTCTTGTACAAAGGAAGGACTTATGTACAAAGGATAGAGGGAGTAATGTTATATAAAGAGATATGGAAGATTACTTCAATTAATTATCTGTCAACAAATATTTCCTATTATCCTCGTGTATTTACATTTTACCTTTAATGTATTTAATGGATTTTTTCCATTCGTGAACCAGCAGCAGCCGGGGGCATTTCCTTAGATACAAGATGAAGTAATTCATTATTTACATTTAGCGGTTTCTTTCAATTCAATATTGTTATATTCATCAAAGAATTAAAAGGTTGCATTTTTTTTTGTATTTAAATCTGAAAAGAAATATTCATTTTTAGTTTATTGTGCGGCTCTATTTATCATTACGTTTGCCCTAAAATATATTTTTTTAATTATTTGGTAAAGGAATCTATTATAAAATCAAGCAATATGCCATACATACAAACACATCACGACGAAACTCACAGTGTGCACTCTCTACATGATATCTACCCGTTGAGAAATAGATGTAAAAAAATATACGCTTAAAAATTGTGAAATCACGACTCTCCACTATTCCATAATGTGGAGAGTAAAAATATTCAGATGAAACTTATACTAAAAGTTTTATTCACATTATCTCTTGATGATTCGGTCCTCACTTCTTGAGAAATCGTTAATTTCAAGTAGTTATTGGATCATAGTGGAAATTAATATAAACAGAAGGTAATGTTGTTACTAATGTAAGGTAATGTTAATAAATGAATTAATGATCCAAACATCTTTAGTCCATCATGTTGATTGTATAAAAATGTTAGGTTATCTAAATTATAATATTTTGATGGAAAGCTGTGTTAATTAATTTATAATTATGAAAATAGCACAACAGTTAGGTCCTACCTACTAGATCTAGGGGTATGTAGGTAGATAATAATTGTATGTGAATCTAATGAAACAAGAAACTCCCATTTCCTAGAAAGAAATATTCAATTAACCCACATCTCCTATCCTATAACAAACATTGGACATGG
The DNA here is from genome assembly GCA_963576475.1 of Molanna angustata. Lineage (NCBI taxonomy): Eukaryota > Metazoa > Arthropoda > Insecta > Trichoptera > Molannidae > Molanna > Molanna angustata. Next base: position 145,752 of record OY754985.1, on the reverse strand, counting down.
GTCTAGAGCAACAAATCAATGAACTCTCATTCTCTTTGTTTCGATAAATATTACATTATTTTTTTTTTATTTTCTCCCCTCCTTCGAGGAAGACGAAAACTTTTATCAATTATAAATCAGGGGTTGATGAGTAGGTAGGTAAACGAATATTTGTATAAACTTTGGATGTTTTGTAATGTATTATTCACACAATTTAAATATCAGTTTAGTATAATTTGATTCGATAACTATATACACAATGTATTATCTATGTCACACAACTGTTGTAATGAACACCTCGGCACAGGACTTCCTAGTGAGGTGTTCATCGTATTCTATCAATTACTACACTTATTATTAAATAATACATATACACACACACAGATATATGTAACTTCTAACTCTAGTATGTAATTGTTTTTGTAACTTGAACATTGTATTATAATAAGTAAATCAATAAAAAATAAAATTTTACCATTTAAGATTTGATGTATTTGTAGAACGGACCCACCAATGTGGCTTGTGGAGTGTGTGCCTTTCTGGGTCCGAATGAGCATTTCTGTAATGTTAACCGATACGACAAGAATAATATTCAATATATAAATTAGACAAGAATAATGATGATTGTCTGGAAAAATGGGCCCTTTGTATTGGCAAATATTCGGGGATAGGAAAAAAGGACTAATCTCCACAATATGCTTTCGTAACGTAAATATTCAATAATTTGGATTTAAGGGATTAAACACACTATCGCCACCGACATTGGATCTTTGGTGTTGCATACAACTAGTGCTATTTTAAGCACTCCACCCGTAAGTTGTATGTTATGCGTGAGTATAGATTTTGTAGCAAAAATCTCCCTTTTACTGCATTGCTGTCCTCATTACTGAAGATCGTGATAATCTTTTTTCCTTGTCCTTAGAACATTATGGATATTTTGTAATTTGTCAATGCTGACGATGTTTAATGTGTAGAGCTCCATTACATATACGAGGTATTTTTAAAAATCAAACAAAATGATTATGGTTCTACATGTATAATTAACCTTATAATAGGACGACCGTTTCGAAGATTCTATATATCTTAAAAACACCTGCATGGAAGTAATTTCCCAACATTAGCTACATCACAACTATTTAGGATATTTCATAATTGTAATGTAAAGTAATTTGTACAGTTGTAAAATAAAACGATTTCTAGTATACAAGAAAAAGACACTACTCTATGTTTACCAGTTGATAAGGGTCTAGTCAGCCGAAAAGTTCGTCCTATTACAAGGGAAATATATGTACGTGTAGAACCATAATCATTGTGTTTGATTTTTAAAAATACTTCTTTACATTATGGATATTTTGTAATCTTCCAACTCTCCCGACATCCCCTATAATTTGATGCGTAGTAGATGAACATACTAAATGAATATATCTACATATTAATTGTTATCAGGTTCTTCTCGGTGGTGGTAGAAGACACTGGTTACCTCAGGTGACAAAGGATCCAGAACAGACAAACTCAGAAGGAAGAAGACTCGATGGGAGAAATCTAATGGACGACTGGTTAAGAGACAAGAAGAGACGTAAACTGAGAGCAGAGTATGTTTGGAATAGAGACAAGTTTAATGCTGTTGACACTAATAATGTCGATTATTTATTAGGTAAGTTTTTTTTAAATAATATAAAATCAATTATTTGACTATCCCCAAGACCGTTTATACCATAAACCAAATATTCTGTTAACTTTTCGCATTGCATTTTTAGTAAATTTTATAAGAATAGAAATACATTATTTATGTACGATTAGGAAGAAATATATTTATAAGTACCATCAGGGGTTGTCAACATTTAGATAAATCTCTGGTCTGCTAAATTAAGTGTGAAATTTCATTAATTTGATGTAAATAAATATTGAACTTTGTACAGGTTTATTTGAATACTCCCACATGGGGTTCACGTCCGACAGACCTCCCGGTCCCAACTCTGACCCAACCATTCTGGAGATGACAATGACAGCCCTCAACATCTTGGAGAGGAGTCCCAAGGGATTCTTCCTGATGGTTGAGGGAGGGAGAATAGACCACGCACACCACTACAATAATCCATACAGAGCTCTGGAGGAGACTCTTCAGTTGGAGGCGGCTGTCAGGGCATCTGTTACTAGAGCTGATTTACTTCTGGTGACGTCAGACCATGGACATGTCATGACTATAGGAGGACATGGTGCACCCAGGGATCATCCTATATTGGGTAGGTATATCATTTGTACTCATTCTTAAACAGTTTTTTTTAATTTAAAAAACAATTTATACAATTAAATTAAATATAATCAACAATGAAAATCTTAAACCTAGATGCAAACGATAATTGCTTCACCTAGTTTAAAACGTCTCTGAAATATGTTCCTATATAATTTTATTGCGCGTACATATCGATACCTCCTACGTAAACTACCGTAAGCCACATTTTTACGATTTTGAGTTTTTTTACATATTCGGGTTCCTTTTGGATCGATCTATCAAAAACACAAATAAAAAAAAATCAAAACGTCCTACAAATACGTTTTTTAAACTTAAAATATCGTATCTAAAATTTAGAACGACGTGTAATACCTACGGTATAAACAGATACAATTGTTAACGCGGAAAAAACGCAGAGAATTCTGTGACGCTAGTGTAACATTTTTCCGAAAGTATTGACTTCGTTGAAATTATTTAAATCGTAAATTTTAAATAATATTTTATTTATAACTCATACTCAATATGAAAACAATATGTTAAGATTTGTGTTTCTTGTGAACATTTGAAACTTTAAACGGCTCTCCTCTAAATTTGACTTTTTGCACTTACGGTAGTTTACTTAGGAGGTATCGATATGTGTCTGTCATTGTGAGTTTTCGTTAAGTAATTTATCGATTGAAATATTATTATATTTATTTTACTGACAGATATATGGGGGTTTGATGGTCTTTGGGTAAGTTCAAAAGAAGATAAAGCGGTTTCTACTTACAGTTTTATTGAATACATTCGGCTGGTACAATATAGGTACTTATATTACTTTTACTTTATGTATAATTTATTTCAAACTAAATCGAACTATTTTAATTATCGTAATGATGGCGACGCGGAGAGCTTCGTCTTGAATACGCCTAACAGCTGGACAGACAGAGCGCGAATGGAAAGTAGTTTGATGTGCGGCCAGAGACTCGCTCGGCGCATGCGCGGTTGAGTTGCCACAGATAATTCTTGTTGGATTCTCGTGCAAAGCACATTTTTTACGAATAATGTTGTCTATTCGTAAAAGTGCTTTGCACGAAACTAGTCGTAGTCAACAAAATAAATAAGTGGAATAATTAGATATTGTTTTCATTTTAATGATTAAAATTTTATCTCTATTTTTTATGTATTTTTTAATTCCGTTTTTAAATGACCTCGTGTTTTAAGCCTTTTTTACTCCAATGGAATCAAATTGAATGCTTTTACTCCAAGGAAATAAAATGCCTGACCAAATGCGACTTTGTCCTAAGTATCTGTATGTTGAGTTGTCTAGTCTGTCTAGTCTGTCATGTAGTTTTGGTTGGTCGGAAATTGTTTGTTGTTTTTCCATATGACGATGTAAGTGTTTTGAGCATATGACTGTGGTATGTCTAGAATAATCAATTTTTTTAATGGGCATCTTTATTTTTATATATATTTTTTTTCTGTTCGTATGTATGTCACTGAACTCCTCCCAAACGCCTGGACCGATTTTTTTGAATTTTTTTCTGTACGTGTGTATGTCACTGTACTCCTCCCAAATGGCTGCACCGATTTTGTTGATTTTTCTCTGTACGTGTGTATGTCACTGAACTCCTCCCAAACAGCTGGACTGATTTTGTTGAAATTTTTCGGTGTGTGTTTGAGTGAGTCCCTGAATGTTTTAGATTCTTGATACGAAAAAAATGCTGCAGTGGAAATGAAAGGTGTAAAAACATGATGAAATAATGTACGAATGGTATTTTTGACAAGGCGAGACTCATATATCGTGTTTTCTTTAATGAAGAAACGCACACATGTCGCTGGTTGCCGTGTATTTTTTTATGTTTGCTAAACCAGGTAATAGCAGATAAGCCAATGTTCGGGCAGGATAACGTCTGTCGGGTCCGCTAGTTATACTTATATAATTTTTAGAATGAATTTTTGAGTTTTAACAAATGGATCAATATTTGATTTGTAGGTTCCACCCCACCCCACTCAGTAATATAATATTCTACCATTGATTGGTAGAGTGAATGATATATTTTTTTTATGACTGACTTATGACATATTTAGTTAAAAGATATATTAAGGTTCGATCTCCAGCAGAGAAGAAATCTGTTTGAAATCCTCAAAAAATCTCACAAAATGCTTACGTCTCTGGGTAGCTACTGGTTAGTTGGAAGCAATTGACAAACTGCAATAAACTTGTCAGTAAAGCAGGGTGCAATGAATTGTTAATTAGGTATTTCTTTGTATTTAGTATATATTCCTAAAAATATAATAATAAATATAATTTTATGACAAAATATGCAATACATATGACTGAATAAATGATAAATGTTAAAATCACATGCCTAGTAAAATTATTAAATGTTACCTGAACATTACAAATTACTTTGGAAATGTATTTTTGTCTCTAATGGAATTGCGCTCGAGTGTTTGTTTTTTCATAGTTTCAATTATAATATAATTTTTTAGGTAGTAGACATTAGCCAAACAAAAATTATAATTGTATAAACGAAATTTCATTTATTTCCATTTAATTTGTAAAATATCCGACGTTTTTACTTAACGTATGTAGTTTAAAAATACCGTTGACAAACTTGCTCTTTTATCACGTTATCACAATAACATATTGACTAAACACGATTATTTCAACATTATTTTTGGATGATAAAGTATAATTAAAATATTTATTGTACCTATATGTATGTTGGTACATATATATAAATAAACAATGAAACACATTGATAGTGATTTTCACCTACCTACTATGTATATATACTATAGGTACATATGTGTATGAAACAGATTCAAAAATACATAATATTATGTATCATGGCGTTATTCCTCTTTAAGATAAAGCAATTACCACAAATTGTGGCTATTCATATAAGCTTTGTCGTTGTTTTTTTTACTACACGATATATATTTTTTTCAATTTTAAAAGAATCGAGTCTTTAAAATCACGAAACGTATTTTTAAGAATGTATCGAAATTATTTCTACTTAATTTTTTTTGAGGGTTTTGTAGAAATCTTTTGGTTGAAATACGTTATTTCGAAAAATTTGTTCAGTGGAGAGTATTATTTTTTTAACGAAATTTGGTAAAATCTTAAATATCCCCTAAGGAGTCTTCTGTTGACGTAAAATTAATTTTATAATGAACAGTGTCTTGTTTATTATTTTACAAAAAAAATGTAGCTCTTTTGTTCATTGAATTTTGAAACAACATTTATTTCAGATTTCATTGATCAAAATACATTTAAGTCAAATACAATATTTCTAAAATAATTTAATATCTATCTGATAATACCTGATTTCTCCTTTCTCTCCTTATTTTTTTGTTTTCTTATTATCGCTATGTACATAGGTAGGTACTGTTATTATATTCAATCTTATTTTGTCTTTTTCTTTTTTACTTTTCTTCTGTTACCTTTATGATCTTTATTTTTATTATGTCATTATCTCATTGCCATAGTACACATCGTATAGTACATACACATTGGTTTTGATGGTTGGATGAAATAGCCAGTAAGCTCGCCAGTGAAAAAATCCTATAAACAAGAAGTTACAAATTTAATAATCTTAAGAGAATATTTTTATTTTCAATCAAAAATAAATGTTAGGCAAAATATGATATTTATAATTAAGTACCTTTATTCTAAATATTAAATGAATTAAATAAATCATATTCAATAGGTGAAATATATTTGTTTTCGATATTTCTCTGATTTCATTTTAAATTATTGAAAATTTATTTAAATATTCTTATTGATTATATAATTAAAAATGACACGAGAAACAAATTTATTTAATTGAAGAATCGTCAAAATATTATTTATTGTTTTAATGGCAACTCTATGACACTTGATTCTCTTGTAAACACGGCTAAATCTAAAGCTAAGTTAAACACTGCTAGTTTTGTTAGAGCATTCCTCCCATATAGGGAGGTGTTTGCAACGTTAGTTAGTTATAACTTTAAAGCATGAATTCAAATCTAGAAATATTTTCCCATAAAAAGTATTTGTTTTATATATAACGATAAATCAACGAAATCATTACTAGCCATATCCTATACTTAAAGATGGGTGGTGACGGAGCGATTAGCGCGCTGGGTTAGTAATCCACTGGTCGCGAGTTTGTATCCTACCACGGACGATTTCGGTCATTTATGCTAAATTTATGGAATTTATGAGGATGTACATGTACTTGTTACATGAAAATATGCATTTAAAAAAAAAATAAAAAAAGCATCGTTTTTATGTCGACTAAAATGTCCAAAACTCACTTCCATTAGTAATCCATGTGTGTCGAAACTATGTATGTATGTATTATACAAATTATTAGATAAAAACTTGTTGTTCTCAAGTAGGTATCTTAATGTAGTTTTTCTTTATTTGTTGATTGTATGTATGTATGTATTAGGAAACGATGTGAAGCCATCTGATATAGACGGTCTCCCCTATACAAGTATACTGTACGGCAGTGGACCAGGATATACTGTGAGGAACTCCAAGGATCACGGTGTGAAGACATCACAACAGAACGACAGCAACAGAATACACGCATCGGCTGCACCAAGACAGTGGGCAACACATGGTGCTGAGGATGTTCCTGTATATGCTATGGGTAAAAACTCTTATTTATCGCTTCCATTTGTAGGTAATGCACATCAGCACACATGTCGCTGGTCACCCCAACATTGTAAATAATACCGTGATGGTATGAATGAGCAAATAATTTACTACTAAGAGGAGGTACATACATACATACATATCATCACGCCATGTCCCTTACGGGGTAGGCAGAGAGAACCGAACGCCATATCTTTCTATCCTGGCACACATGTGGCCAAACCATCTCAGTGTGTTCACTTTCATTCTATTAATGATATCTTTCTTCATCTTACATTCTTTCCTTATGTTCTCATTTCTTACCCTGTCATACATCGTTCTATTACATACATAAGTAATAGTTATATATATGTATTTATTTTATTTATTTATTTATTTAAACAGTAACAATGCTAGTAAAAAAAGAAAGAAAAGAAGATAAAAAGTTAACAAAACATAATACATAGTAACTTCCTCCTCTCTTTCCTTTATTCACCATAACCTCACCTAAACGGCTACGCCTGTCTTAAGGTGAGGCTATTCAGACAAAACAATTATATTTTACATATATACATGCACATATGCATATATACACATACACATATGCACATACATACGCACACATCAAAACAATAATACCATAAACATTAACCATATGATCAACAGTAAACAAAAAAAAAACAATAAGAATAATATGAAAAAAAAAGAATATATACATATAATAATACACTTCCATAAAAATATCATGTAAAATCAGAGTAGGTATTTAAAATATGAGTAGGGATAAATAAAACTAGGTACATTTTGAAATGTAGATATACATATGTATGTTATAGATAAAATTATGATTATTTCAAGAGAGTCTTTCCCACAAATAGATCCAGTAAGGTTAAGCGTTGATTAATTTATTATATAATTGAGTTAATAAGTTGATAAAAATTCAAAATTCAAGAAGATCTTTAAGTGAAACCTTTTATCATTGGAGAGTGAAGTGAAGGTCGCAATTTTTAGATTATTTTTTTTCAGATTACTTCTCGCCTTGTGGTTATATTTTAAATAACAATTTTAGATTAGACTAGAATATTCAAAGATTTTTTTTCTGAAATTGTTTTAGTTTTTTTTTAATCTTCAGAGCATTGATAATACATACATCTATATCTGATTGTAATTTTGTAAAATCTTTAGAATTTTGAAGAATAAAACAGCATTAAATATTTTCTAATCATATTTATACATACTGTCTTAAAATTTGATCAGTTTTCAAACAAATTACATGTACCTAACCGTTCAAAGAAAATTTAAATAACAAGCAAGTACTATTTCAATGTTAATCTTATCTTAAAACAAAGAATATCACCATCATTATAATTTTACTAAATAATACCTAATAATATAATGTACCGATATTTTATGAAACAGGTCCACTGGCAACAGTTCTGTTTTCTGGAACATTTGAACAGAGTTACATCCCTCATGCCATAGCATATATTGCTTGTCTTGGAGATCAAGCTGACAGATGTAACCAACAGAGGGTTTTCAAACAACAGGTAATATTATTTCGTGTATCTATTTAGGTAGAGCTTTTTAGTTATAGGTATCAAACTTTTCTGTGATTATTAAATAGGCATATACTTCAAATCTTAATTTAGGGATTAAAATAAAAGTTACAATATGAACTTAACTGAATAATTTATGTTTTTATATTATTATGTTTATTACATACATATTTACACAGACTCATAGTATGTAGCGAGTGTATGCGAGTTTGAAAGAACATGAACTGAACAACTGCAAATGTATTATAGACAGACGGGATCGGTGCCAGCAATTATTTTCAACAAACAAGATTTTTCATTTATGAGTAAAATACTTAGGTTAGTAATGTATTTGTCCTAAAAACATCAGAAACTTTATTTAAAACTGTTGGATTAATTAAAAATAAGTATAATCCATAGAGATTCAAGAAAAAGTAAAGAGAAAAAAAGTAAAGAGAAAGTAAAGTGATACCTATTAGGAACATTTTTTTCACTCAGTCTGTTCTGAAATAACCATTAAAGTATGTATACTTAATACTTAGTTACGTCATCATTTTTTGTCTGAAGCACTGAAAAAAATTCAAATATACCTCCATAAGTATTTTTTCGATAAAAAAACTGATTCTTGGAGTAACTTTTATGTGTTTGGTGGTACATACCTACCTACATAATACCTATACCTATACAAAATACATTTTATTTTTAAACAAGTAAATGTAAGAATCGTTAAATTTAATTCCCGAAGAAGATGATTTCCCAATTAAACACATTTAAAATTTTGAATACGTATCTCAGTTACAATCTAAAATTGATTATGCTTCTCAATACAGAATATTTACCATGAAATATGTTGGGAATGATAATTATATTATAATTTATACGGTAAACAAAAAGTATTCGTGTTTATTTTACATATCAAGATTTATTTTCTGTATATTTTGCCTAAGGCATGACTTTTTATTTAAAAACGAATTTAATGGAAAATAATTCAAATATAAATATGAGATATTTGATTTATTTTATTTAAATTTTTGTACATATGTAGTATAAACATTAGCGGGCTTATTGCCATTAGACATTTATATTATCAGAGGAGAATTTATCTAATATCATCCATCTCGCTTCTCTGAGCTTAAATTAGTGTTAGATTAAAAGTAATTATTGTCATTTATATACAGACGAAGGTACAAAATCGATTTACAAAACACATTTAATATGAGAATTGATATAAAATGCTTCACTACCATTAAATACGGAATCTTCACTACTGAGACGGATGTGTAGGGTTACTTGCATGGGTCGTGCTGTCTTTATAAATAAATGCACACGCACACAGCTGTCACTGATTACCCCACATTGTGAGATATAACGTGATGATAGGAATGAATGAAAATGAAAATATAAAATCAATTATTTTATGCCTATGAATATAACTCTTAAATAATCAATAAGTACTGATTTTTATGATGACGTAAAATGTTAAAATGAGTTTGTTAATATTTGAATGTATTATAATTTTGAGAAACATTTACGAGTTGTTACGGACTCTGAAAAAAATTGAAAAAAAAAACAGAACCACAAACAACGTTAGAAAAATAATTTTCGATTTTTAAAACGGAATCTGTTTTTGATTCATGAATTTTTCAGTGCTGGTAAGAAAATGTTAATAAATCATATTTTTTAAGCGGATATTTCATACAAATATATTTTTTTCTACTTAGGCTACAAACTGTACAGAGACTAACACTTCACCAAGAAGAGCGTCAGTTTCACAGAAGACATCTCCAGGAACTGTATTGGTTGCTTCCAGTGTCATGGCTGATGATTCTTCACATAGAAGGTCATGTTCCAATATTATTACTTCACAAAAAAACATCCTAACTATATTTTTCGTACAAATATATTTATATACTTTTATTTGTGGCGAATTATAATGATTGGAATTTATTAATGTTAAAAATGTACAATTTAAATAAAAAAATAAATTTTATGTATGTATTGTGTATACATATATATTATTTACAATAATATAATATCGATGGTATAGCGAACAGTTGTGGTAATCATAATTCATTTATCAAAGTAGGTATATTGTGAACAATTATGATAATATGATATACCTATGATACCTACGATAAACGACAAAGATATTACTTTTGTGGTAAATAAATGTCAGTATCATCTTTTTGCAGATGACCTTCAGTTATAGGTATATACATTTCAATCCCTTGGATATTGCCAATGTTACCCTTTCTATGAATGAAGATCTTTATTTTATCTCTTCCTGGTCATCAGACCATGGTCTCCTTGTTAACCCTTCAAAATCTCAAGCGATTATTATTGGTAGTCCTCGTCTGCTGTCCTCCCTTAAAAATTTACAACTCCCATCTCTGTATATCAATAATAATCAATGTAATCCTTATACCAAGGTAGTGAAAGACCTTGGGGTCTACATTGATAATTATTTATCCTGGCATGAACAGATCTCACATGTCAGCATATCCACTTACTTTGCCATACACTCACTTAATAAACTCAAGTATTTCCTTCCACTTCACTGTAAAATAACCTTAGCTCAATCACTTCTCCTACCGTTGCTTGAGTATGCTGATGTTATCTATTTGGATGCAAACGAGGAACATCTCAACAAACTTGAACGCCTTCAAAATGTTTGTATCCGTTTTATCTTTGGACTTGAAATTCGATCATATTTCTCATTACCGTAATAATCTTCTTCATTGGCCCAAGATACGACAACGACGTAATATACATATCTTGTCATTACTATACAATGTCCTTTTTAATACAAATTTACCTCAGTATCTCAAAGATAAATTCACTTATCTTTCAAGCCACGGGCGTCCACTTCGATATGCTGAACGTGCTTTACTATCTATCCCTATTCATAATTCTGATTTTTTTAGCTCTTCATTTGAAGTACATTCAGCTAGGCTATGGAATAGCTTAAGTCCTGATATTACGTCGTCTATCTCATTATACATCTTCAAGAAAAGGGTAAAGCAAAGATATTTATCTGACAACACCTGATTACATCTTCCTCTCCTCTTCCTTTCCTTATCCTTTAGTTTTCCTTATCATTGCTATGAGTTGTTCTTATATGCTATCATCTTTTTTTATTTATTTTTTCTTTTCTTCTGCTGTATTTATTTATTTTGTAATGTGATTAACTTATTGCCAGAGTACACATAGTTTTGTATACTTAACATTTACTCTGGTTTGTTGAAAGAAATTGCCATTAGGCAATAAGCCCGCCAATGTACTAATTATATGTACAAGAAGATTTAAATAAATAAATAAATACAAAAAAGTAACAAAGCATAAAATATTACATCTTAAAATACTCTCTGCAATATGCTATGATTGTTTTCACTTATCACTTCCATGCACTATACCGTCGATATTTAGTATCAAAATAAATATCTATAATACTAACCTAATTATTTTGTATTTTAAATAAACAAGATCACAACATATATATTAGTACTTATGATATGGTATCAATTATGAATGTAAACATGGATTAATTATTTTAAATTAAACTCTTTTACTGGTTTTCCTTTTAATGTTTATATATTTTTAATGAAGGATTATTATACGAAAATATATCTACTGTACAAAAATATTGTAATATGATGCACCTACTTTTCTTGTATTGTTTTAATCTCTCACAAATGTTATGTAAGTTTAAAATTAATGTTTAACACGGTTAAGGGTAATCTGATTCTAGATTATTATAATACAATCAGCATTCTAAATAATTAACAGCGATTTATAAACATATTTTATTTTAAAGGTTTATTTATTTCTTTTATTAATTTGATACTTTTTGCAGTGTGGGAATCAAAAACTAATACATCATAATGACAATATAATACAGTAATGAAATAGAGGCACCTCAACACAGAAATCAGAAATAAGTTATTTGAATACAATATGATTATGTTGGTATTAATAACTGCTCGTTACTTCCAATATAATCAATTATTCTTCATTCGCTAGAATCGGTAGGTAGTGTAGAGCAAAGCAATGAATCATTAATAACTGTTTTACAATATAACGTACATACCTACATATATTTCTCACACGGTATATTCATATTATATGATAATATTGTATGAAGCTTAAAATGGATATTTTGTGTTAAGGATCAATGCGACATTACAGGTACAATATTTTATACAAATTTCTTCAATTAGGTTGAACACTGTATGAAATTACATATATCGTTGTACTTAGACGACTCTACAATTTTCAGTATTTTGAAAAGGTTCTAATGTCGTTAAACTAATTTAACACAATTTTATCCGTGAAACTACATACTAATAGTTCTGTTATTCTATTTGGGAACATGAGTCTTCTAGTTATATTAATTTACAAATATATTCATAACAACTTTTTGAGGGGTATTTTTTTTAAAACGATTTCTGTGACATTCAACTCATTCAATATTTTTCACTGAATGAGATAGCAAAGCTTTGCGTCATAAAAATATTTCGTATTGTATCATCTCAATGCGATTAGTAAAATTTTTTATTTTTTTTTGTTACATACCTACTATAAATGCAGTTCAAAATTAGTTTTCACAAAAAAGAGCCCTGCGACTTGATATACCGATGCAAATGTTGCTAATCGGCAACAATTCAGCGTGACATTAATTGAACATTGACACCGTTTCTTGTACCTACATTACATACATAGGTACCTGTATTAAAGTGTTATATTTTCTTACATCTTCTTTATAATGTATGAAAAATGATTTAAAAAAGTTAAAATATTGTTTTCAAACATTTGAGTTGTATTTATAACCACTTCACTTACCTACCTGCCCTCACTGCCCTGCAATGTCAATAATGTACATATATTACATATTACTTGAACTTCCTCATATTCTATTGTTGGAAAAGGTAGAATCAAATCATATTAGATAAATCAAAACATACTTTTCAGCGCCCTTGAGGTGAGATATTCACAAAAACGGCGCTACATATATAAATTATCCAAATTTATTATTATTATACTTTTGTTTATATTTCGTGAGATAGTTTAACATCAATACAATTTACACAATAAAATATATTTTACTTATTACTATTATAAACCCAAATTGATATCAAATACAAAAAAATATATTTTTTGATGTTTCTATACGATTTGGTGAAGTTGTAATTAAATTGTCTTTATGCATGAGTATGAATTTGTTCAATATGTAATATTTCATTTTAGTTAGAACAATAAGTTCCAAACCAAACTTTATATTTTGGGTTTAAACCCAATTATATTTGTTTTGTAGATAATTTACGTATTTATTTGATTTAGAAATTAATATTGTTTGTGTTCATACAACTTACTGTTTCAATTTATTGAACTATATATGTAGGTAGGTAGGTAGGTACCAACCTAATTTTTATTTTATAATAAAAAAGTTGACAAACATTGAAAGAGGTTATTTCTTATGAAAAATGTTCCGATTATTACATAGTATGTCTATATTGTTTGTTAAAGTTTGATATTTATAAAAATTGATATTTTGTTTAATAATAATAGGTACCTACTTACAACACATTTTTGTCAAAAACTAATTTGAAGTTATACATCGTATGTTTTTATATCAAAATAGGTACCTACATGGTTTGATGACCCATTGAAAATACAGATAGTAACACTTCTTGAACCATTTCGCTGTGAAGGGGAGCGGTTTACGCACATACCAACCAAACAAAAAGAGACAAAATTGCGATCCGCGAATCCAAGTGACAGGTTCAAGTTTTTTACGATAATTATCAGTCACGTAGGATGCAAAGACCAAAAATTTGTGTATTTTCGCTTGGTTGGTTGGTATAATATCTATGTATGAAGGTATGTACAAACCGCTCCCCCCCACACGATGAAAATATTCAAGGTATTTGCCGGAAACTATACTCACATATGTGTTGGTGAGTTAGTTCCCGTCTCATTGTACGTGAGCAAACAGAATAGCATTAATTTAAGATTTGTGTTGCCAACCATCAAATTGAAGTGTACTACGAGAAGATACAAATAAATTTTTCTCGAAAAATCCTTTGGATTTCGTGCATACAATTAGGGATTACAATCCGGTACTTACTTACTGGTAATCCGGCATAATAAGAAGTATACCGGATCCGGCATAATTAGACGTCTAAACGGATTCGGCATATGTAGACGTCTACCGGATCCGGTCGGCACTTATTGGACGGATCCGATTATCGGATCCGGTAAATTAAAAAAAAATATGAAACCGATTTTAGAAGCAGAAAGGACATAAGTACTGATATTTGTTTTACATACTTATTTACCTTGTTTAAGTATAGGTTCACATTTAATATCCACTTCACTGGACATTTACATACAATAATATAACGTGATAATCTGTACAAAAATGTAAATGCTGATAATATTATGTATAACACGGTTTATAAAAAAAAATAATATTTTTTTTTATAAACCTTTATATACACTCACTTGATCATCTTTAATACAGTTGATTTTGAAATGAGATGAAAAAATATTGTTTCGGTGTGACCGGATGGTGTCAGATTGCAATCTCTAATTCTGCAATGTTATTTTACTATTTGTTTGTGGATTTTTACTGTTCTTAACATTCTCTCTCAAGACATGAAATAACAAATGTAATATTGAAAAAAGTAATTTTCTTTATAAATGTTAAAATAACATATGTACCTATAGGTATTGACACAATGTATAGACAAAATTATGTTATAAAATGAATGTGTTTTTGTGAAAACTATTTATAAAGAAAAATATAAGATACTTATTATGACCTTTTGTGACTGTAAATTATTGTGATAGAAATGTTTAGGATGACAGTCTCGTCGGTTCATTCGTAGCGATCGGTTGTGTTGTGTTGTTACATTGTGGTGTCCTACCTACAAACCTTGTTGCTGCTCAGCGAACAGATAAGATTTTATTGTTTCATTTTCATTATTATTTACTTTTTATTTCACTCTGTTTTCTACATATTTTGTGTTATTTGTGTATTTCTCTACCGATTAATTTTTGGTGATGGAACAAGAGGTAAATAAACCGCCGGATCCCGGTATTAACTCGGATATAAATTATACTTCAGAATCAGATGCCAGTCAGGTATCTATTGCTAGTAAAAATAGAAAACGTAAACCTTTTCGTCATTCATCCGAGTCAATCCCAAACAAACAAAAAACTCACCCCGAAATAATAATTACCACCAATAACGACCCAAAAACTATAAATACCTTTTCACCGCCTAAATTGGAAATGGAATATGGACCTTCTTCTTCTTCTCCTTTTATTGTCCATATACAGAGATCGGAACAAGGCAAAACAATCCACCCCCTCGATTTCGGAAAATTTATTTTCATGCATAAATCTTTAAACATACAAATAATTGATGGGTCTATCAAATCGGAAGGCCGCTATAAAATATCGATTCAATTTAAAACTGCCATATCTGCCAACAATTTTGTTAAAAATATAGAGAACATTTCAAACAATAAATTTAAAGCATATATACCAACATTCAATTTGACGCGTATGGGACTGGTCAGAGGTATCCCGAGCGATTTACCCGAAGACGAGATAGTTGAGGCATTGAACGTACACACCAACATACCTAAAGTAGTTAAAGCCAGAAGATTGAACTACAAAGACACTTCAACGGGTACGTTAATATGGAAACCTTCACAGTCGGTGGTTGTTACTTTTGAGGGCCAAATTTTACCACCCAGGGTATTTTTATACTATAATTCCTTACAAGTAGAAATTTACAAGTTTCCAACCATACAATGCTTCAACTGTTGTCGATTTGGACACTCTAAAACAGTATGCCGATCTTCTCCTCGATGTTACAATTGTGGAGAAAATCATTCATTCGAACAATGCCCAAATACTTCACAGGAACCAATCTGTCTCCATTGTTCTGGAAATCACACTGCAATTAGCACGGCCTGTCCAGAGTTATCAAGACAGAAAAATATCAAACAGACAATGGCAACAGATAATATATCATATTTTCAGGCCTCAAAACTCGTCCCACCCACAAAAAAATCTTTTGCTGATATAACTTCCACCGCACCGTCAAGCACTCAACCTATTTCTCCACCTTCAACTTCATTTAAAAAAACCATATTTAAACCCTCAAAACCAAGATATATTTCTACCCCCAACTATGACACAACCCAACACAATGCCTTACTATTTAACCAAAACGGACATTATTCATCACAGGCCCCTAACGGATGTGCCTTACCAAACATGAATTTACCAACTTCTAATTCAACCTCCCAAATTCAAAACGACAATTCATCATTTATTCAAACACTTATTTCTCTCCTTATATCTATATTAACAAATAACAATATTTTACCGACCAACGCTGCCGAAATTCTTCAAACTCTTAATACAACCCTCCACAATGGCTCATCAAATTCACAATATCCTTCAATGGAATAGTAGAAGCGTCACAGCAAACAAACCTGACTTCATATTTCTATTATCCACACACGAAATTCAAATTGCGTGCATTACTGAAACTTGGCTTGTACCAGGTTCAGTTTTCAATGTCCCAGGCTACCTGTCAGTTAGATCCGACCGCAATGATGGGAGAGCTGGAACAGCTATCTTTATCAAATCTTCCATCCCATATAATCAAATTATTGTTCCAACTCACCCATCATTACAAGTGGTTGCCGTTCAAGTGAATGGAGTTGTATATGTTTCCACATATATTCCTCCACATTCTCCATTTGACCCAATTTATTGGGATTCAATTGTGGATATGCTACCCTCACCATTTTATATATTAGGTGATTTCAATGCCCACTCTCCATCTTGGGGCAGTACACTATCAAATCGTTCGGGAAACCTCATTCTCTCATTTATAGATAAACATAATCTATGCATTCTAAATGACGGTTCACCAACTAGACTCACTCCACCAACTCAAAATGTGAGTGCTGTTGACCTCTCCATTTGTACAAATGATTTAGCCTCCACTTCTACATGGTCTATATCTGATGATCCCCTAGCAAGTGACCATTTTCCCATTATTATAAAAACCATCACAAAATCCAAAACAAAAACAGCCGTTAGTAAAAAAGGACATAATATAAGAAAAGCCAATTGGGATATATTCAATAAAACTATTGAAGGTTCTACACCATCTTTTTTGTCATCCGACATTACTCACAAAAATTCAGAACTTATGTCAATCCTCTACAAAGCTGCTGATATTAGTATTCCGAAGAGAAAAGCAGAATCGAAACGTATTCAATGTGCCCCTTGGTGGGACAATGAATGCACGGAGGCTATCAAAATAAGAAAATTAGCTATGAAAAAGTACAGGAAAAATATGACGTTACAAAATTTTTTATATGCTAAAAATATACAAGCAAATACAAAAAAAATACTCAGAAAGAAAAAGCGACAAGTCTGGTATAACTTTTGCAACACTCTTTCACCAGATACTCCTCTATCAATAGTCTGGGATATGATCCGTCGCTTCAGAACATCATTATCCACTTCTAAGAAATATCTGCCAAATGGACACATTCTAGAAGCTTTTGTAAAGAGGCTTGCCCCACCATACGTCCCCAATGATACAGAAATAGAAATGCCAATCCTTCCTGCCCATTCTTTGTCTAAATCATGGTTAGATGGACCTTTTGAATATTCTGAACTCATTACCCCACTTAAAAATTTGAAAAATTCTTCGCCCGGAATGGACCTCATTCCTTATGCTTTTCTTCGAAATGCACCAGTAAATTTCCTTGAACATTTATTAGAATTATATAATGGTTGTTTAAAAAACGGATACGTACCAAAAGACTGGAAAATACAACGAATAGTCCCTATTTTGAAACCTAACAAAGACCCTCAATCAGAATCTTCGTATCGGCCGATCGCATTATCACCAGTTTTCCTAAAAATTCTTGAGCATATAATAAAAAACCGTTTAGACTGGCATATTGAAAGGAACTGCCTTCTCCCGTCAATTCAATTTGGTTTTAGAAAAGGTAAATCGTGTTTAGATAACCTCAGTATCTTGATTTCAGATATCAAAATAGCTTTTTCCAAACAAGAGTTTGTTATTGCAGCATTTTTGGATATAAAATCTGCATATGATAACGTGATACTGTCTGTTTTAAGAAAAAAACTAGTAGATTTGGGTATTCCAATGAGTTTGGCAACACTTATTTATAACATGTTTGCTGAGAGAAAAATTGTAGCTGAAAATATTTATACCACGATTGATAGAATAGTTTGGAAAGGCTTAGCTCAAGGTTCGGTATTAAGCCCTATTTTATTTAATATATATTGTCAAGATCTTGTTACGGTAATAGAGGATATTTGCTCAATATTACAATTTGCCGACGATATTGTCGTATATGTCTCCCACAAAAACGCACAAATTGCTGCAAAAAAATTGTCAAAAACATTAAGTCGAATAAACAAATGGCTTGAATCTAATGGTTTAGAACTTTCGCTCCAAAAATGCCAAGTAGTCGCCTTTTCGCGTAAACATAAACTTCCGGACATTTCTGTAAATATCGATGGTACAAACATTGCTATAAAGGACGAAATTAAATTTTTGGGTGTAATCCTTAATAGAAAACTATCGTGGAACTCTCATGTCAACTCAATTGTATCTAAATGCGAAAAAAACATTAATCCTTTGAGAGCTGTATCGAGAGTCTGGTGGGGTTCTCATCCATCAACAATGAAATTGCTCTATAATGCCATAGTTCGCAGTCACCTGGATTATGGTTGTTTTTTATTCGATCCTCTTCCTAAATACCTTGAATCCAAATTAGATAGAATACAGTCTAAATGTTTACGACTTATAATCGGAGCAATGGGATCTTCACCGATTAATGCACTTCAGGTGGAGGGGTTAGATTCCCCACTTCACTTGAGACGTCAATATCTTTCAGACAAATTTGTTCTAAAACGACTTTCCCTTAATTCTCACCCACTAACATCAAAGCTATCCACAATAACACATTTATGTCAATTAAAACGATATTGGTCAAAATCTTCCACTCCAATACTATGTAAAAGTTACACCCTTCTTAAATCAAAAATACTTGTCAATTGTTCGCATAATTATCTTCCTTACTATAAAACACCATATTTCGCAACAAAATTCATTCCCGATACATGTCCTTCTCTCGGTTTGGACAAAAACTGCAATCTTCCCTCCCAACTAATCAACAGTAAATTCGATGGCATTGTTCGTTCAAGATGGCCATCTCACGTTCAAATTTTTACTGATGGATCCAAGCTTTCACCTAATAGCAACTCTGGAGCAGCATTTTATATTCCGTATAACAACACTAAAGGACTTTTCAAACTTCCACCCGAATGCTCAGTTTATACAGCTGAGTGTTGGGCAATCAAAGAGGTCTTATCTATATGTCATACCCTCGATTCTTCTAATATTATAATATTCACCGACTCCCTTAGCGCTATCTACTCTATATCTTCTAATTTATCTAGATCCCCTGACGATTACATACTTTGCGAAATAAAAAAGTATATATACAACCTTTTTACATCAAATATATATGTTACATTTGTATGGTTACCAGCACATCGTGGTATAAATGGAAATGAAACTGTAGACCGTTTGGCAAAAGAAGCTACAACGATTGGCACTGAACCTCTTAATTTTGAGATTCCATTCCAAGATTTCACCACCTCAATCATTAAAAAGCGCCTCTTGACCGAATGGTCTAATGAATGGGAAGTGTCAAGCCGTGTGAAAGGGACTGCTTACAAAATTATACAGATAACAGTTCCATCCAAACCATGGTTTCATGGAAAAAAATTGTCAAAAAGGGATGTTTCAAACATATGCAGAATGAGAATTGGTCACTGCATGATCGCAAACCACCTTTACAAAATACACATAAGGGACAGTCCTTTGTGTGATTGTGGAGAGGTGGAAACGTTGGATCACGTTTTCATGGAGTGTCCAATTCACGATAAATTCGACTTTTATGCCAAGCTGCGTGTCCCTCTGCCTGTAAATATGTCGCACCTTCTCTCCCTAAATTCGACTAAAGTTCACTCAATTATATCAAAATTTCTTAATTTAAATGCAATAAATCTTTAAGAGATATTCTCATATAACAAATTGATTTCCTTTTAAATATACAAATATTCGTTTCGTCATGGCACAAATCACCCTCCTTATAGGGTGGGTTGCCTTATATATATAAAAAAAAAAAAAAAAAAAAAATGTTTAGGATATGTTTGATTAATTTAGAAATAGAAATATTTATGTAAATTTATTTTACTTAATGATTCATAAATTTTAATATTCAAACATTGTAAATATTTTAAATAAATGTATCTATACCCAAAATAATTTGTACAAATACCTATTGAAAATAAATATCTATCTTGAAAAAATAAATTTTGGTTCACTTATTTTATTTAGATAATAACGAGCAGATAGACTTTACTGATTTATTCCAATTTATGATTTTTTCTGAATTAGTCACATTTGATCGTTTAAAAGTCTTATACGAAATATAATCATTTAATGATTCGGCGGATATTTTGTGGTAGTTAATATTAACCATATTTGAATTATAAATTAGCTATAAACCAATTGTTTTTTGAGACATTTCGCGACATGTTTCGGAAGCGCTGTCCTTGAAAATGAGGATGACGTCTGCACAGAGGTGTTTGTATAGAGGTGGTTCATTTTTAAGTGCTGTTTCTGTATCAACAGCCAGAGTGATAAGTGAGTGTTCTGTTTGATCATGTATATTACATTTTAAACCTTTAAAGCGATTTTTTTTTTTTTTTTTTTTTTTTTTTATTTATTTATTTATTTTTTCAACATAATTTCATTTATAAAAGATCCCACTAACCATATGTGGTTATCAGTGGGTTTCTATATCATACAATATATGTGCTAACTTAAACTAACCAACAATGACAAAAAGAAATGAAATTGGTTTGACAATATAAAAATGTTTTGATAGATCCAAAACAACACTAGAACAAAAACAACAACAAAAAAAACATATAGAAGAAAACCCGAAAAACACAATAGAGTAAGAACAAAAACAAAAGGAAAAGTAATAAAATAATAAAATAAAATAATAAAAATAAAAGGAAGGAAGAGACCATTATTCGTTAAAAATGATTTTTTTACAGGATCTTTTGATTTTATAAAATGAATTTAATCCAATTAAGTCTGAGGGCAAGCTGTTAAAAATTGTTGGTATTGAATACTGCAGTGTCCTTTCACCGTAATAGTTATTTACTCTAGGTATATTATATTTACCGGAAGTTACTTGTCTGGTCTTATACTTATTTGTTACAGGTGTTTTGTGTTCATTTTTAAAGTAATTTTGTAGAATAAATCTGTATTTATAAATTTGTGTAGCTGTCATTATTTTGGTTTCTGCGAAAATGCTCTTTCCCTCCCTTTTCAAACAAATAGCTCTATTTTTGGGTAACATACATCTAATTAAACGTTTTTGTAATTTTTCTATTTGCATAAGATATGTTTTAAATGTATGTCCCCACACAAGAATGCTGTACGATATAATGGGTTCAGCCATAGCCATGTACATTGTTTTTAGGGTTTTAAAAGGAACATAATTTTTAATAATGTACATTTTTGCTAGTATTGATCTAAGTTTATTACATATATTTTGAATGTGTGGTAGCCAATTGAATTTATCATCAATCATAATTCCCAAATATTTGACGCTTTTAGTTGGTCGAATAATACTACAATTACAGTCTTTTTGACGGTTATCAAGGCATTTATAATTGTGGGATACTAAATTTACACTGCTTATATTCTTAATATGGGGAGATGATATGTGTATTAGTTAGGATATGTGTATTAGATAGGACAGCGCTTCCGAAACATGTCGCGAAGTGACTCAAAAACAAGTGGTTTAAAGCTAATTTATAATTCAAATATGGAAATATTATCAAATTAAATAAAGATTTTAAGCCAAATAAAGTCTTTCAAACATAATTAAGTACATTTTCTAACAAAAAGATACAAGGGAAAATTTACAATGCCCTTCGTGACCCAGTCTCTTGAATGTGGCAAATTGTTATTTGGTGAAAAAATAATAATATTTTATAAAAACTCAAATAATCGTAACTAACATCACACATTTTCATTGAAAACGATGGAATTATGGAATTAATTTATCGAAAACAGCATCAGTGATAAATATGTCAACAACAGCATGGGATATAATTTAGACCAATAAATAATTATTTATATTGACTTAACAATAAGACACTATAGTTTTACTTCCACTCAGTAAATTAACTTTTATAAATTAATTATTGTAACGTTTTCGGACTTTCGTCCATCATCAGCAACGTCGTTACTTAAACTTAAGTAACGACGTTGCTGATGATGGACGAAAGTCCGAAAACGTTACAATAATTAATTTATAAAAGTTAATTTATTGAGTGGAAGTAAAACTATAGTGTCTTATTATTAAGTCAATATAAATAATTTACAATGGCATTCCACAGTGTGAATAATAAGAACTTTGAAAACAATAAATAATATTAAAACTTACATTAATTTCAACATATTACATCAAGGATTATTATATAACAGTAAGTTTACTATGGAGAAACACTTCAGTTAATGAGTAACCAAACTTAAAGGGAAATATAAAAGGTTTGTTGGGATCCTTAATAAATAATAATAATAATGATGAACACTTTCTTGGACCCTGCGCAAGTAGCGAGTTTATTGACATATGGCAATTTCTTGCAACTAACCAGTGTATCCAGCCCATAGAAGCAACATTTGCGGGAGAAATGAATATAAATTAATTTCTCCACTGCTGGGAATCGAACCCAGAACGCCCGCACAGAAACCGAACGACTTACCAACTGAGCATGCGCTATTTAGACATGTCTCTGCAATGCAATTCACATACAAAGACTTCGTAGCATCCTCCAGTTAGGAAGCCACGTGATCTCCTAACTTAAGTGAGTGACTGTGCAATGAAAACATGGTTAATATTTAGAATTTAGTATTAAGGTAGGACTCTGCATTCGGACCTATGTGTTGGTGTTGGGAACCATAGATTTTTATTATAATATACTTAATGTAGTAGGTACTCCGTGCAAAAAGTGAGTCACAGAATATCGCCCGTTTGACGTTTGGGTTCCAACATTTTTCAGTTTTCCTTACATTTCAACACATCCTTGATAACTCTTCTCTATACCTTTAAAATTAAAATGTTTTTTAGACAAATAAATTTCAAAACAATTCACATCAGTCGTTATTCTCTATAGAAAAATAAAATGGTCTGGAGAATCAATACGTCAAAAATCCCTCGGAAAAATAACTCACTTCGATTCATACATAATTTGCCAATTACGACATCTAGTATATTATAATAAAAATCTACGATCTATCTTTTCTTAGTACCTATGCAATAATGTGAAACGCTTGGAAACGCTACGCCATCGACCTTCAGTTTGGTGTATTATTAAGTATTTATTTCAGTGCAGTTACGGTAGTCGTGGCGATAAGACGTGGTGTAAATTTTTGACAATTCGACGATTATTGTGTATTGTAGTGCAGTGCGACGTACGGGGAAGGAGGAATTCGGCTGTGAACAAACATACCCAGCCTACAAGATAAACAATCATTATTATTATTTACCTACCTACATTATAATATTATTACTTTTTCTGTAGAGAAATTTATTCTCTGTATTTGGTCATAGACCCGGTGTTTTTGTTTGTTATATTTTTGTTTTTTACGGAACATTTTCGTCTATTTATTTTTACATATCTTATTGTTATAATGTATAATGTTATTATACAATATTTTTTATTTATAATATAAAATTATAGAGGTTTATATTCATATAAGTTAAAAATACTGTTAAACTAGTTTAAGTATGGACGAAGCTGAGCCTCCCGATAAGGCGAACGACGGAATAAAATACGCGTCGGATTCTGACTCCGATTCGATAGTTATTCGATCAAAAAGACCAAGAGTATCCGAAAGGCCTCCATCTCCGATGGATCAGGCTCATAAAGAAGTAAGAGTAACGGACCAACCAGCACAAAGTTCAGATTCAAATAAGAATATCATTAATGGCAAAACAAAAAACACTTCATTCATTCCGGTGATGAAGTTTTACGATCAAGACGCGCGCGGGCCGTACACAGTACATATCCAAAGAACAGACAAAAAACAAACATACCTACCCTTTGGAAATAGGAAAAATTTTGTATTCCAGAAAAACACTCAATGTAATTAACGGATCGTTAAAATGAAGGACGATTTAGAGCAACAGTCGATTTTAAAACATCTAGGGACGCGAACAACTTTATAAAAAATATCTCAATCTTATCAAACAGTAAATATACTGCGTTTATCCCAACATATAACCTAACCAGACTAGGATTAATTAAGGGTATCCCAACAGAGTATTCAGAGAAGGATATCATTGAAATAATATCCACATCGGACAAGTCAATCAAACCAATAAAAGCCAGAAGACTTAACTACAAGGACAAGTCTGCGAAAAACCAGAATGGCGGCCATCACGATCCGTTGTGATAACATTTTCAGGACAATCTTTACCGTCCCATATTTTTATGTTCTACAACGCTTTGCATGTAGAATTATATACCTATCCTACAGTTCAATGCTCTGCTATCGCTTTGGTCACACAAAAGCAGCATGTAGATCACCTACCCGATGTAGTATATGCGGCGACTTACACTCCACAGATAAATGTTCTAACGATCCGGATCTTCCATCCTGCGTAAACTGCTCAGGAAATCACAAAGCATCTAGTTTTTCATGTCCAGAACTAAACCGCCAAAAAAATATCAAGTTTTCGATGGCTTCTGAGAACTTATCATATTTCCAAGCTTCGAAAATGCACCCTCCAACCAAAAAATCGTATGCTCAAACTATTAAAAATACATCTGGCATCAATCCGCAAACACATTCGTATAGCAAAACTGTTTTTAGACCAAATAAACCTCGCATACAACAAAAACCAGGGTATGACAGGGACTTGCACAATTCCTTAGTTTTCAATCCAAATGGAAATTCGAAAGTAAATCCTTCAAATGGGTGTGCTTTAAATTTCGCCCAACAATATGAGAACTCGAATAGCTCCTTATCAAATGTTTCGCTAAAACTACAAAATGAGAATTCTTCTTTTATCGAAACATTAGTTTCACTCATAATTGAAACGATGGCAAAATACCCTATTTCACCGTCCTACGCTGCAAATTTACTTGAACCATTAAAAGACCTTTTAATAAACTATCCTAAAACATCACTTAGTAATGAATAAAAATACAGTCAGAATTACAGAGATATATAATTGAGATTTATTATAATACATTTATTTTAACATGGATAATACAAAAAATATAAATTTTCTTCCGTGGAATATTCGCAGTATAGTAGCCAATAAGATGGAATTTATGAACATTGTAAATAAAGAATATATCTCTGTTGCAGCCATAGCCGAAACATGGCTCAAACCAAATGTACCATTTCATATACCAGGTTTTAAAATAATTAGATCAGACAGGGCAGACGGACGAGCCGGTTCCGCATTGTGTATCAAAAATAATGTTTACTTTTCTGAACTCAATATTAATAATGTTCCAAATAATATTCAAATAGCAGCTGCAAATATTAACAACGTCTCGGTGTTATCAGTCTACATTCCTCCTGATATTATTTTCTCAGAACCCATATGGTCAGATCTCATTAAACAAATTCCCGCACCTATACTAATTCTAGGTGATTTCAACGGACAATCACCTTGTTGGGGCAGTGGATGTACAAATCGATCGGGTTCTAATATCCTCGACTTTTTGGAAGAAAACAATCTATGTTTTATTAACGACGGTAAACCTACTCGAATCACACCTCCTCACCAAAACAAAAGCGCCGTCGACTTAAGTATTTGCTCACCCTCACTTATATCCACATTATTTTGGTCGGTTCTAGATGACGCAGGTCCCAGTGATCATCTGCCAATAATTATTAAATTTGACAACAATGATCCATGCCAAAGTGCTCCATATAAATCAAAGAAAATTAGATATAATACTCAAACTGCCAATTGGGACAGATTTACTCAAAATGTCGAAAACAGAATTAGGCAACTCCCTCACCCAACCATCGAAAATTCCTTGGAATGTTATGAACAATGGTCTAGAAGCATTACTGAAGCAGCCAATAATACTATTAATGTTAAAAAGAAAAATACAAATAAACCTCAACCTGCCTCTTGGTGGGACGATGAATGCAATAAATTAGTACGTCTCAGAAAAGCGGCCCTTAAAAAGTATAATATAAATATGTCACTAGAAAACTTCTTAAATTACAAAGCAATTCAGGCATCCACAAAGAGAACCCTTAAAAACAAAAAACGTAATGATTGGAAGAGATTCTGTAATACGCTTTCACCTGATACACCCGCATCCGAAATTTGGAAAACAATAAAAAGTTTTCGATCCAACTGCAAACCCCATTCGGCGTTTCCTAACTCGCAAACATGTATAAATGAATTTATAGACAAACTAGCTCCTTCCTTTGCACCAACCTTTGAGGAATCTGTGCCTTGTTACAACCTTCCGGAAAAGTCATTGTTGGACAAACCCTTCAAAATGGAAGAACTGAATATAGTTCTTGAAAACGTCTCAGACACTGCACCCGGAATAGACAATATCCCATTTAGCTTTATAAAAAATGGAGGTGAAACTTCTAAAGAATACTTTCTTAATTTAACAAACTCTTTTTTTCAATCAGGTATTATCCCAAATGTATGGAAAAAACAAATAATTGTTCCAATTCCAAAACCAAACAAGGACCCAACATTAGGTTCATCATATCGTCCTATTGCACTATCTACCACACCCCTAAAAACTGTTGAACGAATGATAAAAAAATAGACTGGATTGGTATGTGGAAAATAAAAAAACACTTTCCGAGTTCCAGTTTGGATTTAGAAAAAAACATTCCACCTTAGAAAGTATCACATTACTTGCAACAGAAATACAACTTGCATATACAAAAAAAGAATTTCTTGTTGGCATAAGCCTAGATATACGAGGTGCATATGATCATGTTCTATTACCTAAACTCAAAGAAAGACTATATGAAATTGGAATATCGACTTAATTATCTTCGTTCATTATGAACCTTTTAATCAACAGAGAAATCACACTCGACACACCCCAAAACTATCCAATTAATCGAACAGTGTTTAAAGGACTTCCCCAGGGTTCTGCCCTTAGCCCATTGTTATTCAACTTATATTTGAGTGATATTTTTTCAAAAATACCCTCTAATATTAAAATACTTTGCTTTGCAGATGACATTTTTATATACATCACGGGAAAAGATCTGTTATTGATAGAAAGGAAATCAAAATCAGCACTCGAACTCATATATTTATGGTTAAATTCGCATGGATTAGAACTTTCAATCGAAAAATGTAAAGCTATAATATTCACCAAAAAAAGATATATACCTCAATTGAAAATCTTTGTACAAAACCAAGAAATCCCAATAGCTA
Source organism: Molanna angustata (assembly GCA_963576475.1). Classification (NCBI taxonomy): domain Eukaryota; kingdom Metazoa; phylum Arthropoda; class Insecta; order Trichoptera; family Molannidae; genus Molanna; species Molanna angustata. Next base: position 117,780 of record OY754985.1, on the reverse strand, counting down.
GCTCAGTCAAACTGTTAGGAGTAATATTTGATTCAAAACTCTCATGGAACGAATACACAGATTATCTATATTCTAAAGCACAAATGGGACTAAATATGATGAGAGCGATTTCACGAGTCTGGTGGGGATGTCACCCTATCACGCAAAAAATGTTCTATAGTGCATATATTCGTAGTTTATTGGAATACGCAACGTTTATAATAGAACCCACTTCAAAAAAAAATCTATCCAAATTAGACAGAATTCAATCGCAAGCCTTGCGATTAATAATTGGAGCTATGAAGTCATCCCCAGTAAACACCCTACAAGTGGAAGTGGTAGATCCACCATTACACTTGAGGAGACAATTGTGTGCAGATAAGTTCTTCCTCAGATATTTCGCATTTGAATCTCATCCGATCGTCAACCTAGTCAATCAATTATTTAATGCAATAACTAATGAGCATTCAAGAATCAATCGTCCCAAACCATTATTAATTAATAGCTGGCAGATGTACAATAATATATTACCACATATTCACCGTTACAAATCACTGCCATTGTACACGACACCTTTTGAACATTTAATTAACATCCCAGAGGTATTTCTGTCCTTTGGAATCGAGAACACGCCATATGCAAATAATCAGTTTAATAATATAATAGAATCTAACTGGAAAGACTGGAACTTATTTTTCACAGACGGCTCAAAATCCTCTTCCTCACCATCTACCGGTGCTGCAGTGTACAACTCTAATCTAACCATCGAGCACACCATAACCCTGCATAAACAATGTTCCGTTTTCACAGCAGAGGCTGTCGCAATATTAGAAGCACTAACAATTATTAAATCTAAATCATGTCATAAATCTGTTATCCTTTCCGATTGTCTAAGTGTTTTGCAAAAAATTAAAAATCCACCTTTCTCATTCCCCGTAGATGAAATATGCCTTAGTATAAGATCACAGATATATCAACTTTGCCAGAGTAATAAAAAAGTTATTCTAGCCTGGATTCCAAGTCATTGCGGAATCACAGGAAACGAAAAAGCTGACCATCTAGCTAAAAGAGCATCCGAAAATTTAGAGGTAAATTACCAATTTAAAATCCCATCTTCTGATATTCTAGTAAACTGCAAAATTAATCTGTTTAATGACTGGTCACAACAATGGGCTGAATCATCGACTTCAAAAGGAAAAAAATACGCATCAATTCAATCCAATATCGCAAAAATTCCGTGGTATAATAATTTAAGATTCGACAAACTAACGGTGTCGACAATTTGTCGGATGCGAATAGGACACTGTTGTCTTAAGTATCACCTGTACAAGTTGAATATCGTGGACTCGATCCTCTGCGATTGTGGTGATGGAGAGAAGGAGGATTTGAACCATGTCCTTTTTAGCTGTTCTAAATATAATACAAATGATCTTTATTTCAAAATGAGCCCATATAGTCCGCTTCCAGTAAACGTGAATACTCTTTTATCACATATGAACCCCATGACATTGAAAATTTTATCCAACTTCCTCAAAGTACATAATTTGAAGATCTAATATAGATCTATAATATAATTAAACTTGTTACATGCCGAAGAACACTACAAACGTTGGTGAACGGCAAGAAACAAAAAAAAAAAAAAAAAGTATTTATTTAGTGATGACTCTGCAACGCAATTGCTATCTTAAGAATACTAAATACTCCAGTTGGGTCAGGAGTTAGTATTTATGTACCTAGGACTCTGCATTCGGGTCATTATGTAATTGTCTCTTAATTTAATTTCTCCAACATCCCTCGATATACCTACATTGGGAGGTACATGGAATAAAAAAAAATAATTGCATTTGATTTTTGTAAATGGTGCCTTTGTAATTTAATGCACTAAATAAATTCAAATTGTTTGATCGATGAATGTGACATAATATGTAACATAATGCACCTACACAGAAAAACTCGTTCCATGGAAAAAATACTTTTGTAAACTGAACTAGGTATGTGGGTACCTATACCTACCTAAGTACTCATATTATGGTGAGGATTCTCTTCATGTTGATAATAAATACACCTCTGTAGGTATATTGTTTTGTTTACATAACAAAGGTATAGACCAAGAGCCAGCGACACCCAGACTTATGTCATAGTATGATGGGAGATTTTTGAATGTTAAAAGATACCACAGAAGGCAACAAGGATTGCATAATATGAAACCTGAGTAGTGATGGGCTTCGGAGCTAAAAGTCTTCAAAGTGTTGAAAATTATTTTTAACACGTCAGATAGGTATAGTATGAAGTTTAATGGTATGATGATATTTACTACGGAAGACTATTAGAAATCCCACTTTTCTTTTGTAAAAATAGACTTTGGTTCAATAACAAAAGTCATGGAACCTTGTTAATATTACGTTGGTAGACATATAAACATTTTGTTAAAATATTAGAGAGTTCAGTTCGAGGCAAGTTAAGTTGTTTAACTAAGAAATGAAGTACCCACTTGAAACTTTACCAAGTCAAACAAACTTTATTATCATAAAGTTCATTGTAATACATAGCTATGAAGTCTATACCTTCACAGGTACGCGCCTCAACATGCTTAGTGTTTTACTTTATTATGAGTTTTTTTCGAGTCAATAAACTAAAACAACGAAATTACTACAGGAAAATATGAAGGTAAATTAAGTATGAAAAATAAAAAATCCGCTCATATTATCGATTTTCTGTGAAATATACATATCTAGATATAATAATATAATGTATGAAGTTGCATGGTTAACTGTGAGTGCTCTTGACTATAATATTATAATCGACCTATATAACCTGACCTCGGAGAAGATTAGCGAGATTTTAACAGTTACGAGATGACACAGTATTGTGAAAGAGATGTAATTAGATTTGTATCACGCAGCGTAAATGAAGTTACCAATATATGTTAAATAAAACATAAATACACATATAATAATATTATGTACAATAGAAAAAATGACAATTAAGGTAGGTGCCGTCACTGAGGTGCATCAATAATTATTTGGTTGGATGCTTAGAATTTATGTTTCATTTAGGGAATGTAGGAAGATGAATATGTACTTGTTTAACAAATGATATATTCATTTAAAAAAAATCTATTTGAACGACTCCATAGTCACCACTGCATAAGTTCGTATAAAATATTTCTATAACTTTATTCTGCGGTCTGCGGTCCATGTCCTCGTCTTTTGGTCAGCGTGACGAGTTGATTTATTACCCATCTGACGAGCTTTTACATTACTCACGTGACGAGATTGTTCATGATTCACGTGACTAGCTTGTTCATTACTCGCGTGACTAGCTGGTTAATTACTCAAGTGACGAATTTGTTCAATACTCACGTTTCGAGATGATTCATTAATCGCGCGACGAGCTGGTTAATTATTCACGTGACGAGTTTGTTCATAACTCATGCATTCGAATAAACAGATATTTTATGAAATATCAAAATAATTGAAGTTTTATTATAATGATATTATAAAAAGCTACGTTTTGCATCACAAAATAAATTAACTCCCATTGTTTGATGAGCGTCTTAAACAGACCAATATCCACTCTTGATGCAGCTCTCATTAAATATGGGATGTGGGTGGAATTTCTTAAAAGTCTACTATTTTTTTCTACTCACTCCCCGCACCCCGTTAGACATACTCGTACCTACACGTGGTTTGTAATGAACAGAAAACACAACTTTTCATTGCAAGCAATTAACTTTATCATATATTATAAACACATTCAATATAACTTTGCACTCCCCTTAAAAATGAAGTGGAGACTAAAAATTTATTTCCTAAAAATGTATGGAAAATATTTACTTCTGGATCTGTCAACTATAAAAATAAAACATCTAAAAAAAGGTTTTTTTCGTATTGACATGTTGTATAAAAGTTTAATTGTTTGAAAAGGGGATGGATATTTTAAAAAAATGTCGTGCCTCTCTATTAGAAGAATGTAATAATTTACTTAAAATTAATGTATGTAATTTAGTAAACATTATATAAATATAAAATTCCTAAATTATATTTATTCTTTTATCTGTTTGTACTTTCACCCTATTTGATTATATATTTTTCAAGTTTTTTTTCCTTTACCGATATTTTGATTCTTCACTGCATTTGTAATAAATAAATATTGTCTAACATGATGGTGAATCTATGTTTTTTTTCAATACACTTAAATTTTGGTGCTTATAATAAATCTTTGAATAAAAAAAAAGGTATTATTATGAAATTAGATGGATGGTGGCAGAGCGGTTAGCGCACTGGATTAGTAATCCAGTGGTCGCGAGTTCGAATCCTGCCACAACCGATTTCTTTCACCTATAGCACAAGCATTTACGCTTAATTTAGGGAATGTATGAGAATGCATATGTGCAAGGACATAAACAAGGACATATTCATTCTTTAAAAAAAAGAAAACCATTTGATTTATATAAAATAAATTAGAATATCTATATATCTATGAATATATTAATACGTGAAGCGAAAACTTCGGATCCCTTTAAAAGTAAACAGTGCGCACGTAGGAGGGTTAGGTTTGGCATTGTTAAAGTTTATACGGAGGAGGTCAGCTGAAAGATAATATTTATACATAATATTCGTGGCTCAGTTGGTTGGATATCTGACTGCTGATCCAAGGGTCCCGGGTTCGATTCCCGGTGGAGACACAGTTTTTAAAATTGTGTTTTCAGTCTCCAGAATGTAGCAACTTGTTATTGGTTGCGTGTTAAATAATTATTTGACATAGTACCTGTTAGTTGCCCGAGAAGCTACATAAAATAAAATAAAAAAAAAAAAATAAAATAAAATAAAATAAAATAAAATAAAATAAAATAAAATAAAATAAAATAAAATAAAATAAAATAAAATAAAATAAAATAAAATAAAATAAAATAAAATAAAATAAAATAAAATAAAATAAAATAAAATAAAATAAAATAAAATAAAATAAAATAAAATAAAATAAAATAAAATAAAATAAAATAAAATAAAATAAAATAAAATAAAATAAAATAAAATAAAATAAAATAAAATAAAATAAAATAAAATAAAATAAAATAAAATAAAATAAAATAAAATAAAATAAAATAAAATAAAATAAAATAAAATAAAATAAAATAAAATAAAATAAAATAAAATAAAATAAAATAAAATAAAATATGCGTTATAAATACATTAAATTGATAAAGCAAATATTTCACATCAAACCATTGATTGTTTTCACTATACCATGAAAGAGAGGGGAAGCCTAACTTTATTTTTTTGTTTATTTTATTACATATTTTTTTTTTGTTTTTTGCCTTTTCACCTCTTTGTGGTGTTCATATACGCATCGATACTTAAAATTATTGTAAACTACCGCTTATATTCTCTTGTTGTTTCAAGCCGTTGGGTTAATGAACTAACCCTTTACACTCACAAGTATATTTTATGTTCGTTTAAAAAATTGCAAAATAAGTTTAAAGTGTTTTGATTTATGTTATGAAGTAACGTATCGATTCTTGTTGGAAGGGGATTTATCGATGCTATTTTAAAGTAGAAAACGTTCACAATTGAAGAAAACGTGGTTCAACGTTTCCTCCTCCAATCTGCAGTCACAAGAAGCTTCCTCTACTATGTTTAATTTCAGTAGATGTGTTTTGATACAGCAGTGCCCGGTGCGCATACGAGAGATTGATGATATAACAAACTTGTTAGATTTGGTTTATTTGAACCACGGAATCTTCGGGATTGTGCTTTGAATGGAAGCATAATATTTTCCCTCGAATTTGGAAGAGATATTCCAATATTCTTGCCAATTATTATACAAGTTTTGTTTTGGTTCTGACAAAATGTCAGAGATCGGAATGAGATAAGTATTATTTTTAATACTTTTGTATTCAAAATCTGTCTGCTAATAGGAGTCGACTTTTTCGTTGCCCGTTATTCCACAATGACTTGGAATCCAAGCTCAATTAATTTTTTGGTTATTGGAGTTTAATTATGAGGAAAAAAAGGTGATGAGTAAGTTTTTTGAAGGATGCTTAGGCAATCAGAAAAAAATATTGCTTTTTTTGACTGTTTAGATTTTGCTAGTATCAATGCTTCTACATACATAGTATTGCGATGGACTCCGCTGTAAACACAAAACATTTGTTATGCAAGGAAAGACAAAGTTCAGTTGAATATTTTGAGTTATATACCGCCACACTTGTGAATGGAGAGAAAGGTGACTTTGAGCCATCTGTGAAGAAAAGGTCCCAATCTTTCCAGTCTGAAACAATAAAATTTTGAAAATATTTGTTTGCGTTAGGACTTTTTTCAATTCCAAAAGAAAATAAGATATTCGGGCTATATGTCAAAAAATATATTGTGTACGTATTATATAACGGTAATATTTTATATTGATGACAGTGTGGTAATATTGTTTTGTACTTTTGTAAACTATTTATTAAAAAGGGTCTATATTTGTCCCTCAATTTATTTCTATTAGTTAATTCTTTGAATAATTGCTCTAATAGATTTATAAGAGGACAATTTTTAGGCGAAAAACATTTAAAAAAGAAATTATCAGCTCAAAGCTGTCTTCTTAAATGCGGGGGAGGATCGACTACTTCTATCTGTAGTGCAATTATCGGGGAAGATTTCATAGCTCCCACTATTAATCTAAGAGTTTGGGCTTGAATACGATCTATTCGGGCAGTATTTTTTTTGACGTTGGTTTTATTATAAATGAAGCATAATCAAAAAGACTTCTAGTGTATGCATTATAAATAATTTCTGTGAACTGGGATGGCACCCCCACCATACCCGAGAAACCGCCCGGCGCCCTCATCATGCTAAGCCCCCCCTGGGCTTTTGAAATTAGTATCTCAACATAATCATTCCATGACAATTTTGTATCGAATACAACACCAAGAAATTTGATTGAGTTGTAAAAATGTATAGGCTGGTTTTTTATCAGAATTTAAATGTGTGGGATGAAGCGTTTTTTTTGTGAATACAATGGCTTTGCTTTTAGTTGCTGATAGTTCTAACCCCTGTGAAAATAACCACGAAGATACACGGTCTAAGGCTTCTGTTATTCTTTTCACTGTGTATCTCAAGTCTTGGCTAGATATGTATAGGAATATATTATCGTCAGCATAACAGAGAATTTTAACACCAGGGGGTAATTGTTGGAAAATATCACTTATAAATATATTAAATAGAAGATGACTAAGGGATGATCCTTGCGGTAATCCTTTACAAACTTTTCTGACTATAGGTGTGATATTATACGAATCAAGAACTATTTCCCTATCGATCAGTAGATTTATTATAAATGTTGAAAGTTCAAAGGACACCCCAACTTTTAAAAGTTTTTGTTTTAAAAGCGGAAGAAAAAACATGGTCATAAGCACCTTCTATGTCCAGACAAACTCCAACCAAGAACTCTTTTTTTACATTGGCTATATGTATATCTGTTGTTCCAAAGTTGAGTGTTTCTTTCTAAACTAACTTTATATTATAATACACCCAATAACTCTAATCAAACATGCAATTACTATATATGTACCTACATAATGCGCTCTCTTTACTTGGAGCACATTTATCTTTTATTCGGTTATTCATTGCAATAAAAGATCATTGTCATTGTAGGCCACATTTTGAACAAAATATAGTTCCATTTGCATAAGTAAATGGACCCATTAAAAATTCTTTGTTTTGGATTCATTATTGGACCATTCAGCGTAACCATTACATTTTCAAAATGCTGATACTGGGTAGTTTTTCTATGTAAGGGACAAAAATGAACAAAATTCAGTCTTATGAAATAAACAAAAAGTACATTATGAAATAAAAACAAACAGAAGGGATATGAGGAACTGAAGGAAAAATTTCAATAGCGTTCAAACTTGAAATGACGGAAATAGAAAAGCATAGAATGTATGTACTTCTACGTGATTTAAGAAAATAATAATGATTGAAATTTTTAATATTATAAAATGTGATAGTAAATAATGCGGAATGTACCAAATTATAGTGCTGGCTTATATTTTACTATAAAATTTAAATTTGTATATAAAAAAAAAACACCGCTATAACACACCTGAGTCAAATACAGAGTTATTTCCGAAAAAAAACAACTTTCTACTTAAATGACACTTTATAAAAATACTCTGTGTATTTTGTAAAAGCATTCGACATCTGTTTCGCTTTTGAAAACATTTTGATGTTGAGTCTCCAAAATATCTGTATTTGAGTGAACACGATGAGTTTTTGGTAAAAGCCGTAGCGGGGTTAGTGTAAATATACATACCTATTACCTATGATTTATTCGTCCATTTAGTATGGCACAGAACCATAAAATATTTATATTTAAAGAATTATATCACCACAAGTATACAATTCAATGGAAGCAGGTAAGTACCTACATAGATAGGTACCTATATGCTCAACAAACCGTCATGTGTTGAAAAAAATGGCGCGGAATATTTTGTACATAAATCAAAGGTGTTATTATTCGTTCAATTTGGGTTTTATATAATTCAAACATGTCTACCTATATAAATATGTGCATGGATACAATACCTACCTACATATATGTATGTAAATAGGTTCTTACTTTGTTGTTCCTATGTATATACAATATTTAGAAGTAAAAATATAATTATGACAATTACCTACATACCTACCTACATAAAATTATATCAAATTTTATTTTTAACTTGTTTTTTTTTCTTTTATATTCCTCTGTATTAACTTATATTAACGACATATTTATTCAATTTCGTGAAATACACTTAGAGGCTATTCTATGATGTCTTTGTAAATTTATATTTTTTATAACATTAATAAAGCCGAGGTATGTAAACTCCTTTATAATTTTAAAATTATATTTTCCGACTGTGAATATCTGGGGAGCTGAGTTATGAGCTTTAGTAGCGATCATTAGTTTAGTTTTATCTTCATTTATGCTAAGTCCCATCATCCTCGCTCTTTCCTCCAATGGCCTGGAGTGATCTTCCGATGATGTCGATATCATCTGCATAGGCTAGAAGCTGGACAGACTTGAAAAATATATAGCCTCTTGTGCCTTTATTTTACCTTTAATTACCTAAATGAGATCACTAAGAAGAGTATGTAATCGAACGATATATGATAGAATAAAAAATGAGGACATAAGGAGGGAATGCAAGATGAAGTAGAGTATTATACATAAGTAAAATGAAAGTGAATTCCTTGAAGTGGTTTGGACATATTGAAAGAATGAATGATAAACGACTGACCAAAAAAATATACATGGGTGTAAGAGATGGAGTAAATAGTAGGGGCCGCCCCAGAAAGGGATTGCATGACCATGTGAATGATATTTTGAAAGAAGGAAATATACACTGAAAAAATCTAAAGTTAGCAAAGTACCTTTTTGGCTCGGTTAAAGTCATATTGGTAGTTATTAACCAATATATGATTAAAAATAACAAAGTTGCACTTGGCTATTATCTAACAATTGAATACTGTTAACGTGTAGTTGGTTACCAATAGCAATGTAAAAAGTCATGTTGGTAGTTATTGACCTATACATGATTAAAAATAAAAAGTTGCACTTGGTTATTATTTGCGAATATAATACTGTTAGAATGAAGTTGCTTTCCAATAGCAATGTACTTGTTTAAATTTTACCGAGTAACAGGTACCTATACGGACATTTTGTATTTGGCATCTGTCAAATTTGACATTTTATGCATAAAAATATTAATATTTCTCAAATTTGACACGATATATTAAAAAAAATATTATATAAAGTATAATTCTCGCCAAATATGATATGTCACATTAAAAAATGATTAAGTAAAGTATAATACTCGTCAAATTAGACATGTGACACTGAAAAATAATTGAATTAAGTTGAATTAAGATGAGATATTCGTCAAAGATTATCATTATTATTCACAAATATCTTGTGTTAATTTGCTAATATTTACATTTGAGATGTAATGTAAAGATGTTTATACTATTTTGATGTTAAAGCTTGATTACCATTTAGTATTTTCCGTTTTTCAAAAGAGAGAATGAATAATAAGCATCTAACAAAATGAGCTATACAAATACATACAAATTAATGGTATTATTATGATGTTGAAAGAGAGGCAGTGGTAAACCATGAAAAACTAACATGACCACATTAATTAATAATATCCTGAAAAAATTAACCTAGCATACAAATCTGAATAATAAGAGACCATAATGGGGCAATTAATGAATGTAAAGAATGTATTATGTCCAATTATGTCAAGATCATTGATTTGTCAAGATTGGTTTTGTAGTGTTTGGTTTTCTCTGCCCCAATATGGTTATTGTGTTTAGGTATGTATGTATTAGTTAATATAACTAATATAAATAACTCATAACTTCAATATTAGTTAATGTCAGTTTATAACATTCACAAATAATAAAATAAATATCTACATAAATATGTAACATTAACATACACCCATTTGAAAAGTGTGAGTCAATCGTGGATATTGGATTGTTGTTTAATATTCATGTTGATGCCATGCTGGGGAAAGCATACAGAATATTAGGCTTTATATGTAGACTAACTATAGCCTACCCATACTATGACCATACACAAATTAAATAAATAGATAATCATTGCACTATACTCTCAGCATCATTGAATATCAACTGCTCAACTGTCTGGTCACCTCACTATGATATTAACTAAAGAATATAAGGATTTCAATGGAAATTCAGTGTGACACAATCAATTAACTTATTCTTTGGAATGAACAGCCTGTGCAGGAGGAGAGAGTTGGCCGTTCTGTTTGTGTTGCTTAAAATCATAAACGGTTAACTTTATGTCCCAACGATATTAAACAAGTTATATTTTAACACAAATCCTAGAGTAACAAGAAGAAGGGTCAATATGTTATTAGTGTTATCAATATACATATTATTAATGGCTGAATAATCCTGATAGTGAACTATGATAGTAAAAAAAAAAATATTTATATTCAATGAACTTGTCTGCATACTATATATTTATCAAACCTCATTTAGACTGCAAATACATTTTCTCCATGTGAAAAAAAAATAAAACAAAGTAAATATACTTATATCAAAATAGAGTAAGTATACTTGAGGGAATTACTTGAGAATTTTCATCGTGGATGGTTGCATATAGGTGTACAACCTAAGCAAAATACCCAAATTGACGCTCTACGCAGCCCATGTGATTTCTCAAGTTATTTGCTTATAACTGTAGGCAGTGTGATAATGTATTCATTTTCACCATACTATGCAAGTCTACTAGGACATGGCATACTATCCATAGTATGGTTGCAGATCTTTAGATAGGAACAACGCTTTTGTTATTAATACTTGCATGATAATATATTATATATAGCAGGGGTGGCCGACTTGATTAGATCCAAGATCTACTGTTTACTGAGGAAGCCCTGTGCGATCTACCAATTACATACTTCTTGAAATTTAAAATGAAACAGCATGGTTCAGTACACAATTAAGTAGTATTTTTTAAATTTTATTAAGAGGGAAAACATAAAACTGAAAATTATTCTTAGTAACTACTTGTATATTAGTGTGAGCACTGCGTCTGAGCATCTTCCGTTAGATTAGCAAAATCAGGTTTGTAGTTGGAAATTGCTAACCTTAAAGAATCCAGTGTATGAGCGTCTGTCAAGCGAGAACGGTGTTTATTTTTTGTTTGCTTTGAGTAGGAAAATGCTGACTCACATAAATATGTTGAACCAAAACACAAATGCAATATTGTTCAACACATTTCTTCAAACATGGATATTTCTCGTTGGAAACCAATGCCCAGAAATCTAGATAAATAAAGTAACGTGACAACGTGAACGTAACGTGATGGGTGCAGCAGTTGGTGATTACGTTGTGCAATCTGTTCTACGTATTTATGTATGTTTATATTTTTTGCATGGCCACGATCGACTGGACTAATAGTCGCGATCGACAGATCGATCGCGATCAACCGGTTGGCCACCCCTGATATATAGTATTCTTTAATAAACTCAACATCTCTGCAATCTCTTCCAGCGCATTTAAGATAGCTGCTTCCTCTGGTTTCTAAATATTTTGATTGGCATGATGTGTCATTCGGAATATAAATAGTATATGGATTTTTCACTCAATTGTTATTTATAAAATGTTAAAAGACTATGGGTCGCCATAGAAAGTGCTTGAAACAGTCGGGGTTGGCTGTTTCAAACTGTTGCAGCACGGATGTTTGCAGTTCCAGTGCAAAATTCTTGTTTACAAAACACTAACCGCTTGAGCAGTCGTAGCCAAAATGAGCAGTCGGATTGCGGTCGAATTTCGCCGTGTAGCTAAATTCTTAGATTAGTTGGGACAGCAATACACAACTTCTTCAATCTGTCCACTACAATTGCTAGACTTTCTTTAGGAGAAATACTTTTTCTTATAACGGTGTCCGTTTCCTAATTTTTATTTCATTTTTTATTTCATAAATAAATAAAATATGAAATAATATATTTAAAAAAATAAAAAGAACAAAATAAATAAAATTAAATATAAGACAGTTCTTCGTTGACATCAGTTAAAAAGATTTTGTTGTATTTTTCTGTAATGGATACAAAAGTGTGAAATATTCAGTATTTTCAATGTTGGATGTGCCCATGTAGGTCAGTTATTTTATAGTAGAACTAGTGAACCCCCGGCAAACTTCGTATTGCCTGTATAATTAAAAATCATCCTCCATAACCACTCGTCGCTTCAGACTCTTCAATACCTCCCATCCCTTCAGTACCTCCCGTCCCTTCAGTATCTCCCGTCCCTTCAGTACCTCCCGTCCCTTCAGTACCTCCCGTCCCTTCAGTTACTCCCGTCCCTTCAGTTACTCCCGTCCCTTCAGTTACTCCCGACCCTTCAGTTACTCCCGTCCCTTCAGTTACTCCCGTCCCTTCAGTTACTCCCGTCCCTTCAGTTACTCCCGTCCCTTCAGTTACTCCCGTCCCTTCAGTTACTCCCGTCCCTTCAGTTACTCCCGTCCCTTCAGTTACTCCCGTCCCTTCAGTTACTCCCGTCCCTTCAGTTACTCCCGTCCCTTCAGTTACTCCCGTCCCTTCAGTAACTCCCGTCCCTTCAGTTACTCTCGTCCCTTCTAGTACTCCCGTCCCTTCAGTTACTCCCGTCCCTTCAGTTACTCCCATCCCCTCAGTTACTCCCGTCCCTTCAGTTACTCCCGTCCCTTCAGACCCTTCAGTACCTCCCTTCCCTTCATTACCTCCCGTCCCTTCAGTAGGTCCCGGTCATACGCTCGACAATTCACCAAAGTTTCATTGCGATCGGATGAACGGTTCTCAGGATAGTCCACCTTCATCGGTAAAATGACCTAATACCCGATGAAGAAGAAGAAGAAGAATATTTTTTTTAATCCAGAAACCATCCCGGTCATACGCTCGACAATTCACTAAAATTTAATTGCAATCGGATGAACGGTTCTCAGGATAGTCCACCGTCATAGGTAAAATGACCTGATACCCGATGAAGAAGAAGAAGAAGAAAATATTTTAAATTCAGAAATCATCCCGGGCATACGATCGACAATTCACCAAAGTTTAATTGCAATCGGATGAACGGTTCCCAGGATAGTCCACCTTCATAGGTAAAATGACCTAAAACTCGATGATGAAGAAGAAGAAGTTAAAATTTTTTGATCCAGTAACCATCCCTGGTATACTCTCGACAGTTCACCAAAGTTTCATCGCAATCGGATGAACGGTTTAGGAGCGCATTCAACACATACATAGATACATACATAGATACAAACATTCAAATTTATAATATAGACTAGTGAACCCCCGGCAAACTTCGTATTGCCAGTATAATTAAAAATCGTCCTCCATAACCACCCGTCGCTTCAGACTCTTCAGTACTTCCCGTCCCTTCAGTTACTCCCGTCCCTCCAGTTACTCACGTCCATCCAGTTACTCCCGTCCCTTCAGTTACTCCCGTCCCTTCAGACACTCCCGTCCCTTCAGTTACTCCCGTCCCTTCAGTTACTCCCGTCCCTTCAGTTACTCCCGTCCCTTCAGTTACTCTCGTCCCTTCAGTTACTCGTCTCTTCAGTTACTCCCGTCCCTTCATTACCTCCCGTCCCTTCATTACCTCCCGTCCCTTCATTACCTCCCGTCCCTTCATTACCTCCCGTCCCTTCATTACCTCCCGTCCCTTCAGTTACTCCCGTCCCTTCAGTTACTCCCGTCCCTACAGTTACTCCCGTCCCTTCAGTTACTCCCGTCCTTTCAGTTACTCCCGTCCCTTCAGTTACTCCCGTCCCTTCAGTTACTCCCGTCCCTTCAGTTACTCCCGTCCCTTCAGTTACTCCCGTCCCTTCATTACCTCCCGTCCCTTCATTACCTCCCGTCCCTTCATTACCTCCCGTCCCTTCATTACCTCCCGTCCCTTCATTACCTCCCGTCCCTTCATTACCTCCCGTCCCTTCATTACCTCCCGTCCCTTCATTACCTCCCGTCCCTTCATTACCTCCCGTCCCTTCATTACCTCCCGTCCCTTCAGTAGGTCCCGGTCATACGCTCGACAATTCATCAAAGTTTCATTGAAATTGATTGAACGGTTCCAAGGATAGTCCACCTTCATCGGTAAAATGACCTGATACCCGATGAAGAAGAAGAAGAAGAATTTTTTTTTATCCATAAACCATCCCGGGCATACACTCGACAATTCATCAAAGTTTCATTGAAATTGAATGAACGGTTCCCAGGATAGTCCACCTTCATAGGTAAAATGACCTGATACCCGATGAAGAAGAAGAAGAAGAAAAAATTTTTAATCCAGAAACTATCCCGGTCATACGCTCGACAATTCACCAAAGGTTCATTGCAATCGGATGAACAGTTCTCAGGATAGTCCACCTTCATATGTAAAATGAGATACCCCATCAAGAAGAAGAAGAAAATTTTTTAAATCCAGAAATCATCCCGGGCATACGTTCGATAATTTACCAAAGTTTCATTGCAATCGGATGAACGGTTCCCAGGATAGTCCACCTACATAGGTAAAATGACCTAAAACTCGATGAAGAAGAAGAAGAAGTTAAATTTTTTTGATCCAGAAACCATCCCTGGTATACTCTCGACAGTTCACCAAAGTTTCATCGCAATCGGATGAGCGGTTTAGGAGCGCATTCAACACATACATAGATACGGTGACAGGAAAATTATTCGAAAAACAATTATTCGAATGCTCAATTTTACGAAAATCAATTTTACGAATGGCAATTATTCGAATCACATTTTTTCGAAAAACAATTTTCCGAACACACAATTATCAGAAATTACAATTGTTCGAATTTTTATGACGTCATGTTGGTAGTATTGTGAGAGGAATAAACCATAGATTTTTATTATAATATACTAGATGTCGTAGTTAGCAAATTTTGTATAAATCGAAGTGAGGCATTTTTCTGGGGGATTTTTGACGTTTTAGTACATCGTTTTTCCATAGAGAATAAGAACTAATGTGAATTGTTTTCGGATTAATTTGTCGTTAAAAACACTTTGTTAATTTAAATTTAGAAAAAAGTTATTTAGGATGTGTTGAAATGTAAGGAAAACTGAAATATGTTGCCAACCAAAACGTAAAACGCTCGATAGTTCATGACTCACTTTTTGCACGGAGTACCTACTACATCAACATAGTATATTATGTATAGTAAAAATCTATAGAATTAATAACATCACGACGCACCGCGCTGTCGGATATCCTAGGATGTACACCGATTTTTTAAACCTAACCTACAAAATTTAGGTAAAAATAGATTGGTTAGGTTTGTTTGTAGTTACAATTGCGACTGGCGTGAGCCAGGTGCATTATGTATTAAAAAAAGTAACTATTATCTAAAGTAATAAAGCAATCAAAATGTTAGTGTATGTGTGTGTGTGTGTGTGTATGTGTGTGTGTGTGTGTTTGTCTCACGCCTTCTGAAAAACCAAGAGCATCTAAAAATCTAATTTATGTGCGAACGTGTACCTGTATACCTGATGCAGTGTCACGCTAAAAATAATGCGATAAAAATGCTGAATTTTAAAAATATTTCAATAATTATTTTTTTCATACAAAATTTTCCAAGTCGTATCTGTCAAAAAAGTGTACATTTTGCACGCATATTCTTGTTAGTTTAAAAGTTAGAAGTACGTATTTACACGAAAAAAATTTACTTTCAAGTATAACTTAGCGTTTAAGTGAAAAACATGGTGAATATTTTGTATAATTATAATGTTTAACTTATTTTTAAAGTAAGCGTTTTGTACATAAATGCCGCCATTTTAATATCTTTTCATACAATATTTCATTTTCCTACCGAATGAATATGTTCTTGAAAATAATAAACCTCTGAAATAAATATAAATATGAAATAATAAAATGAAACACAAGACATTACAGCAAGTTTTAAGACGTATATTGTAAAAGTCTGTTAATTATTAGTAAAGATATGGGCATAATAAAATTGCATAATTTGTATATAATATTTGATATTTCGGACAATTTTCATTTTTATGGCATCGAACAAACCAATGTAGGTACCTACATATTCAAAAAATGTATCCGAACCATTCGATATTACTTACATACGTGTTCGAATCGTTTCCATGGCTACAGAAAGAATGTGATATTCAAATAAAATTTGTTAGGAATCGAATTTATTTAGAAGGTTGTTGTAGGTAGGTACCTACCTAATACTATTTACTTACAAATCAACAATAATATACCTATACTGATTTCCTATAGGAAAATTATTTTATTTATTTATTTATCAACCGTTTGTCCGATTATAATGAAACTTTGGTGAATTGTCGAGCGTATGCCCAGGATGGTTTTTGGATTTAAACTTTTTTCTTATTCTTCTTCTTCTTCGTGTATTTGGTCGTTTTACCTATGAAGGGGGAGTATCCTGGGAAAAGAAGGTCCGACTGTCCCTCCATCTCTTCACAGGTCTTCCAGGACGGGTTCTGCATATAAACTTTTTTCTTCTTTTTCTTCAACGTGTACTTGGTCATCTTACCTATGAAGATGAACTATCCTGGGAGATGAAGGTCCAATTTTCCTTCCATCTCTTCGCAGGTTTCTGGATTTAAACTTTTTTCTTCTTCTTCTTCATTGTCTATTTGGTCATTTTACCTTTGAAGGTGGACTAACCTGGGAGAAGAATGTCCAATTTTCCTTCCATCTCTTCGCAGGTATCTGGATTTAAACTTATTTCTTCTTCTTCTTCTTCATCGTGTATTTTTGGTCATTTTACCTATGAAGTTGAAGAATCCTGGGAGAAGAAGGTCCAACTGTCCTTCCATCTCTTCGCAGGTATCTGGGTTTAAATTTTTTTCTTCTTCTTCGTGTATTTAGTCATTTTACCTGTTAAGTAGAGCATCCTGGGAAAAGAAGGTTCTTTCATCTCTTCGCGGTTCTTCCAGGATGGTTTCTGGATTTAAACTTTTCTTAACCGACTGATGGGACGGGATGTAATGAAGGGAAGGGATGCACTAAAGGGCCTGAAGGGACGGGAGGTATAAAACTGCCTGAAGGGACGGAAGGTAGTGAAGGGTCTGATGGGAAGGGACGTAATGAGGGATTAAAGGGACGGGAGGTACTGAAGGGCCTGAAGCGGCGGGTCCTGGAGTCTAATTCTGTTTCTTCTTAATTTTATGTAGACCTTTAGGGCAGTTTTTATACAAACTATTTCCTATTGTCTAATTCATCTTCTTCTTCTTTTATGTATACATTTGGGTCATTTTTTTATAAAAATTATTTCCTTTAGTCTAATTATTATTCTTCTTCATTTAAGTACGTAGACTTTTGGGAGAGTTTTAATACAAACTATTTCCAATAGTCTTATTCATTTTCTTTTATGTAGACCTTTTGGTCAGTATTTATACAAACTATTTCCAATAGTCTAAATATTCTTCTTCTTCTTTTTTGTAGACCTTTGGGTGAGCTTTTATACAATCTATTTCCAATAGTCTAATTCTTCTATTAGGTATATGTATTTTTACTTATTTTATGTAGACCATTGGAATAGTTTTTTATACAAACTATTTCTTATAGTCTTATACTTATTTTTCTCTTTTTTATTTAGTCTTTTGGGTTAGTTTTAAGTCTAATAGTCTATTGTGCAGAAATATTATTAACGATATGCACACTTGATGAAAATACATATGAAATGAATGGGATATGGGATGTGACGATATAACCTGCACTAGAATCTTTTCAATACTTTTGTTTAATTAAATTTAAACCATTTATATCATCCTATTTTGAATAATTTTCAACACCTAATATTTAAAGAATGGGGGTTGTGGCCATTACTGAACTCTTCACAACATTTATATTCAAATTAAAAACTATTTACTATAGTTCAAGTCTTCTTCTTCTTCGTTAATGAAGACTTTCAGTCAAATTGAGCAAAAATATAATGCACACTTGATGAAAAAATATAAAAACGAATGGGATGTGACCAATACTAGATCTTTTCAGTACCTACGTTTGTTTAATCAAATTTTAACCACATCCCAACATCGAAAATTACTAAATTTTCAATAGGTACACATTACAATTTGTTTTCGATGATAATATTTAAAAATGGGGGTTGTGGCCAAACCAATCTCTTTACAACGTTGATAAACAGTCATATTTAAAACCATTACGCATAGTCCATGCGAGCAGAAATTGTATAAATATTATACTTCATTCACACTTTATAGCAATATATAAAAAAGAATGGGTTGTGGCCATCACTTGAACATTTTACAATACTTAAACTCAATCAAATTTCAAACCACTTTTCATAGTCTGATATTGCAAAATAATTGGGTGACAATATTATAAAAACGATTGCTTTTTCTTTCACAATTTTACATTCTTGGCCAACGGCGGGACATAAAAGCTAGTATTAAAATAAAATAACTAAATTGGTGTGAATACTAGATAAACTGTCTGTACATGATGTGTCATAATCAAAAACTGGTGTACAAACTAGGCTATCCCGCGCTGTCAAACATCAGTTATTAAAAATGTGTAAACATACGTACCCAACAATATTACAACAAGTAATAATAGTCTTCATCGAATATATTTTACTGGCAATAAATATGTCAAAGAAGGCAACATAATGACACAAAAATATATTAAATTCGGTCAATTGGTATTCCAACAAATGTTAGTTCGAATAATTTGCTTTCGGGCAATTGTCATTCTGATAATTGATTTTCGAAAAACTGTTATTCGTACAATTGCGCATTCGAACAATTGTGTTTCGAAGAATTTTCATGTACCTAATCCATAGATACATACATAGATACAAACATTCAAATTTATAATATAGACTAGTGAACACCCGGCAAACTTCGTATTGCCTGTATAATTAAAAATTTTCCTCCATAACCACCCGTCGCTTCAGACTCTTCAATACCTCCCATCCCTTCAGTACTTCCCGACCCTTCAGTACCTTCCGTCCCTTCAGTACCTCCCGTCCCTTCAGTACCTCCCTCAGTTACTCCCGTTCCTTCAGTTACTCCCGTCCCTTCAGTTACTCCCGTCCCTTCAGTTACTCCCGTCCCTTCAGTTACTCCCGTCCCTTCAGTTACTCCCGTCCCTTCAGTTACTCCCGTCCCTTCAGTTACTCCCGTCCCTTCAGTTACTCCCGTCCCTTCAATTACTCCCGTCCCTTCAGTTACTCCCGTCCCTTCAGTTACTCCCGTCCCTTCAGTTACTCCCGTCCATTCAGTTACTCCCGTCCCTTCAATTACTCCCGTCCCTTCAGTTACTCCCGTCCCTTCAGTACCTTCCGTCCCTTCAGTACCTCCCGTCCCTTCAGTTACTCCCGTCCCTTCAGTTACTCCGGTCCCTTCAGTTACTCCCGTCCCTTCAGTTACTCCCGTCCCTTCAGTTACTCCCGTCCCTTCAGTTACTCCCGTCCCTTCAGTTACTCCCGTCCCTTCATTACCTCCCGTCCCTTCAGTTACTCCCGTCCCTTCAGTTACTCCCGTCCCTTCAGTTACTCCCGTCCCTTAATTACCTCCCGTCCCTTCATTACCTCCCGTCCCTTCATTACCTCCCGTCCCTTCATTACCTCCCGTCTCTTCAGTAGGTCCCGGTCATACGCTCGACAATTCATCAAAGTTTCATTGAAATTGATTGAACGGTTCCAAGGATAGTCCACCTTCATCGGTAAAATGACCTGATACCCGATGAAGAAGAAGAAGAAGAATTTTTTTTTAATCCAGAAACCATCCCGGGCATACGCTCGACAATTCACCAAAGTTTCATTGCAATCGGATGAACGGTTCTCAGGTAAGTCCACCTTCATATGTAAAATGACCTGATACCCGATGAAGAAGAAAAAGAAGAAAATATTTTAAATTCAGAAATCATCCCGGGCATACGATCGACAATTCACCAAAGTTTCATTGCGATCGGATGAACGGTTCTCAGGATAGTCCACCTTCATAGGTAAAATGACCTATTACCCGATGAAGAAGAAGAAGAAGTTAAAAATTTTTGATCCAGAAACCATCCCGGGCATACTCTCGACAACTCACCAAAGTTTCATCACAATCGGATGAACGGTTTAGGAGCGCATTCAACACATACATAGATACAAACATTCAAATTTATAATATAGAGATAAATAATGTTTCCTCCTCGAAATCCATATTGCAACTGAATTAACGTTGACAGCGATTGTGTTGCAGTTGAGCACTGCTTCATACTAAGGCAACATACTTTCTGAGTTAAGCAAGTTAGACAGCAAATTTTTTTGCAGATGTATACCTATTATTATTTTGATATGCTTGAACTTAATATTCATGATTTTTTCTTTCATTTGTCATTTTAATCCAACTGTCGATTTGTTCAGGAGAACTTTGTTCTCTTAACATATCGACAATGTATCAAGCCAGAATACGCGAGAATTGTATGGAGAGGTCTACTTTTTTCACGGCTTTTCCAACTTTGAAGTCAAAAAACACCAACTTAGAGGCTTCGCAGCATATATGTTCCATACACGGATTTACTCAGAATTCGGAGTAGAACATTTCGTGTGTCTGTGTGTGTGTGTGTCTGTGTGTGTGTCTGTGTGTGTGTCTGTGTGTGTGTCTGTGTGTCCGTCCCCCCCTTATAACTTTTGATCCGCTCAATTTACAGAGCCTAAAATTTCAGAATATATAAACAGTTACAGGTCTACAAAACTTTTATACTCGGAATTTTGAATTTTTGTTTCAGTCAGGGGTTATCAACTTTTGAATTTTTATTTTATTTTTCCATATATCTCAGAAACCATAAACGCTAGAACGCTGAAAATTGGTACAAACATAGACAAATACAAAATCTCAAATTAATTTTTTCAAAAAAATTCCAGGGTTTCTCAAACATTTTTTATTAAGAAAAATATTTTTTTTATGATAAATTTATGAGTTTAACTGCCTATATTTCCAAAACTTTTACAATTATCGAAAAAAGCCGAAACACCCCAACTAGATAATTTAATTTTCTATAAAAAATATTAACATTGTAGTAGAAGATCTCAATTTTTTTTTAACAATTTTTTTAAAAATTGAATTTAGTGACGACATCGCTTCATACATTTTGTATGGCAGTCGCCTATACACAATATGTAAGAAGACTTAATAGTTTGATACTTCATCTCCAAACATACATACATACCATCATGCTATTTGCATATTCTGGGTAGGAAAAAAGGAACTTCCTCCAAACTATCCTATCTTGACATACATACCTACATAATATATGTTGTATAGAAAACAAAATATCTGAAAATATTCAATAATTTGTATTTATGGG
The DNA here is from genome assembly GCA_963576475.1 of Molanna angustata. NCBI lineage: Eukaryota > Metazoa > Arthropoda > Insecta > Trichoptera > Molannidae > Molanna > Molanna angustata. The sequence goes on along the minus strand of OY754985.1, from coordinate 95,941 downwards.
TTTATAGTTTGGTACATATTCTTCAACTATACATACTATCGCTATCGACAGTTGGATCTCATGTGTTACATGCAACTAGTATTAAAAAAAATATCACACTGGCTAACTTGAAAAAATGCGTTTCATTAATTTTAAAACATATTAATTTCGTTGTATTTGGAGCCTGTCACAGGAATGACTTGTATAGTATACTGATAATGATAAAACGATCCTAAAAGAACTACACTTTCATATTACAAAATTGTTTTTAAGAAAAAACCTCGGGAACGTAAAACTGTAATAGAAAATTAGGATCAATTTCTTAACATCATTTCTTGAATTAACACACTGAAAAATAAACAATTTCATTCAATAATAATGTTGACGAATATTGTATTTAGTAAATTTTAAGGTTAGATTCTACGTTCTATTTGTGTATAAAGCGACATGTCAAATATTTACGTTTCGCCGTTTCGGTGGTTGATATTGGTAGAATGAACATATATAAAAATGGTATTTCGTTTTAATATCTACTTATTCTCATGATGGAATACATTAACTACTTTATTTATTAAAATAATTGTTATTTCTTATTTTTTTACATATGTTGCGTTTATTAAAAATATTCAGATGAATTTATTTACTGGAAAGAACTGAAATGTCTGAAATGATGTTGAATTTTTTTTTGTTCTGGCAATAATATAGTATTACGCGCAACCGTTTCGCTTTGGTCTTCTGTCAAAACTCAAAACGACGTGTTTTCTTGTTCAAATATTTTTGTGTCTTGCTGTTTTGTTTTAAATTGTGTGGTGTAATGGTGTTATTTTTATTATTTAAAAATACCACATCAATGTTGTCAATGTTATCAAATGCCACATCAATGTTCTTGTGGTTCAACGGAATTAACGACAATATTGGAAAAATATAAATGGACAGCCAGAAGAACCAATGTGTCAATTCTAGACGAGCTAAGGATCGAGGATCGTCTATCGACGATATGTTACAGACGTATCCTTCAATTCTTTGGACACATTGCCAGAAGGGAACCAGACTGCCTCGAGAAGCTTGTTGTGATGGGCAGCGTGGAGGGACGGGGTCTTCGGTGACTGGTGCTCTGCGTTCAGCCAAAAATAGATTGGCATGGAGGCGGGCCATACGTGTGGCGACAGACTACAGCCGCTATCCTTAGTCATGAGGAAAAGGACGAATGATGAAATGGTAAGTTGTACAGTGTGATATCATGCTATTAAATGAATTCAAAGTTGTAAGAAAATAACAGATTAACGCTCGCTCTACATTTGTTTTTACAGAACTCATTTATGTGTCAACATCAATGGATACCGTCTCATCCCAGATAATACCCGCTTTCGATTGTCCACTCAAGTTCACCACTCTTTCCACATCCATCATTAGTAAGTTAAATAAAATATTTAATTGCAATAAATGTACCTATAGCAAACACTTGATGTATTACTTGCAAATACTTGATTTGTGGCAAGATAAGAAATGAGGACATTAGGAAATAATGTAAGATGAAGAAAGATATCAATAATAGAATGAAATTGAACACATTGAGATGGTTTGTCCACATGGGAAGAATGAATGAGGAACGCCTGACGAAGAAAATAAACATTGCGGAGAGGAATGGAATGAAAGGTCGGGGCCGCCCAATAAAGGGATGGCATGACCATGTGAACGATATTCTGAAAGACAGAAATGTTAGAAGTGTGAACAAAAGACGAACATGTATGAGAATATGCAAGATAGAAAAATGTGGCGTTCGGTTCTCTTTTCTGCCTATCCCGCAAGGGACCTGGCGTGATGGTATATTGTTGATGTATTAACTACTTAATGAACTGTGTATGTTTTCAGTTCCTGAACCTCGCTCGACATTTGTCGCCCTATGTATCTACATTTCCATGTAATCCACAGGACGTTCCTCGAAAAGTAAGTTAAACAAAGTTTATATTTTATTTATTTATTTAAATATTGATTATAAAGGTGTAACACTATGGAATAGTGGAGAGTCATGATTTCACAATTTTTAAGCATATTTTTTACATCAATTACTCAACGGATATCATGTAGAGAGTGCACACTGAGTTTTTCATCATGATGTGTTTGTATGTATGGCGTAGGTACGGTGTATGGATACGGATATTCATATACCATACTTACAAGATACTGTAGATCTTCCATACTTACTGCTAACAGAACTTTATCGTCTGCATACATCAAATCTCGCACTATAACAGTACTCAATTTTAACAAACTTATGGCTCTATAGTTTTTGCAGTCGAGCTTTGAGCCTTTACTTTAATACAAAGGTACCACGACTGCATTTCTCCCATGATGGTCTGATAGAAATTAAATGCATCATTGTTATTAAACATTTCTTGTTTCATTATAGAAGGAGGCAAGATGAAAAAACAACATGCAGCCAGAATTCAGTGGAGAGTCTTAAAGAGAGTCTTCCCCCGGGCCACAACGTGGAGTGGCGTACGTGGAAGACACTAAACAGACTGAGGACGGGCGTTGGGAGAACATTGGATAACCTGTCTACATGGGGCTTCCTGCAACAGGGAATACCAACGACATGTGACTGTGGACAACAACAGACCACCGCACATCTGTGCAGCTGCCCCTCGTTTACATGGTCGTGCCATCCTTTTCTAGGGCGCCCGCGACCTCTTATACCTTTCCTGTCAGATTTGTATATTTTCTTCGTCAGGCGTTCTTCGTTCACTCGCAAGAAAACAAATAATTGTTTGCGGAAACATATATCTTTAAAAAGACGTGTCCTGGTATTGAAAAAATGTTTAAAAAAGGGTGAATGGTCATATCTGAATGAGCTGCCTCTAGTTCTAAAATATTTTCTTGAAAACCAAGAGCAGAATATTAGACGTAATAAATTTCATTGAAAATATTCTGAAGAAGATAAGATGTTTGCATTATCTGTACAAAATAGGTATAGAAATCAAGTGGCGATAGCTCTGGGGATTGTGCGGGCCACGGAATGGGGCCTAGACTTCCAATCCGGGAATTGGCATACTATTGCATAGTGAACCGGACACAACAAGTTGTTTTGAAGGAAATCCATGTAATTTATGTATACCATTAAGGTTGTCCAGCTAGTAGTATGGTCCCACGATAATATTGCCTATCACTCCTGCCCAAACATTGACTCTAAATTTTCTCTGAAAGTACACTAAACGGGCCACGCAGGATTCTCATTAGACCACATGCATAAAAATTGTGAAGGTTTATAATCCCCTCCCTAGTAAATTTTGACTCGTTTATCCACAAAATTCTTTTTGAAAGGGTTGTATCGTCAATTTCAGCAATTTTTAGAAAAGGTAACTATCGCATGTACCTACATGAAAATAGTTCATACCTAATTTAAATTATCTGAAACCCAGAATTTCTTGTTTTTTTGGCATTTTCAGAACCAACCTAACTTGCATGAAATAAAAATTATGTACTCTTGAGAATAAAAAGATGTTTTTTTTATATTTATTATGTTTAATATGTCTCTATGTATTAGAAATATAATATTTTTTAATACAATAAATCACATTCCTGTGCAATAAATGAAATTTTGAATGAAACCTGTATTTTATTTCACTCCAAATATCCTACCTGTGTAAATTAGCAGAATACTGAGTAAGTAGATTGAAAATAGCCAAGTAGCTTTGCTGTGGCTACAGAATAAATTAATTCAGAATACTGAGTGAGTTGATTAAATCTAACCAAGTTGTTTGCTGTGGATACTGAATGAATTAGTTCACATTACTGAGTAGTAGATTGAATTTAACCAAGTTGTTTGCTGTGGATACTGAATGAATTAGTTCACATTACTGAGTAGTAGATTGAATTTAACCAAGTTGTTTGCTGTGGATACAGAATAAATTAATTCAGAATACTGAGTGAGTTGATGAAATCTAACCAAGTTGTTTGCTGTGGATACTGAATGAATTAGTTCACATTACTGAGTAGAAGATTGAATTTAACCAAGTTGTTTGCTGTGGATACTGAATGAATTAGTTCAGATTACTGAGTAGTTAATTAAATCTAACCAAGTTGTTTGCTGTGGATACTGAATGAATTAGTTCAGATTACTGATTAGTAGATTGAAATTAGCCAAGTTGTTTGTTGTGGATACTGAATGAATTAGTTCAGATTACCGAGTAAGTTGATAGAAATTAGCCAACTAGGTTGGTTGAATTTGACAGTTACTTTGCTGATATTACAAAGTTAGTAGGTTAAGTTTTGACAGGTTACTTGGCTGATTATACAAAGTTGTCCGTGGTTAACCAAGTTACTCGATTAATTTTGACAGATTGTTAACAAAGCTACTCGGTTAAAATTAGCAGACCATTTACTTGGCAATTTTTAGCAACGAACTTTGCAGGTACTATATTAACAAAGTTGCTTGGTTATTATTAGCAGCAAATCATTTATTTTTAACAACTACATTTTTTGAGTGTAAGAAGCTTGAATAATCGACGAGCATGTATGAAACGATGCATGGATGTAAAGGAAGCTAGGAATGTATGCAAAAATAGAGGAGTATGGCGCTCGGTTCTCTCTGCTTATCCCGTAAGGGATATGGCGTGATGGTATGTATGTATATGTATGTATTAATAAAGCTGTTGGTTTTTCTCAAAGAATAATATTAATAAATAAATAAAATACAATATGTAGGTATTTGTTGAATCAAAATTTAATTGAACTTATTTAAAAATGAAACTATCTAATCCTCTTCCTGGTCTCGACTCTCATAGTTGGTACATAATAATATATTATGTACTCTACATATTATGTAGGTACATAGTCTTCAGTCCTAAGTTATCTCAGCGGTCAAGTGCTCCTTTCTCAATCGTGTTTTATGCACAAGTATCACACATAAAACGCTTGCATCATTTTTAAAGAAGTATGATATAGTTTGTTGAATAAAAAAATAAATATCTAATATATAAAAATGTCGTGTCACAGTGTTTGTTATCAAACTCCTCCGAAACGGATTGACCGATTTTTATGATTTTTTTTTCGTATATGTTAGGTAGGTCTGAGAATATGTTGTAGACTATTTTTTATACCCCTAGGTGATAAGGGTGGCTCTCCCCAGATTTTTTTTTTTAGTTTTTTGACAATTTTTTTTTCTATTTTTTGTATGAATTGGCATTAAAAAATACATATATAACCCTTAATTTACACTTTTTTTACCACTTACCCCTATTTTTTAATAGCCATATTACTATTATTAATTTTATCCACAGATGCGCAATAGGGTTGCAAGATGGCAATTGATTAATAATTGTCGTACGATAAATTTTAATTTATTTATATGACATTTTTTTAAACATACATAAAATTACATAGTACAAATGGCGGACTTATTGCCTGGAGACAATTTCTTCCAGTCAGCCATTTGATATCAAAAGTACATAACATTTTTTCGGCTTATACATAATAACACAATAACATAACAAAAAGTGAGAAATTACAAAAATTCAGAAAGGAGAGGAAAATCAGAAAGGGAAGGGAGAGGATGAGGAGCGAACGAAAGGGATGGAAAGTGAAATTGGGATATATGTTCGTTATGGAATTGAGAGGAAGAGTGAACATTTAAGACGAGATTTGAAAATTGGAAGTGATGTGGCAGTTCTAATATCTAATGCTAAATTTCTCCACAGCCGGGGAGTCCATGAGAGGCCAACGGTTGAAATCTCAGTATTTATCCCAGTGAAAACAGAAAATGCGATTGTTACACAGGTACCAGCACACAGCAAGGAGTAGGGACGAGACAGAGGGCGGTCTCCTATCTCTCTCACACAATAAGTTTTCTCTCACTCTCTACACAGAGTTTGGCCATTATTATTGTTTGTACATCGATTCTATCAGTGAGGAGATCGAAAGTATAATTTCTGCGGAAATTCCAAATCCGTCTACTGATCAACTACTGTTCGATATTGTTACAACAATCATGATTCATGGCCCATGCGGTAATCTGAATTGTAATGTCTCACTACTGACTGATGAACAAAGAATCATTTACGACCGCATTATGCAGGCAGTTTTGGGAGGAAAAGGTGGATTCTTTTTTTTTTGGATGCACCAGATGGAACTGGCAAAACATTTCTCATTCCGCTTATTCTCGCCGAAATACGATCAAATAATGGCATCGCATTGGCCGTTGCATGGATGGAGGCAGAACAGCTGAGATGAATTATCATCTGGGATGAATGCACTATGGCACACAAACATTCGCTTGAGGCGTTGAACAGGACACTGAATGATATAAAAAACAACGAAAAAGTATTCGGCGGCTCTCTGTTACTCCTTTCAGGTGATTTCAGACAAACAATTCCCGTCATTCTACGTTCAACGTACGCTGATGAGATCGATGCTTGCTTAAAATCATCGCCACTGTGGCGTAATGTTGAAAAAGTAGGTACAGCTAAAAGTAAACATGCGTATTCAAATGCTTCAAGATCAATCCGCTGATACATTCTCAAAACAATTGTTAGATATCGGCGATGGAAAAGTTGCTGTCCATGAAAATAATGAATGCATAAAATTGCCGACCGATTTCTGTACAATTATTAATTCGCAAAATACTTTCATCGATAGCATATTTCCCGTTGTACACACATAATACATGAATCATGAATTTTGGCAGCCAAAAATGTGGACGTCAATGATACAATAATTTCAAGATACAATAGTTGATGCCAGGCGACTTGGTGTCATACAGATCGATCGATACAGTTTGCGATGTAAACGAAGCTGTAAATTATCCAACAGAGATTTGAACTCATTGGTTTTGCCAGGCATGTCACCGCACCATCTACAACTGAAAGTTGGATCTCCTGTTATTTTACTTCGGAATTTGAACCCACCATGGCTGTGCAGTGTAACGCAATTAGTCATTAAAAATTGTTGAAAAACAATGTCGAAACCAGCATTTTTAATGGCAACTTCCGAAGCGAAAATGAATTGCTGTCACGAAACCCAATGATTACCACAGAACTGGTAATTGAATTAAAACGCGTTCAATTTCCAATTAGATTGGTATTCGCAATGACAATCAATAAGTCACAAGACCAAACTATGTCTGTTTATGGCTTAGATTTGGGCACACCATGCTTTTCACATGGACAATTATACGTGGCATGGGCAAACGATCCAGTTTGTTTGTGTTGGCTAAATACGGACTGACAAAAAAAATCGTACACTGCTCTTCGATATTGATATTGTTTTTTTTTATTTGGCATAATTTAAGATAAAAAAAATGTATCGGTTTTTTTAATTTACATTTAACTTTTAAGAGATCAAACTTTAAATATGTGAGTTAAGTTAATGAAATAGGTACATTGAATTAAGAAAATGAATGGTTGGTGTTTTGTTATTTTTATAGGCCGTCATCGTCAAGAACGCTCCATTCCTCTTTCAGTCATAGACCCCATCTCCACATACTTTCAATCAGTTATATTTTTTTATTTAATTACCAAATTATTCACTAGAAATAATTTATATGGCAAAACAACGTTTGCCGGGTCAGCTAGTATATATATATATATATGTATATATATATATATATATATATATATATATATATATATATATATATATATATATATATATATATATATATATATATATATATATATATATATATATATATATATATATATATATATATATATATATATATATATATATATATATATATATATATATATATATATATATATATATATATATATATATATATATATATATATATATATATATATATATATATATATATATATATATATATATATATATATATATATATATATATATATATATATATATATATATATATATATATATATATATATATATATATATATATATATATATATATATATATATATATATATATATATATATATATATATATATATATATATATATATATATATATATATATATATATATATATATATATATATATATATATATATATATATATATATATATATATATATATATATATATATATATATATATATATATATATATATATATATATATATATATATATATATAATAATATTGTATGTCCACTTTTTATAGTTTTGAGAAAACTCAACATGAAACTTTGAGTAGAAGTCAATGCTTCAGATTATCAAATGTTATACAAATAATGCAATGATCAGGATGAATGGTCTTTTATGACAATATCTGAATACAATTTTATTGCATTAATCAACATTTACACAATAAAAATTGAGTTTTAAAAAAAGATGTATTGACATACAATAATTGTATTTTCTATGTCTGGACATACAACTATTGTATACTGTACATTTACTACATTGGTATGATGACTGTGATATCTTATTTAATTGAGAATAATTATTTTTTATCAGTGAAAGCCATACTTATAACACAAAATCGTATAAATAGATTATATATCTTATATACTTTTAAAAACTTTAATTAATAATATACGAAATAGGTATAAGGATTCAAATAAAATCTTCATTCGAAATCTTTTAGTTCGAAACATAGAAAAGTAAAATAAATGTTTTATGTTTGGTGTTTAAGAATTTTATTCAAACTATAAAAATATTTTATAGGTAATATTAACAAATATTCAAAAATTATCACCCAAACAAAGCAATGACCATTGGAGTTAATTTTGAATCGAAGATTGTATAATCAATTTGGCTGTTTCCTGCAAAGAGTACGTTTAGAATTGCTTGCATATCAAATGATATACACAGATATTCTACTCCTTTATTTGCTATAGCCTTTTGTTTGTTCATCTCCTTTATTTTCATGACATCATCAGCAAGTTTTCGGAGACATTTCCATTGCTCCTCTAATTGCGATTTGTCTGCAGTTATATTGTAAATATTACATCGCGAGCACTGGTCTTTTTTTGGACTATGAAAACCCATTTGTGGATCATAGCTATTGAAAACTGTCCTGTAAATTTTAAGGGATGGCATTACAGTATTTTTAAAGTCGAGTGCGAAGTCAGTTTTAAATAGTCTATACATAAACGTTTTATTAAGTTCGGAAGATAAATACATTTTCTTTGTGTCCCGCCTGCAATAATGTGATGATACCCGTGGAAAAGAATCAATATGTTTTTTAATAAGAAAAACACCTGTATCACTCGTTTTGTTCGGCGCTGATTTTCCTTTTTGGTTGTTTCCACCAACGAAAATACCGGTATAACTTATATTAAAAATAAAACAATTTGTTTTAAATTCTACGTATATTGGTTAGTTCGTCGATAGCTATTTCGCCTTGCTAGGGCATCTTCAAGACTATGCCCTAGCAAGGCGAAATAGTTATCAACGAACTTACCAATATACGTAGAATTTAAAACAAATTGTTTTGTTTTTAATATAATTTAAAATGGAATTCTACTACGTAAAATATCCACAAGTACCAGTATAACTCTTTTGTTTCAGGGCTAAGTCAATAACTTGAAAATTTATATTCAACACGCCACAGAAGAATTTTAAACAAACGCGCTTAGTGTCATTTTTATCATTAGGCAATTAGTTTTTGTACATTTAGAATTTTCCTTGCGTGGTCTTCTTCTATCAATTGTTTTCTCAGTTACAAGTGTACTTAACAAATAATAATAAAAAATGTGTATAAAATAGCTCTACAAAATGTGTATCATAACTCAATTTCGCCAAAAGTGGACATACAATATTTGTCCGGGTAACCATCGATATATATATATATATATATATATATAATATATATATATATTATATATATATATATATATATATATATATATATAATATTATATATATATATATATATATATATATATATATATATATATATATATATATATATATATATATAGTATATATATATATATATATATATATATAATATATATATATATATATATATATATATAATATATAATATATATATATATATATATATATATATATATATATATATATTTTCTTTCAAATTATCAATAAAATTCACAGACTAACTGTCAACTTTCACGGCGCGAAAACTAATGTCAAAATATAAATAGTGTAATAATGTACTACGTATGTCCAACGTTTGGGCAGGAAGAAGCATCGACAATAATAGACAAATATTGTATGTCCAACATACAATATTTGTGTAGTAACCTCTCTTGGCTATTATAATACACTAACAGTGTATATCACTTGCAATATTTGTCAAGTCATAATGATGGGATATACGCTTAATATGCATTTTAAATTGACTATATCTCTTGTTGTATTGCGTATTGACATCCAATATTTTAACAGATTAAAGAGAATGTCGAGCTCTACAAAATGTGTATCATAACTCAATTTCGCCAAAAAGTGGACATACAATATTTGTCCGGGTAACCATCGATATATATATATATATATATATATATATATATATATATATAATATATATAATATATATAAATATATTATATATATATATATATATATATATATATATATATATATATATATATATATATATATAATATATATATATATATATATATATATATATATCTATGGTAAGAAGTCATTTGGAGTACGGATCGCAAATTTGGAACCCGATGTATCTTAAGTACATATGTAAATAGACTGGATAGTGTACAAAAACGCTTCCTCAAACACCTCATCTATAAATCTGGCTGTCGGGAACTAATGGGCCCGCATAATCATATGAATAACGTGTACTTAGCTGAATCAAAATTTAATTTACCATCACTATCATCTAGACGAATAACTGCAGACTCACTATTTTTGTTTAAACTATTTCATAACATCATTGATTGTCCAAATTTATTAGAAAATATCTCACTTCACATTCCAAACCGCAATGTCAGATCAAAACCTACTTTTTCTATTTCACACTCTAAAACTAATCTTAGGAAAAATTTCTTTACTAATCGGGCCACCTCCAATTTTAACAACCTGCTCAATAACATTGACTTTTTTCATACTCGATCTCTACACTCGTTCAAAATTGCGATAAAGCGCCAACTTTGCACTGATAACATAACTCAAAATTCCACTCTCTAGTATATGCATGAATGTATTATTTATGTGTCACCATAATGGTTGCAACACCTTCTTCGTTGATCCTTAAGTGAGTTAGAATCCCATGTTATGATTCTAGAATACAATCCTCTCTGTACTATTCCTAGTATGTTTCTGGTGTGTTCCTATAATTTTGTTTTTTTCTCATTTTTCATAAATTGTATGTTAAGCTTTTAAAATTATTTGATATGATGTCCTATTATTATGTACTGTAGTCTACATTTACTTGTTTTTTTTTCATTGTATTTAATACCATTATGCTCTACTGTACTGTTGGATATCCAAAATAAATAAAAATAAAATAAAATAAAATATATTTCAAATATCAATGAATCAGTTAACACAGTATGTATGCGATATTGGCAAAAGAAACAGATCGGACAAGATGGAAAATTTGAAGGTTGTGGACTTACTGTGCCAGTTGTCTTTTTACATACTACTGTCTGTCGCGCAGTTTTTCCTTCCTCTCATCACTGGTTCAACATATGATTCACCTTAATTGTCACCTTAATATATTATGTACTTAAAAGTTTTATATTAATTTTCGCACGGCGCTAGTTGAGTTTGTAGACTGAAGAAGTTGGCCTACTCGCGTGCGGACATTGTTGCCACGTTACGTTCATGGTACCTATGGATGTAGGTGTGATGGAGGTTTAGATATGTCAGGAAAATGAGGACAGGTACAAATGGGAAGTATCTGCGTCAGCAGAATTTTGACTGAATCTAACAGAAAGTTATTGATATTTAAATAAGTCTATATGCACGAAAGCAGAACAATGTGTCGAATAAAAGTAGAGAGTGAATGGCTTGAACAAGTCGACGAGTATGTCTATCTGCGTAGTTTGTTCCAACGGAATGGACGGCCTGATAAGGATATTAAAGAAGAATTATGGCAGGAAACAGAGTGAATGGAGCACTTAGACCAGTTATGAATGATCGCAACATATCAAAAGATGCAAAAGTTGCCATTCATAACGCAATCGTAGTGCCAACCCTGACGTATGCAAGTGAGACCTGGACATGGCAGAAGTCGCACGAAAGCAGAATAAATGCAGTTGAAATGAAATCGCTTAGAAGAATTTGTAACAGAACGATGTGTGACAGAGTTCGAAATGAAGATACAAGGAAAGAATGTAAGATGAAGAAAGATGTAATTAACAGAATGAAAGTTAACACATTGAGATGGTTTGCCCACTTGGAGAGAATGAATGAAGAACGCCTGACGAAGAAAATATACAAAGCTGACAGGAATGGAATAAGAGGTCGGGGGCGCCCAAGAAAAGGATGGCACGACCATGTAAATGATATTCTGAAAGATGGAAATGTAAGAAGCGTGAACAACAGACGAACGTATATAAGACGATGTATGAATGTTGATGAGGCGATGAATGTGTGTCAAGAATGTGGCGTTCGGTTCTCTCTGCCTACGGCAGAGAGAACCGAACCGTATGGTATGTATGTCTGTATGTATGTACGTGGAATCAAAACATACCTTTCTATTATAATATTACTAATTTTGATATATTAAGAGATATCCATCATGTTGTATGTTGGTATTGTGTAGACTCTCCTGTATTGTGGAAGATGATAGGTATGTGTGATTGAAACAAAAAGGCACATGAAAAATAATGAAATATCCAAAAATATACCCAAATTATATAATTATCACTGCCCGCTTTCTACACTTTATCTTGGTTCAAAAAATCCGTGTAACTAAATTATTCAAATGTATTCCACCAATTTACCTACTGAATTGATTATGTTTGTATACTTACTAACTTATAAACAGAAATTATCGTGTTGCAAGTGTACCTACATACATTTTCATAAATATTGGATTTTTTTAGAAAAAATATGTATTTTGGTGATTTATCGATGATCCTTTTTGTTTCGCTACATTAAATTTCTGTCCGTGTTAGAATTGTCACATACGAAAAGATTGATTACCCACATATGTATGTACTGGTACTGGTACTAGTATGTACATACCTACACCATACTCCAACCGAATACATATTTTTTTTGAAAACGAAAAACAATTGAAAAATTCCTGTTTCAACACGAAATTAAAATGATTTATCTGAAATGTGTACATCGGTGTTTAGTCAAGAACAATATTTGTTATTTGTTAGTGATTCTTTTTTTTTTATAAAAAAATGAATATGTCCTTAAAAAAATGAATATGACAAGTACATATACATCTTCCTACGTTCCCTAAAATAAGCAAATAAATGCTTGTGCTATAGGTGAACGAAATCGGTGAAAACCCAGCGCGCTGACCGCTCTGCCATCGACCCATCTTGGTCTGTTTCAGCTTTGTGTCACATTATGTACATATATAATTATTAGTTATCAACACTTCTATACACCCTTTGCAAGTGGTGAGTTTACTGCTAAATGTCTATTTTTTTAAATAAATAAAAATAGTAATGAAAATTTCTTCAATAAACTGGTACTTAAGTGTACGGTAAATTTGTATAATTGCAATGTTTTATAATTTTCAATCCATTGTAAGAGATGATTATTGCTGTCACAAATTAATCATCTCCCAGTCATCACTATAAAAGAATATAGGTACCTGTGAGAGATGGTTAGGTTCAATAGACCACAACCCCACTATGTTTCCTTACTTTTTAAACATTAGATGCATAAGTAGTGTAAGTTATATTATAGGTACAAATAGGTAGAAGTGTCAATATAGGTACAATGTCGTTTATTAAAAAAATGGTAATTATTTACAAGTGGCCTATGTCTTCAATTTTGTTCATATTTTGTCTATAGATAGATAATATTAAAAAAAATACGGAAAAAAATTTCCCGGGAAACGCCTAGAAAATTTAAAAAAAAATAAGCACGGTGAGAAACCACGTGATACTCAGAGAGGCACCACTTTTGTATGGAGGAGACCGCTTTGCTGTCTCGGTCTTCGGTCACCTATACACAATATCTAAGAAGACTTAATAGTTTGATACTTAATCTCCACACATACATACTGACTGACCTCCATACTATCCTATCTTGACATACATGTGTTCTATAGAAAACAAAATTTCTTAAAATATTCAATAATTTGGATTTGTGTTTATATTTTGGTACTTATTCTTCAACTATACATTTTTTTTTTTTTTTTTTTAACATGTCTACGTAGGGGACGCCAGCTATTAGGATTTGGGTCCATTTTACTCTTCCGAAGAAGCGCACTACGTAGCGTTGGGAGGGGTTTGCAATCTAGAGAAGAGTTTATTAATTCGGATTTTAAAAAGACCCGGGTTGTACGAAGATGGAAACACAGAATTCGGAAGATCGTTCCACAGTCGGGCTGCTGTGTTAATAAAGGAGTTCGTGAAGCGACTTGTTCGTATATGTTGAAGGTCCACTGTGAATGGATGCTGCGATTGAGTGAAGCGAGTGACTCTGTTGCGAGTGGGTGGAGGAGGGACCAAAGATGCAAGTTCTTCTGAGCAATTCCCGTGGTAGTATCTATAGAATAAACTTAAAATACCGACTCTGCGTCTGTGTTCTAGTGATTGCAATCCATCAGTCAGTGATGGATCATCAATCAGACGTATAGCACGCCTTTGGACAGCGTCGAGGGTATTCAGTAGGTATTGGGGGGCGCCACTCCAGAGGTGACTGCCATATTCAATAATTGGGCGTATTTGCGCTTTGTAGAGTATACAGATCTGGGTCTTAGTAAAATATCTGCGCGCTCTATATAGTACGCTCAATTTTTTGGAGGCGAGTTTCACCTTAGCTTCGATGGAGCCCTTGTAGTGTAATTGGTTCGTTATAGATACTCCAAGCAGGTCGATAGAGCTGCTGTTAGGTAGGGTGCTTCCGTTGAAAGACACTTGCAATTCATTGGGGTTTCTCTTCGCAGAAATTAGACAGGCTTGGGTTTTTGAGACGTTAAATGAAACAAGATTACTTTCACCCCAGGTATTGATTGAACATACTATCGCAATCGACAGTTGGATCTCATGTGTTACATGCAACTAGTAATAATAATACAACAGTAAATCATCGTCTTCTTCTTCTTCCAATAGTAACTTCAATATTGCATGGCTATTCAACTACCTCGATAATATTGATTGAACAGAGATAATTATTGTTATCCGCATAGGTACAGAATTCTCTCATGTACTGAAAAAATTCGTCTTTAAATTTTATTCCATGAAAGTATACAATATAAATGTACCTACCTATTTCATAAAAATGTACCTACCTATTTCAAATAAATGTGTAAAAAATATTACATTTATTTATTTATTAATTAACAATACGTATCATATTATAAGAAATATAGAAATCAGAAAAGGAAATTTTTCTTTTTATATAAAACGGAATATAAAAATCATAAAATATATGATAGGTAGGTATATAATAGGAAATAATAGTAAATATAAATTAATCAATGACTTCGTCAGAAAACGACGTTTTTTCTACAATTTCGCAAGTGGTGTCTCGAGCGAGACCGAGACACCAATTGTCCAGGACAATTCGCTCGAGACCCTCATTCGGTCTCCTGTCTCGCGTCTCGGTCTCCGGTCTCGGTCTCGTTCGCGAACTGGTGTTCATACAATTGCATACAGCCAATTCACGGAATCGGTCTCGCGTATCTGTCGTCGGTCTCGGTCTCCGGTCTCGGTCGCGGCGCAAACCGGTAACTTTCATAGTAAAAGGCATGTAACGGTCTCCGGTCTCTGTCTCCGGTCTCGGTCACGCAGCGAACTGGTACCTACACTATAATGGTGAAAGACACCACTTCCAAACACGGTTTGGGTATTTGAAGAGGGGCGCACGGCGCGTAGTTTTTAGTTGATCATCACGAAATGTATCGAAACTAATTTACTTCAACTGTGTGTGACGTACACGATGACGAGTTGAAGACGATGTATACTGCTGTATTGTACAGCTGACTTCACATGTAGGTAGCAATATATTAGGAGAGGGAAAGCACTCACTGTTTTCTGATATCACACCACACAGTATATTGATGGTGAAAGACACTACTTCCAAACACGGTTTGGGTATATGAAGAGGGGCGCACGGCGCGTAGTTTTTAGTTGATCATCACGAAATGTATCGAAACTAATTTACTTCAACTGTGTGTGACGTACACGATGACGAGTTGTAGACGATGTATACTGCTGTATTGTACAGCTGACTTCACATGTAGGTAGCAATATATTAGGAGAGGGAAAGCACTCACTGTTTTCTGATATCACACCACACAGTATATTGATGGTGAAAGACACTACTTCCAAACACGGTTTGGGTATATGAAGAGGGGCGCACGGCGCGTAGTTTTTAGTTGATCATCACGAAATGTATCGAAACTAATTTACTTCAACTGTGTGTGACGTACACGATGACGAGTTGAAGACGATGTATACTGCTGTATTGTACAGCTGACTTCACATGTAGGTAGCAATATATTAGGAGAGGGAAAGCACTCACTGTTT
Source organism: Molanna angustata (assembly GCA_963576475.1). Lineage (NCBI taxonomy): Eukaryota > Metazoa > Arthropoda > Insecta > Trichoptera > Molannidae > Molanna > Molanna angustata. The sequence continues at coordinate 79,395 of OY754985.1, read as the reverse complement.
TCTGATATCACACCACACAGTATATTGATGGTGAAAGACACTACTTCCAAACACGGTTTGGGTATATGAAGAGGGGCGCACGGCGCGTAGTTTTTAGTTGATCATCACGAAATGTATCGAAACTAATTTACTTCAACTGTGTGTGACGTACACGATGACGAGTTGAAGACGATGTATACTGCTGTATTGTACAGCTGACTTCACATGTAGGTAGCAATATATTAGGAGAGGGAAAGCACTCACTGTTTTCTGATATCACACCACACAGTATATTGATGGTGAAAGACACTACTTCCAAACACGGTTTGGGTATATGAAGAGGGGCGCACGGCGCGTAGTTTTTAGTTGATCATCACGAAATGTATCGAAACTAATTTACTTCAACTGTGTGTGACGTACACGATGACGAGTTGAAGACGATGTATACTGCTGTATTGTACAGCTGACTTCACATGTAGGTAGCAATATATTAGGAGAGGGAAAGCACTCACTGTTTTCTGATATCACACCACACAGTATATTGATGGTGAAAGACACTACTTCCAAACACGGTTTGGGTATATGAAGAGGGGCGCACGGCGCGTAGTTTTTAGTTGATCATCACGAAATGTATCGAAACTAATTTACTTCAACTGTGTGTGACGTACACGATGACGAGTTGTAGACGATGTATACTGCTGTATTGTACAGCTGACTTCACATGTAGGTAGCAATATATTAGGAGAGGGAAAGCACTCACTGTTTTCTGATATCACACCACACAGTATATTGATGGTGAAAGACACTACTTCCAAACACGGTTTGGGTATATGAAGAGGGGCGCACGGCGCGTAGTTTTTAGTTGATCATCACGAAATGTATCGAAACTAATTTACTTCAACTGTGTGTGACGTACACGATGACGAGTTGAAGACGATGTATACTGCTGTATTGTACAGCTGACTTCACATGTAGGTAGCAATATATTAGGAGAGGAAAAGGTTTGGAGTGTTGCCACATAACCGAACAAAAACATTATTCTTCTTCTTCTTTTTCATCGGGTTTTTGGTCATTTTTCCAATGAAGGTGGACTATCCTGGAAGAAGAAGGTCCAATTTTCCTTCCATCTCTTCGCAGGTCTTCCAGGACGGTTTCTGGATTTAAACTTTTTTCTTTTTCTTCTTTATTGTGTATTTGGTCATTAGAGGTGGTTCTATGAAGGTGGAGTATCCTGGGACAAGAAGGTCCAACTGTCCTTCCGTCTCTTGGCAGGTCTTCCAGGATAGTTTCTGGATTTTAAATTTTTTCTTCTTCTTCATCTTGTATTTGGTCATTTTACCTATGAAGTTGGAGTATCCTGGAAGAAGAAGGTCAAATTTTCCTCCCATCTCTTCGCAGGTTTCTGAATTTATACTTTTTTTCTTCTTCTTCTTCTTCGCGTATTTGGTCATTTTACCTATGAAGGTTCAGGATGGTTTATGGATTTAAATTATTTCTTAACCCACCGAAGGGACTCGAGGTAATGAAGGGAAGGGAGGTACTAAAGGGCCTGAAGGGACGTGAGGTACTGAAGTTCCTGATGGGACGGGAGGTACTATAGGACCTGAAGGGACGGGTGGTACTGAAAGGCCTGAAGGGAAGGGACGCACTGAGGGCTTGAAGAGACGGGAGGTACTGAAGGGCTTGAAGGGACGGGAGGTACTGAAGGATCTGAAGCGACGGGTGGTAATGAAGGACCATTTATTATAATTCTCGTTTTAAATTTGTGTCAAAATACCTGACATGTAAATTATTATTATACGATATTATTTCATAAGATAATCATTAAGTTCAGATTTTCGTCACGTGTTTCTATAGGTACTAACAATAATTGTTAGTTTGAAAATTCGCCCATGGATATCAAAAAACCTACTATTTGCATGGATTTAATATTTTTCGTATTTTTTTTAAATTTTCTAGAATTTTCCCGGATAATTAATATTTTTACCGTAATTTGTATAATATTATCTATCTATACACAAAAAATCAACAAAATTGAAGACTTAGGCCACTTGTAAATAATTACCAGTCATTTGAGTTATTGTTTATTTAGAGCTGTCGGAAGGTTTGGAATAATACTAGTTGCATGTAACACATGAGATCCAACTGTCGATAGCGATAGTATGTAAAGTTGAAGAATAAGAATCAACTATAAACCCATAAATCCATATTATTGTATATTTTAACACATGTTGGCATGTATGTCAAGATAGGACAGTATGGAGGTCAGTCCTTTGATCCTACCCAGAATATGAAAATGGTATGCATGATGGTATGTATGTATGTTTGGAGATTAGTATCAAACTATTAAGTCTTCTTAGATATTGTGTGTAGGCGATTGCCATACAAATTGTATGAAGCAATGTCGTCACTAAATTCAATTTTTATAAAAATTATTAAAAAAAATTTGAGAGGTGCTGATACAATGTTAATACTTTTTATAGAAAATTAAACCATCTAGTTGGGGTGTTTCGGCTTTTTTTGATATTTACAAAAAAAATTCAAAATATAGGCAGTTTAACTCATAAATTTATCATAAAAAAAATATTTTTCTTAATATAAAATATATTAAAAATAAAATAAATAAATAAAAATAAAAAATGTTTGAGAAACCCTGGAATTTAAAAAAAAATTAATACCACCAAAAAATTCACCAGTGTTAAGTAAAGAGAGAAAGATTATAATAACTACGTGGGGTAACTTATTGTCCCAGTATGTAGTAACAGTCTAGGGTTAATGTATGTAGGTACATACATATAATATAACATTATATAGCATTTGATAATATTTTATTATTCAGGAACATTTATGAAATATTTGGGGATTGTCCATTCAATTTAGCAGGTCTGGTGTCGAAAACATGAAAGAAGATTTATTTGTACCTTTTGTAGGAAATTGTTTTAGTTATTTTCTTGTAAGGGTGCAATAATTTCTCCTTTAGATTCTGAACACGTTTTCTGTAAAGTCAGCAGAAGAAAGAAAGGGATGATTGGTGTAACAAACATATTTTACAATTTTATTTCATATCCTTTTCTTTCAGACAAATGCTTTTCTACAATCTTGATTTATTTATGTGTAATGTTATGTACATATTATATATAATATTAGCCTCAATATCTACATAATATGTATTATACTTAGGTAAACCTTTGAAATATATTACAATCTGTCGTTGATTTGATAATAATATTTTATGTAATAATCCGTTGAAAAAGTTCTAGGGTTAACAAACTTTTTCATAAGGAAAATATTTTTTTTTAAATTTCTAAAAATTTCTGTACATTAACCACTTATATTTAAAAAAAATCGAAATGCCCCAACCAAAGAATTTTATTGAAAAAAAATCAATTTTTACATCTCAAACTTTTTTAAACAATTTTTATAAAAAAAATACTTATGTGACGACTTCTTCCATGCAATTTTTATCGTAAAATACACAATTTCTACGGGCATGATGTGATTCTAAAGCTTCATGTATGCCATCAAGCTGTTTAGGAAAAAAATCAGGGTAGGAAAAAATACTCAACTACACGCAATCCTGTCTTGACATAATATGTACATATGTATTCTCTATATGAATATTATTAGGTTCGTATTTTTCAACTATACCTGCATAATATATTGCATAGGTTTTACCTACTATAGCCATCGATTGTTGGAACTCATGTGATTTATGCAACTATTTATAGTTTGCTAGGTTTGCATTCTTCAACTATACCTACATAGGTTATACATACTACTGCTATTGACGGATGGATATCATGTTATACATAGAACTATTTACTAGTTGCATATAACACATGAGATTCAACTGTCGATAGCGATAGTATGTATAGTTGAAGAATAAGTACCAAACTACATATAATCCCATAAATACAAATTATTTAACATACATACAAACCATCACGCCATGTCCCTTGCGGGGTAGGCAGAGAGAACCGAACGCCACATTTTTCTATCCTGGCACGCATCCCTCGCCTCGTCCACATTCATGCATCGTCTCATACATGTTCGTCTATTGCTCACACTTCTAACATTTCCGTCTTTCAAAATTTCGTTCACATGGTCGTGCCATCCCTTTCTTGGGCGTCCCCGACCTCTCATTCCATTCCTTTCCGCTCTGTATATTTTCTTCGTCAGGCGCTCCTCATTCATTCTCCCCATGTGACCAAACCATCTCAATGTGTTCACTTTCATTCTAGTAATGACATCTTTCTTAATCCTACATTCTTTCCTTATATCCTCGTTTCTTACCCGGTCATACATCGTTCTATTACAAATCCTTCTTAACGATCTCATTTCAACTGCATTTATTCTACTTTCATGCGTCTTCTGCCATGTCCAGGTTTCACTTGCATACGTCAGGGTTGGCACTACGATGGCGTTATGAATGGCAACTTTGGCATCCTTTGATATGTTGCGATCATTCATAATTGGTCTCAGTGCTCCATTCACTCTGTTTCCTGCCATAACTCTTCTTTCGATCTCTTTATCGAGTCGTCCGTTCCGTTGAAATATGCTTCCCAAGTATACATATTCGTCGACTTGCTCAAGCCATTCGTTCTCTACTCTTACTTTACACGCTGTTCTGCTTTCACTCTTTTCAAAGACCATTGTCTTTGATTTGCTGGCATTCATCCTAAGTCCATTCTCTATACATCCTTCATATACCATACTTACAAGATACTGTAACTCTTCCATACTTTCTGCTAAAAGAACTTTATCGTCTGCATACATCAAATCTCGCACCATTATAGTACTCAATTTCAGACTCTTGCTTTCATCCTTAAGGGCTCTAATGCAGAAATCAATGTACAAGTTAAAGAGCCATGGAGATAGCACGCACCCTTGTCTAACGCCATTATTTATAGAAAACCACGTTGTCACTGTGTCGTTGACACGAACACATGCTTCGCTGTTCTCATATAATGACGCGATTGCGCGTATCAGTTTGCTCTTCACTCCATACACTGCTAGTATATCCCATAATTTTTCTCTAACAACTTTATCATACGCCTTTTCTAGGTCTATGAAGGCACAGAAAATTTTCTGATTTTTATCCAGAACCTTTTCTGTGACCGTGCGCAGAGAAAAAATTTGGTCTATACATCCTCTGCCGCCCACAAACGCACCTTGGACATCCCATATCTTGCTTTCTGTAATCTTTCGCACTCTTTGATCCAGGATCCTTGCATACATCTTACCAACTGAGCTTAGCAAACTTATGGCTCTATAGTTTTTGCAGTCGAGCTTCGATCCCTTACCTTTATACAAAGGTACCACGACTGCATTTCTCCAGTCTGAGGGAGTGTGTCCTTCTTCCCAACATTTGTTGAAAAGAGAGAGACACCACTCCAACGTCTGTTCGCCACCATATTTTATAAGTTCAGCTGATACACTGTCATACCCGGCAGCTTTCCCCGCTTTCGCGTGTTTTACTGCTTCAAACACTTCTTCTTGCGTTATTTCATCCTTATCACTTTCGCTTACATGCCATGTTCTCTGACTCACGTCCCCACTTACTCCGCTATCATACAGTTCCTTGAAATATTCTTTCCATCGTTCTTTCACGCCGTCTTCGTCCATAATTATTTTTCCATCTTTATCATTTATTCCTTTCGAAGATTTCACAGTTCCATTTTTTCTTTTCGCTACGCCTTTCCAGAACATTTTCATGTTTCCAGGAAAGTCGTTGGCTATTTTCAGGCTTTCTTTCTCTTTTATACCATCTTTTTCCCTTTTTACTGTGTCTTTGACTACCTTCTTGCACACTTTATAATTCCCTTTTGCTCTTTCTTCATTATTCGATCCTTTCGCGGCTATTAATGCCATCCATGCTTTCTTCTTTTCACCCACAACTATCTTAACTCTCTTACTCCACCATGCATCGCCTTTCATTCCACCTCTTTTAGCAATACAATCATCTGTCAAAACATCATAGTAGTGCACACGTTTTTTTTTCTTTGCTGTTATTTAAAATTGCTAAAGACTGTTAAAAGTGAGTGTATTGTTTATAAAATTGCATGTTTTTGTTTATAAAGGAATTATTGTTGTTAATTCTATATAAATTTACTTTTATCAGAGAGAATACAGTTAATATTTCATCATATAAATTATACAGTGTCAGTTCTAACAAAGATTGATAAAATACAACAATAACCGCACCTACATAACAGGTACCTACAGCACTTTAGCATTCAACCAGACGGACACAGTGACGTCCCTATTGTGGGCAATTCACTAGTACTATTATTATTATATATACCGGGTATCTATATTATATTATACACGCATATTGGGAGAATATAAATACACAATGTCCAGTACGTGCCTTGTATACAACCGGAACATACTATACTTGTTCAGTGTGCAAAGGCACAAATCATTTCGTGTGCGGAGATTTGCCAGAGGCTGCTTACAAAAAACTATCTGTCGAGCGCCGCAATAAGGTAAAGTGCACTGACTGTATATCTGGTATCTCACGGGACAAGTGCACTGTGACTGACAGTGAACATACATCAGGGATGATCAACAGTGAGGAAGCCAAGTCCATACTAAGTGAAATAAAAAATATCCGTTTAGACCTGACCGAATTACGGACTTTAAAAAGCGACATCCATTCCATGCGAGATGAACTGGTCAACATGAAGGAGAGCATGTCATTTATGAATGAGAAATTTAATGCCATAGAGGCAAAACTTATTGCGCAAGAAAACAAAATAAATAACTTTGATGGCCTTCATGCGAAAATTGAAGAACTGCAAAAACAAATCAACAATATTCAGCATTTCTCTGACAAGCAGTCTCAATGGTCACGGCGGAACAATATTGAAATCCAAGGAATAGCCCAGAAAAATGGGGAAAATATAATTGAAATCGTGTAAAAGATAGCCAATACAATTAATTTTCCACTTCAAAAAGAGGATATAGATTACTCTTCCAGAATACCTTCATCACAGCCAAGCAAACCAAAACCCATCGTTATCAAATTTGTTAGACAACTAACGAGAGATGGATTCTTAGCTGCCGTCAGGAAACGACGAGGTTTGACTACATCTGACATTGGATTACAGGGAGCTCCCGCATCAATTTACTGTAATGAACACCTCACACCTCTGAAGAAAAAGCTCCTCTTTGAAAGTAAAGTCATCGCACGGGAAAAAGGATTCAATTTCTGCTGGACCCGAAATGGAAACATCTTCATGAGATGTAACACAACATCTCCGGTGATAAATATAGTTAATATTAGTGACCTTGACAAATTTCGTGCCAACTGACCATACATACTTACCTACTTATATACATACATCTACAGTTTTACTTTGTTATTCTATGTACACTACATTTTTCTCTTTTTTGTTATACTTATATTTTGTATTCCTTTTCCTCCCATATTCCTTCTCCATCAAACTTCTCATACCCTTCCTCTTCCTCATCCTGTCACAACCTCAGAGCAATTAGGTACTTATGTTACAAGATGTACTGTTAGTCTCGCAATATTAACTGAATTAATGTGTCAGAATTTCTCAGATTTTATTATGCATGGGCAGCTCCTGTTCATCGATAGTTTCAATCTCAACTTGCATCTTATCATTTTTTATATTTTGATTCATGTACGTTTTCGCTACACTTATTTTACATATTCATTATTTTATTTTGATTCATGATTTCTATACTGTATCAAAATTGTAGAGGTCTACGCACCAAAACAAATATATTCAGTAGTAATGTGTTACTAAATGATGAACACTATTTATTTGGCATAACTGAGACATGGTTAACCGATAGTATTTTTGACACAGAATTAGCATCTACTGACATTTACAATATATATAGAAGAGACAGGCGATCGGCCCTTCCCTCCCAAGTGCATCCTCGTGGAGGAGGCGTAATGATAATTGCTCATAAAGAGCTGCAAGCTTATGCCAGGGACGACCTTGTCTGTGATGCTGAATGCATTTTGATAACTATTCCTTCCTCTTATATTACATCTAATCGCATCATCCATGTTGCTTGTGTCTATTTACCTCAGGGTCGAGACTACGACGTCGCTCTAAACTCTTTTCTTAACTTGTTGGCTGTTGTTCGTGATCGTCACCCTGATGACGCATTATTTGTAATGGGGGACTTCAATATTCCTAATATTAGATGGACGAAGCACTTGAATAATAACTACTATTTACCAGTTGACATTCCTCAAAATTATTCATCTTTTCTCGATACTACATCGTATGCTGAGCTCAATCAATTTAACGGTATATTGAATGCTAATAATCGTATCCTAGATCTCATACTGAGTAACGTTGAATGCATTGTCACCCATGCTCAGCATCCTCTAGTTAAAGAAGATTTACACCATCCGCCTCTTGTTATTAAATTGAATGTTAATTCACTGCCGACTATAATCGCTCCACCTAAAAAAATATTTTCCTTTCACAAAGCCGACTATAACAGCATTAACAATCATCTATCGATAATTAACTGGTCATTTTTAGAAGATTACGATGATGTAGATATCGCCATTGAACATTTTTACAATATACTCCATGATACAATATCTCAACTTGTACCTTTTACTTTTATCAAAAACACTAAATATCCCTGTTGGTATTCTTATGCTCTTATTAAAATTATAAGAGAAAAACATAAAATGCATAAAAAATGGAAGAAATACCGTAATGATTTAGACTATTTAGAATTTTCTTTACTACGTTCAAGACAGAAGACTGTTCAAAAGGATTGTTTTAATCAGTATATTTCCTCCGTTGAAAACAACATTCAATTTAATTATAAAAAACTTTGGTCTTTTGCAAAAAAAAAAGAAGAAAAATGTTGGAATACCCCAAACTATGCATTTAAATGATGAATCATGTACTGGGGGTGAGAAAATTTGTCATTTATTTAGCAAACATTTTCAATCAACATATGTAATTGATTATAGTAACCAAAATTTATCTGTGCCTACTGATTTCATAACTGATTCTTCGTTTGATGGATTAGGAAATATCAATATCATGCTTTAGTTTTTAAATATTTACACGCCATTGACAGTAGGAAGGGGGCGGGCAACGATGGCATATCGCCATTCTTTGTAAAACAATGCGCTACCACTCTCTCCTTCCCACTTATGTAGTTTATTGTTCAAGATGTCAATTTCTAAGGGTAAATTTCCGATGAAATTCAAAGAGGCGCTGGTCATACCAATTTACAAATCTGGTCCAATAAATGAAATTCAAAATTATCGTCCAATATCGATTCTTCCAGTATTTAGCAAAATTTTTGAACGTATTATTTATGATCAAATTTATTCAACCGTTAAACTCAATATTCAAAACCAACAACACGGATTTCTACGTCATCGCTCAGTTCTTTCGAACTTAACAATTTTCACCGAATACATCACAAGTAATATGGATGAACGATCTCAAGTGGATGTTATCTATACTGACTATGCAAAGGCATTCGACAACGTCGATCATAATATTCTCATTTCGAAATTGCAACATAAAGGTTTTCACGGTGACTTGCTCAGGTGGTTCGATTCATATGTTCGGAACAGACTGCAGTCGGTGTTGGTCGAAGGGTTCAAATCTGACTTCTTCAATCCACCTTCAGGGGTCCCTCAAGGATCTCACCTAAGCCCCTTACTCTTTAATATCTACACCTATGATATTTATAAATGTTTTATTTTTTCTCATTATCTTGCATTTGCCGATGATGTGAAAATTTACTTGACTATTAAATCTACAACTGACTGTAATAACCTACAACAAGACCTTAACAGATTATTTGCATACTGCCAATCAAACAAACTTGTACTCAACATAACTAAGTGTAACAAAATAACTTTTACTCGAAATATTAATAAAATCAACCATACTTACACTTTTAATAGTTCGGGAATAAAGGAAGTAGATCATATCCGTGATTTGGGAGTTATATTAGATTCGAAATTAAATTTCATCCAAGATATTAATCATGTAATATCAAAAGCCAACAAAATGCTTGGATTTATAATTAGAATATCAAAACCTTTCAGAAACAGTAAAACTTTTTATACACTCTACTCAGCATATATACGTCCTTAACTCGAATTCTGCACACAGATATGATCCCCCTTCTATGGCGTACACATAGCTAGAATCGAGAGAATTCAACGCAAATTTTTTAACTTTTTAAACTACAAATTACGACTAAACTTTGATAGCTATCGTGATTCAATTAAATACCACAAATATGATACCCTAGAATCCAGGTGAACCTTATTCTACCAATTAATGCTTCATAAAATTTTGAACGATGCTATAGACTCGCCTGAGCTTGTCAGTTTTGTGAATATTCGGGTCCCGGGAAGGTCAGTTCGCCAGTCAAACATCTTACATGTTCCACACTGTAGAACCAATTTGCGGATGAATGCTACGATCCCACGCATCTGTCGTAGATTCAATGCATTATTTTCGATGCATGCTGATATCTTTGATTCATCTATTAATCAGTTTCACCACGAGGTAATGCGTGTAATTCGCGGCAATGAATAGTGGTTTCGTATTTTTCAAAATTATTTCTACATATGTAGGTATATGAGATTTGCTCTCCCTGTCCGTCCTCTCCCTTTCCATATTTCCTGTTCCTGTTTCCATATTTTATACATCACGTAGTTATATAATTATTTTTTTCATTAAAATTGTTTGTTATTTTTTAAATATGCTTATTCTAACGTTGTTTTTTTTTATTGAAATTGTTTGTTATTTTTAAATATGCATATTCTTTTATTTTCTTTTTTTTGTATTGATGTGGATAGTTTGTAGTACTTACCATTCTATTGTTATGTGAAACAATGTTATTGGGTGTACAGATTGTTGTATACTTCTTTCATATTTATCATGTACTTTTCTTTCTGTACTCCTGTTTTGTTTCCTAATCAAAAATAATAAAAAAAAAATACCACATACCTTTTTCGCTGTCTTACATACGGTCTCTTTCAGTGTCGTCCATGCTTCCTCGATATTTTCACTCCTGTGTATTGCTCTAAGAAGTTCGCTTTCCGTATCTTTCGCATATTGTTTTCTTACACTCTCATCTTGCAGCCTTTCTACTTTGGTTCGCTTCGGTGGTTCACTTCGGTGTCTTTTAGAGCGCCAGCCAGTAAACAGAACAATTCTTGATATCACCAAGTAGTGATCTGTTTCCAGATCCGCGCCCCTGTACACTCTAGTGTCCACTGTCGCTTTCCTTAGTGCGGCGTCAACACATACATAGTCTATTATCTACCTTTCAAATTATTTAATATTTTAAGATATTTGATTTTCTATACAACACTTGTACCTATGTATTTTTTTTTATTTGTAACATAAGAAATAATATACAGGTACACATCAACGTTTAACAATACAATATTTTTACAAAAAAAGATATTTGAGAACTAGATGCGGAATGTAAACTGCTTCACTAGGTTAAAAACCTGTTCTGAAGCAGCTTATAATTATATAGGTATATGGTTTAGGTGTGCGTGTGTGTCATTGTATGTTAACACTGGTGAACTGGTGAATGGTGGACGTCACAATGTCTAGTGGACTCCACAAGGTGCAGGCTTCCAGTCCATTACGAGTGTTGTTTTTGCGGCCACTCCGCATGGACACATGGCCCCAGCCACACGCCCCATGAACACGCCCATAACGTTGCCAAGTCCATGAAGACTTGGCCACGTCAACCTGAGCACCCGCAGGAAGAACGAATGCTTACGCTTAACCGTGAGTGCCGTGAAAAGATAAATTACTCTCGATGCTGCAATTCATCGACCTGCATCTTCGCTTTGTGTCTCATGGGCATATTATGATGAGTAACAGCACTCTATTCTTCATCATCAAAATGTAGTTATTTACCTCATTTTGATTATAGACATATACCTAATACCTAATTATATTTTAGTTTTAATTTAAACTTAAAAAATTAGATTTGTAGGCCGGTACCTACTTCTGTTTTGAAAATCTAAGTTATGTTATTTTATTATTCTTCAACATTTATTTAAGATAAATAATATCAATTTATTCAATTAGTTTTAAATAAGTATTTTGTTTATTTAGGTTAGTCCAATTAATTCAAACTTTGGGTCGCCCATATAGAACGAATGTATTCTTAAAGTTTTCACGTGCACAGCATACATTATTTTATAATCAATAATCAATAGTTGTTGATAATAATATTTCATTTTGATGACCTTTTTATTATTTCGATATTATTCTCATCTGAAGAAAACTTATATTTTTTAACGCATTGCGGCGCTTTTGTGATGTCATTCAAATAATACTCCATAGTTAAATAATAATTAAATTTCAAGACCTGACATGAAAGTAGAAGGTATTTAATTATTGAATTATTGATATTATATGAAGGTATTTACTGTATTCCTGTTTTACAAAATTTCGTAGAAATAATTTTTTTTTTGTAAAAATGATTTTATATTATGTTTCTTTAAGTTTGAAAATTTACCGATAGATGTCGAACACTAACCGTTTATATTCCTTTATATATTTTTTCGTATTTAAAAAAAAAATAGGCGTTTCCACAAAAAAAGAATATTTTTCCCGTAATATGTATAATATTGTCTATCTTTAAACAAAAAATCAATATAATTGGCGTTGTAGGCCACTTGTAAAGAATCACTTATTTTGACAGCTAAATAGGTGAAACAATGCAAGTAAAGCAAATCTGACCCACAATGCAAAAGGAAACAATTGTTCCGTGTAAATTGTTCCCTCTCCCTATGTAGGATTTTATTATTTCGTGCCTTTTGAGCTCTGGCTATGACGGGAACAAACACAACTTTACGTTGGCATCAGTTGGCATTATAATAACCGTAAGGATATATTCTCATATATTTTTATTACTCTTATATTTTTTTATAATTATTTTGAATTTCATTTTGTTTTTGAGCTGATATTCATATTTTTTTTGTTGCCAATTCATGCCCTGAGATTAACTAATAAACAAACATTTTTAATCTTTAGAGTCTCTTTGTTTTGCCACTTCAGTAGTCGGTGGAAGGGTTTGTATTGAGGATTGTATTGAAACTTATTCCAGTTAAACATATTCTTTTTATAATCCTCAATTTATTACTAAACCCCTCTCAATGTATTTATTACATTTTATTTTATTTCACTTTATTCAATATACACAGTAAATGACTGGACAAATACAGATGGTACACAAGATATAAAACATAGTCACGCTTAGCATCAATTATATGTACCTATACATTTACACCTTACTATAATTATGCAGTTTAGGAAATAAGAGTAAGAATAATACATGAAAAACAAAGAAAAACGCATTCATAAATTGGTCATATAGATTCGATGGCGACTCAGATCCACTATCCGCTCGTGTACACGAAAACACACACGCACAAACTACAACGAACATACCACTTCCATAACAAAACACACACGCACAAACTACAAAGAACATACCACTTCCATAACAAAACACACACGCACAAACTAAAACCATCAAATAATGATCACGAACAATCGAAAATCAACAATCACTTCTCATTTACATTACCAACATACACATCCTACTTGTCATGTCACTTTTTTAGCGCGATTCATTTTTCTACATTCTTCGATTTTTTTTTATTTCTAGTGGGAGCTCATTAAAATACTTTTCACCCAGTAATGTATAGTGATGTTGAGCAAACGTCGTTCTTATTTTTGTTTGGAGATATACGTACCTTTTTCTTGTTCTATTTTCAGTTATGAAGGTATGGTACTCAGGCTCTCTGAATACTTGAAGTATTGCATATTTATTGAAAAGTTCATTGAATTTTGGTACGTTCAACTCCTGAAAAACTTGTATTGTTGGGTAATCTCTTGGATTTTTTAAAATAATCTTTACTATGAGTTTCTGCACAACATCCACACATTTTAGGCTAGTAATATATGTTGCTCCCCAGCTAGTTATAAAGTATTGTAATACTAACTGCACTAAGCCATAGTATACAATACGTATGTATTATGTATACTATTTGTCACCGGAGAGTAATTAATCAGTCGTTATACCTAAGTGTCTAAACCAGGTCAGTTTAATCTAAATGCGTTTCCTGTTTGTCATTCACGATTATTCTCTTTCATTCTCGCCTTGAATTTATTGTAGAATAAATCTCTCTCTCTCTTTCCTTGTCTTCATTGTAGGATGTACATAGGTGAGGTATCTAGTGACAGAACTAAGGACCCTCGTCATCTGGATATAGTCAAATCAAATCGTGAAGGACATGAGAAATGAACGTACATACAATTATCTTGATGTTCTGAATAGTATGAATAACAATTTGATATAATTCTTCTTATGGCAGTTTGTGAAAACATATTTTGAAGATACTGTTGTAAGAAAAATAAGACATAATTTTTCAGATGATTGGCGAACCTACATATTTCAGAGACTTGAATGAAATGCTGCCTATGCTAGACCTCTTCTTATTTCAAAATCAGTTTCTTTAACAAGTTTCTGCGAACTTGGGGCTAGGTCGCGGCCATATGGGACTAGCCAGTAAAGTTGGGGGTGCCGCATCCTCGTTCTAGGATTCTGGGTAAAAGGTCGGTGCCCCTTTCAATTCTTACCTATTGAGATGAATCTCATTTTATAATATTCAAGTGATTGTGTGTTTTCTATAAGAGGTATATAATGGCTGTTTTGGGATGTGTGGTGAAGCATAGCACATTTTATTGCTGGGGTACTGGGGGGGAGAGGGAGAATGAACTATGAGACTCGGGTGGTGTTGATTTCAAGATAATCGGGTTTTAGTCGCGAAGAAAGATGGTCTGTCTTTAAAAAGGGAGTGAAATAGAGCAATTACTGGGGAAGCTGGTTGAACTATACTTTTAAAAACGCGCGCGACGAGGTTCAAAGTTCAACACATTTGATATTCCTTTGTTTAGAAAAAACCAGTAATTAAGTATAAAATAATAATCTATAATTTTAATTAATAATAATTAAATAGTTTTTATATAAGTGAAGTGCTGTTGGAGAAGAGGGACCATTTAAATATTAAATAAATTTAGTTATTTTGTTTACTAAAAATATAATAAAACCGCTTTGTTAAAAATAATTCTTAAAATAAATTTGGAAGGCGACATTCTTCCTGAGAGACGCAAGGAGCTTGATAAGTTTTTTTTTTATATATATTTTAGTGACACCTTTTATTCTTTATAGAGCTGGACTAAGATTTGAAATGTTGTTTATAAAATTATTGTTTATTTTCTAATTTTGATTTTGAAATATTGTTGATCCTAATATTGAATACAAAATTGCATGTTACATTATTTTACATATTTTTCAAGAAATTATTTATTTATAATACTAATCAATTCAATTATTCCTTTTCCAATATTTTGCACGAGGCATGTCCTTTCCTATTAGAATATATTTATATTTCTAAATCCAAATTACCTGACGTTTGGTTTCTGAGTGTCGGGATTAAACGTCTCATTAACAAAATATAATACTAACCTAATTTTACCAAATCGAAAAAACCTCTGATGTCTCAAAGACATCGCCATCTGACCAATGGTTCCTTTCTTCGAATTATCTCTATATAGTTTATTTATTTGTTTATTTGTCATTTAGATGGATAAATGAATAGATGGACACTAGAATTAAGGAGTTACCGACTTCCCAGTGGTTGGGAAATCCTCAACTTAATTAAGAGATATGTGGCAGATATATAAATATATATAGTAGCGCATGATTTATTTAGTTTATAAGTAGAAAATGTAGTTTAGTGCACTCGAACCTGAGAGTAGCTAAAATTGGTTTGCTCAGGATGAGTTTTTGGCGTGTATTCGGGGCCAGAAACAGCATGAAGCATGAAAATTTGCGTGAAATTTGTACAAATAGAAAAATATATAATATATATACATTGTGTTCAAATCAACAGTATTGCTAAGTCTTTAATATCATTGATTTAATAATGAAAAAAAAATTCTCATCTTGGTCCACTTATAATACTGTCTCTATGAACTAACACTAATCTTTGAAAGAGACTAGATAACTATATTTTCTTAGATATGTAACGATCGTTTGAAATTTCACCCATGTGAACCTGACATATTATTTGTTGTGCAATGTTATTTATTGTTCTTTGTTTTCTTCAATATGTTTTGTTTTTTAGATTGGATAAAAAGTAAGGAGAATATTTCTTGTTTTTTTCATAACTAACCTCATGGGTGAAATACATAATTATTGATAAAATGTGTACTCCGAAATTTACTGAAACCGTGTATATTTTGTTTTCTAAACTGAAATATTTTTCAATTGTCATATTTATGAATAATTTATCGAATACATAATTCAATAACTCTGTAGGTATACGGACACATTGTGTCTTGTATATAGAAGAATAAGAAAATGGATGTGTTATAGATTCATTTTACTATAAAGTAAAATTTATTAAGTCTGTAGGTATATTAATATACATATATCGATCAAATTGGGTAACTATTAAGTTACATAATTTAGGTTTTGAATCGAAGTTTTATCATTACTTTATACGAATTTAATAATTCTGTAGTTATAACTTTGTATATAAAGATTAACTACCTTTCAACGGTCATGGAGTCTATTAATTTATTAATTATTAATATAATATTTATAACTTTTATTATAAATATTCGTCTGTTAATAACTCGTAAATAAAACACAACGTAAAGGGTCCTTTTAACGTAAATAATAATGATAATCACTAGACGATCATTGGCCAAAATCCGTTAGAAACATATAAAATTAGCGAAATAAGATAGAAGAATACGATTTTCTTTCATGATAGAATTATCCAGTAATGAATAATCAAATGGATGTAACAAATTCTCGATTTTACTTTGCAGGTAGAGAATAAACTAGTTAGGGAAATAAGCTATAGAACTAGGAAATAGACGTTAGATTTTTAATAGGTAGTTTAGCTAGCTAGTTTAGGAGGTTATGGATCCACAGAAAAATAGTTTAGGACGATATTTAGTTTAGTTAGTGTGGAAACCATCACACTATGGAAGAGCAGGGTAATGTCTCGCTCGACGGTGACTCGTCACACGCGGCGAGGATCCAGCCCGAACCACTCAATGGCGTGGAAATCGAAGAACTGAAAGTACTGTAAATGCGTGGTGAAGACTCGCTGTCGAGTCAACTGTTACCGAGCACTGTTGGGATGGGAGACCCTCGCCATGAATGACGGACCTCCACGTTTGTGGTTGGACTCTTAGTGGTAGTTGTATTAATTATGCTTGATAGTCCAATGAGCAACCGCTCCAGGGATAAAAAGAGCTACAAGTACTAATATGCTCCCTATGGTGTGGGGTAGGAGACTGCGAAAGTCTGTTAAGAACGTCAATCTTCTTTAAACTTCCATGTTATTATTTTTACCTACATACATAATGTATAAATTACAAATTGTATTATAATGAAAATTATTTTGTCCCTTGAGATTAT
Organism: Molanna angustata; assembly: GCA_963576475.1. Taxonomy (NCBI): domain Eukaryota; kingdom Metazoa; phylum Arthropoda; class Insecta; order Trichoptera; family Molannidae; genus Molanna; species Molanna angustata. The sequence continues at coordinate 61,899 of OY754985.1, read as the reverse complement.
TATTGCGTACATAGTTAAGAAAAATTCACTATTCATTGATGAAATTATAATTAAATCGATAAGTTTGAGAGGGTAGATGGGTATATATGTATGTACATATATAGACTTTTCAGTGTATTACGTACTGATTTATTTATTGTATGTAGGTACAGATGATAATGGATGATTGAATATTCTCCTTCAAAACATAACTGGATAGGTGAGTACTCGTACCAGTGCCGACTGGTCGATTGTATTTTTGATTATTTTTGGTATGTAGTGCATTTTTTTTCCTGAATCTATATTATAAATTTCAATGTTTGTATGTATCTATGTATGTATGTATGTAGGTATGTATCTATGTATCTATGTATACTATGCGCTCCTAAGCCGTTCATCCGATTGCAATGAAACTTTGGTGAATTGTCGAACGTATGCCCGGGATGGCTTCAGGATTAAAATATTTTTCTTCTTCTTCTTCGTGTATTTGGTCATTTTACCTATGAAGGTGGAGTATCCTGGGAAAAGAAGGTCCAAATGTCCTTTCATCTCTTCACAGGTCTTCCAGAATGGTTTCTGGATTCAAACTTTTCCTTATATACTGAAGGGACGAAATTTAACAAAGGTAAGGGAGGTACGAAAGGGCCTGAAGGAACCCGAGGTACTGAAGGTAAGGGACGTACTGAGGGCTTGAAGGGACGGGTGGTACTGAAGGAACTGATGGGACAGGAGGTACTGAAGGGACGGGAAGTACTGAAGGGACGGGAGGTACTAAAGGGTCTGAAGCGACGGGTGGTAATGAATGACCATTTTTAATTATACCTACAGGCAATACGAAGTTTGCTGGGGGTTAGCTAGTTAATAATAAATTATTGATCGCCCAGTGGTCGACATTCATTAAAAAGAATATTTGTAATAAATACTATTAAATTTTGAATTTTAATAATTTTTTTTTGTCAAAGCCATTGCGTACACCTATATTTTTTTTTAATTTTGTTCTATTACGGCACCTGCGAGCGTGTGCTTACAAATTAATATTTCATTATTGTGTGTTATTTGCTTTAATTCTCTGCAATATCTATGAAATTTATAATTTAATATAGGTAGATAGTGAACCACCGGCAAACTTCGTAATGCTTATATGATTAAATATGGTCCTTCAGTACCTCTCGTCCCTTCAGACCCTTCAGTACCACCCGTCCCTTCAGTACCTCCCGTCCCTTCAGTACCACCCGTCCCTTCAGTGCCTCCCGTCCCTTCAGTACCTTCCGTCCCTTCAGTACCTCCCGTCCCTTCAGTACCTCCCGTCCCTTCAGTACCTCCCGTCCCTTCAGTACCTTCCGTCCCTTCAGTACCTCCCGTCCCTTCAGTACCTCCCGTCCCTTCAGTACCCCCCGTCCCGTCAGTACCTCCCGTCCCTTCAGTACCTCCCGTCCCTTCAGTACCTCCCGTCCATTCAATACCTCCCGTCCCTTCAGTACCTCCCGTCCCTTCAGTACCTCCCGTCCCTTCAGTACCTCCCGTCCCTTCAGTACCTCCCGTCCCTTCAGTACCTCCCGTCCCTTCAGTACCTCCCGTCCCTTCAGTACCTCCCGTCCCTTCAGTACCTCCCGTCCCTTCAGTACCTCCCGTCCCTTCAGTACCTCCCGTCCCTTCAGTACCTCCCGTCCCTTCAGTACCTCCCGTCCCTTCAGTACCTCCCGTCCCTTCAGTACCTCCCGTCCCTTCAGTACCTCCCGTCCCTTCAGTACCTCCCGTCCCTTCAGTACCTCCCGTCCCTTCAGTGAAGAAGAAGAAGAAGAAATTCTTTTTAATCTAGAAACCATCCCAGGCATACGCTCAATAATTCATCAAAGTTTCATTGCAATCGGATGAACGATTCCCAGGATAGTCCATCTTCATAGGTAAAATGACCTAATACCCGATGTAAAAGAAGAAGAAGAAACATTTTTTTGATCCAGAAACCATCCCTAGTATGTATACTCTCGATAATTCACCAAAGTTTCATTGCAATCGGATGAATGGTTTAGGAGCGCAATCAACACATGCATATATGGGTACATAGGTACATACAAACATTCAAATTTATAATATAGATATCATGTTTTCATCAAGGAACACAGTTTTCTCTTCATGTATTGCAAGTCAATTTTATAAATGAAATTATTGTGTATATAAGTACCTACCATTTATATTGTTTCACAGTAGGTAGGTATACAAATATGTATTTTCCTTAAAAATGTTCTTATGTTTGAATTTAAACAACTGCGCATGCGCCGTAAATACCACAATGACATTTAAATGTGACCACAGAACATGGAATAAAAAGAAAAAATATTTCCTACCTACTTCTGTGTGCTATCGGAATATTTCACATACTAAGTGGGTATATTAAAATTACGTTTCCCCTCTCTTCACCGTTCTATGGTACACAATAAATGGTTTGATGTGAAATATTTTTTATTTGATTTAATTTATTTATAATGCATAATATGTATTAATATTATTTTTATGCATTCCTCCTCCATATAAACTTTAAGTATGCCAAATCTCAAACTCGTCCGTGCACCCATTTATCCGGAAATTGTACTTAACGTTTTCGTTTCACGTAGTAATATATAGAAGATAGATATTAAAGCAAAAACTAACAAAATACCTGGAACGTGATTTCAAAACAAAAACTGAGAATCAAAAATGAATGTACATAATGATGGTTGTAAAAAATGCCGTTTGAAAATGAGTCCCCCAGTGTAAAAATAATTTGTATTGAACCTTCAAATAAATAAATACTTTGTACAATGTTCGTTGCACCTCTTTACAATACAATTTTTAACAATAGCTTAAAAATCAGGTAGGAATGTTTTATGTGGAATGTTGAACAACTGGGCAAAATACCTAATTTCACTGTCATCTTATCTTTAGTGTGCAGAACCATTCGCCTGATATGCACGAGCACGAATGAATCCTATTAGCTTACAATATGGTTCAAGAAACGCCTACTTTATTGCAATTTTTATTGCTTGCGATATCTTTATATTGGCTCTTTGAAGATATTTGCGTCTAAAAAGCACTCCTTTTTACAGCTGTAACGTTGGAAATTAATTATGAAAAAAATAATTATTGAAATATATTTAAAAAAAATCAGCATTTTTATTCATTTTTAAGCCTAACACTGCGTCAGGTATACTGGTACATACACGCTCATAAATTAGATTCTTAGATGTTCTTATAATCTCAGGAGGCTTGAGACAAACACAACTAATTTCATCATAGCTTTGTCGGGATATTTGAGTAGGTACCAATCTTTCTACTGTTTGGACATCCGTTACATCATATCGTGTTGATGGTTAGTTCCATTAATGTCCTTGTGATAATTTCATTTTATTACCTACACAAATATTTTCCCTTGTAACATAAAATTATTTTTTTTATATATCGTCTTATTTATATGGTCTCAATAAATAATAATACAAAGTTTATTTTCTAAATGATTAAAGTAATGACAATAAGTTCATTAGGAATCTATTTAGCTTTGCAATTATTCTTAGGAAAACCCAACAATAACTACCTACTTATTACATACTAGTTGCATGTAACACATGAGATCCAACTGTCGATATCGATAGTATGTATAGTTGAAGAATAAAAATCAAACTATAAACCCATAAATCCAAATTATTGAAAATTTTAACACATGTTGGTATGTATGTCAAGATAGGACAGTATGGAGGTCAGTCCTCTTTTCCTACGCAAAATATGAAAACAGCATGATGGTTCTGTATGTATGTTTGGATATTAAGATCCTATCAAACTATTAAGTCTTCTTACATATTGTGTATATGTAGGCGACTGCCATACAAATTGTATGAAGCGATGTCGTCACTAAATTCAATTTTTATAAAAATTGTTAAAAAAATTGAGATCTACTACAATGTTAATATTTTTATAGGAAATTGAATTATCTAGTTGGGATGTTTCGGCTTTTTTTATAAGGGGGGGGACACACACACACATACATATACACATACACACACACACTTCACACACACCCTGACACACAGACACACAAAATTATCTACTTCAAATTCTGAATTCATCCATACATAGAACATAATATAACTCAACATGTATTGCATAGGTATAAGAGAGTAAACAAAACTACGGATTGATTTATCAATTTTATTTAAGAAGTTACCTAGTGTAGTGTAGTGTAGTGTAGTGTAGTGTAGTGTAGTGTAGTGTATTGTCATTATAAAATGCGAGCACATTGCGATACCGCTGAGTGTGTGTCGAGTTTGCGAAAATTGAAATTAAAATTTTATATTCGTACTTTTTTCTTCATAATTCTATAAAATGTAGTTTATTTTTATTTTTTGCATATTGTGTCAAAAGAGATTATAAAATAGTCCTTTATTTGGTAAAATATCCCCTTAATAGACACGTGATCTTGCCAAGTATAATTTTATTGGGTTATGAAATGAAAAGGAGAGTTTAGTATATTTCCATAATATAATTGAACCCATGTCAAGTGGAGAAAGCGTCTGATATTGTAGAAAGTGGAGAGAAGTGTTATTACCTATACCCATATTATGTAGGTTCATATTACCTACTTACCTACATAATATATTATTATCAATTATTTGCTATCTCCGCAATACATTGTGCAACATAATTACAATAAAAATAACTTCTTTCTCTTCCTATTCGGTTTCATATCTGAGTATGGCTCATATCATCAGCACCTGCCGCTTTGCTCTTTTTTGTGTTGCATTGCCGATCTGCTTTCATGAACCGTAACTTCATACAATGGAACATGAGCCTTACTTGTATTATGAAATTAAACTTGATGTTATCGTGTCTGTCATAGCTATATAATATACTAGCTTTTGTGTTCCGCCGTTGGCCAAGAATGTAAATTAATGAAGGAATAAGCAATCGTTTATATGATATTGTCACACAAAATATTTGCTAATTCGTAGTATGAAAAGTATTTTGAAATTTAATTGAGTTTAAGCAATGTAAAATGTTCAAGTGATGGCCACATCCCATTTGTTTTTATATATAAGCACGCATGGACTATGGTAAATGGTTTTAAATATGACTGATTATAAAGAGACAACGTTGTAAAGAGTTTGGTTTTGGCCACAACCCCTATTTTTATATATTGTCATCGAACGCAAATAATGTGTTTAAAATATTTAGTAATTTTGGATGATGGGAAATGGTTTAAAAATTGATTAAACAAAAGAAATGAAAAGATGTTGGTCATATCCCATTCGTTTTTATATTTTTCGTCAAGTGTGCATATAGTTTATTATATTTTTGCACAGTAAAACTGATTAAAACTGAAGTCTACATTACAGAAGAAGAAGACTTAAAGTATGTTAAATAGTTTTAATTTGAATATAAACGTTGTGAAGAGTCCAGTAATGGCCACAACCCCAATTTTTTATATATTGTCATCAAAATGAAATGTGTAGTTATTGAAAATTAAGCAATATAATATGATGATATAATAAATGGTGTAAATTTGATTGAACAAAAGTATTGAGAAGATTATAGTGTTGGTCACATCCCATTCGTTTTTATGTATTTTTTTCAAGTATGCATGTTGTTTATAATATTTTTATACAATAGATTATTAAACTTAAAACTAACCCAAAAGACTAAATTAAAAATAAGAAGAAGTATAAAACTATAACAAATAGTTTGTAATAAAAAACTGACCCAATGGTCTACATAAAAGATGAAATAGAAGAATTACACAATAGGAAATGTAGGTATTATATATAAAAACTGACCAAATGGTCTTCATAAAAGAAGAAGAAGTTGAATTGAACTATAGGAAATACTTATATAAAATTCACCTTACATCTACATAAAATAGGAAAACGAAGAATTAGACTAAAGGAAATAGTTTGTATAAAAACTAACCAAAAGGTCCACATAAAGGAAGAAGAAGACGAATGAGACTATAGGAAATAATTTGTATAAAAACTCAGCCAAGGTCTATATTAAATAAGAAAAAGAAGAATAAGACTATAGGAAATAGTTAATATAAAAACTGACCCAAAAGTCTACATATTAGAAGAATAACTATACGTCAGGAAATAGATTGTATAAAAACTGTCGCAAAGGTCAACAAAAAAAAAGAAGAAGAATAAATAGACTAAAGGAAACGTTTGTATGAAAACTCTCCCTTGGTCTACATAAAAGAGGAAAAATTAGACTTTAGGAAATTATTTTATATAATATTCAGCAAAGGTCTACATAAAATTAGAAAAAGAAGAATTGATTATTAAGAAATAGTTGGTATCAAAACTGGCACAAAGGTCTACATAAAATAAGAAGAAGAAGAATTAGATAATAGGAATTAGTTTGTTTAAAAATTCACCCAAAGGGCTAAATATAAGAAGAGGAAGAAGATGAATTAGACTAGGTATAGGAAATAGTTTATATAAAATCTCACCCAAGTCTATATAAATTAAGGAAAAGAAAAATTAGACTATAGGAAATAGTTTATTTATGAACTGTCCCAAATGACTTCACAAAAGAAGAGGAAGAAGAATTTAACTCCAGGAAATAGTTTGTATATTGAATATGTATTGAAGTTAACCTAAAGCAGTTAAATAATTTTCCTATTAGAAATCAGTATATTGTTGGTTTTTAAGTACCTAGTATTAGGAAGGTACCTACCTACAACAATCTTCTAACTAAATAAATCCGATTCATAAAAAAAAATATTTGAATATCACATTCTTTCTGTAAGCATAGTAAACCGTTCGAACACGTAAGTAATATCAGATGGTTCGGATACGTATGTAGGTACCTACATTGTATTTTTGAATATGTAGGTACCTACATTGGTTTGTTCGAAGCCACAAAAACGAAAATCAACAATTGTCCGAAATATAAAATATTATATACAAATTATGCAATTTTATTATGCCTATATCTTTACTAATAATTAACAGACTTTTACAATATATGTCTTAAAACTTGCTATAAAGTCTTGTGTTTCATTTTATTATTTCATAATCACATTTATATCTAAGGTATATTATTTTAAAGAACATAGTCATTCGGTAGGAAAATTAAATATCGTATGAAAAGATATTAAAATGGCGACGCTGTATGTACAAAATGCTTACTTTAAAAATAAGTTAAACATTATAATTAGACAAAATATTCAACATTTTTTTCACTTAAAAGCTAAGTTATACTTGAAAATATATTTTCTTCGTGTAAAAACGTACTTCTGACTTTTAAACTAACAGATATTTGCGTGCAAAATGTACACTTTTTTGACAGATACGACTTGAAATATTTCTAAAATTCAGCATTTTTATCGCATTATTTTTAGCGTGACACTGCATCAGGTATACTTGTACACGTTCGCACATAAATTAGATTTTTAGATGCTCTTGGTTTTTCAGAAGGCGTGAGACAAACACACACATACACACAAACACACACTAACAAAATCTTTGTTTTATTACTTTAGATATATATGTGTAGGTAGGTATATACATACATATTTAGATAGTTGGTTAATAGATTGGACCTTCAGTGAAATATGACTTCAATTTACCCCCACTCAACTTAGTCTTCATCCTTTTCATACAAAAAGGCAATTTAAATTCTAAATGATTCCAAACGCCAAAACAACAATATATCTCTGGAATACACCAACCAACAAAAACAGATATCATTACTTTTGCATTGTGTAAAAGTTAAACAGCACTTTGAAGATCTATCTTTTGAAATAAATAGACTCCTTTTAAAAACTTATCCCCTCACACAACTCCGTCCCTCCTCATTTGTTTTTGTTATCTGTTGGTCCTTTGTGAAGCAACTTTGTGTGGTGAGACATGTACTGTACTGTACCTATCTATAATACTATCGAATATAATAAACTGTCTTATTGACATAATGAGTAAAAACATAAATTATACTCAATAAAAAAATATATACAACCTATTCTCAAACCTACCAAATGTACATAAAAAAAAATCACAAAAATCGGCCAAGCGGTTTCGGAGGAGTTGGATAACAAACACTGTGACACGAGATTTTTATGTATTAGATTTTTTTTCCATAATTCTAGTTGATTATGGAGTTCTATTATGAAGTGACATTTTTAAACATTTCTAACAATAAATGTTTTTAATGTAATAGGAAAGTATGTGAAAGTAAAGAGAAATATATTAGAAATATCAAATCGTCTTATTCATTGTAACTCTCCCGCTAAATCACCATGTGAATCTACAATTTCTTATATTTAATTTTTCTCCTACTTCTTCATTTCATATTATGTTATCCTGCAATTGCATTCTTTAAAATTCCCATAATTTCATATCTGATCTCATATATTTTATAACATATATCTTATATTCTATCAACACATACTTTGAAAATACCATCAGATCATATCCCTCGTTAGGTAGGTAGAGAGAACAGAATCCCACTTTTTTATATTTTCACACACATTAATTTTGAAGTCAGTTATTGTTCATAATATATGAATGATTTATTTCTCCCCAATGCCGCACAATGGCTATCTGAAGGTCTCTCTTGATTCCATCCATCCATCGTAGTTTAGGCCTTCTCATACTTATAAATGATAATATTAAATACTTTAATAAATGAAGCTACTAAAATATAACAACATATTTAGATACTTATACGAAATAAGTTTACCTACAGATAAATACCATTTTCTTTGTTTTCTTGAATAAAAGAGAAAGAATAAAATATTATTGTGATCATGAGCCGTGACTAAAGTGCTTTTATGATATTTCATGGTTTATTGTTTTAACAAATTACTTACATTAACTTATGTATTGTCTGTTTTCTCATCGTTATATTATGTAGGTACATATACCTATATACATATTAGGGTAATGTGAAGAAAAACGCCATAAAAAAATTAAAATCGGTTAACATCTTCCGTTCTCGCATCGTACTTAAAGTTTTGAAAAATTTCAAAAATCGCGTCTTTTTTGTAATTTTTTTAAGCAAGTTAAAACTTTTAAAATAAATATCATTTATATTTTTTATGCTTGTTTAATAGTTCAAATAATCTCAATTATTTTTTCGGTTCGCAAAACGTTTTTGAAAAAACATAAATTTATCATCTTTTTACGATTTTTACTTGTTCAATATGCAATTCTTGGCTCGTATTGCTAGAATAAAATAAATCAGAATTTGCTTGAAATAGACTCCGAGCAGAAAGATCTCCATCTCCAACGAACACTAAGTGGCAAAGAGGTTCATATAAAAGGTGAGTGCTCGAAAATTGATACAAATAAACATAGTTGTATTGAAAACTCAGAGTATGACGAAGATGAATATGAAAATACAAATCAAGTACATCGACAGAAAAGCTTTGAAGTATTCTTAGAGATGTTGGAATAATAACTGAGACAGATTATTCCTATGTCATTGATAAGTGTAAAATAAGAAGAGACAAGAGTCGTCTTAGGATGGATTTGAAAATTCAATTCACACCACCTGAGGAAAGTTGGGTTTTTTCTTTGACGGTCGAAAAGACGAAATTTTGTTTGTCGAAAACTTGATTGCCAAGCAATTTCGTAGGAATAAGAAAATAGGGCATTATTCTCTTATTCAGGAACCTGGATCAACTATTGGATATGTATCTCCATCCTCGAGTTCATCAAATTATATAACTCGAAGGTTTGTCCGATCTATCAATGACACAAGAAAAACTGGAAGTAGTAGGGTGTGATGGCACTGTAATCAACACTGGTAAGAAGAACGGTGTCATCCACCAACTGGAAGATTATTTAAGATGTTCGTTACAGTGGAGCATATGCCTGCTGCATTTTAATGAACTTCCATTTCAACACATTTTTCAATAGATTGACGGTCAAACTGCAGGGCGGACTAAAACGTGTCTTCCAAGCAATACAAACATCACGGTATTTATCCGACGAATTACTGCAAGTTGTCGATTCAGTAATACAACGGAATGCATACTTTGCGCATCCAGAAAATGTTCTGTTGACAGTGCTTGTTAATGAAAGAAAACATATTCGGGAGCTCGTTAATAGTAGGATTTTAAAAGCAAGACAAACCGCCCGAACAAAAAGACTGTTAGAAATTTCATACCATCGAAGATAAAATATCAAGCTTCCGATTATATTGAAATGGTTGATTGGAATTCTTGTGTGATGTATCCTCCCCAATTTTGCGAGACTTAAATGAAGATGAACCACCGAACCACATTCTTTCTATGTGGTTCGGCCACATAGAAAGAATGAGTGATGACCGTCTGACAAAAAAAGTATACAAGGCTGATAAAAGAGGAATGAAAACTAGAGGTCGGCCAAGAAAGAGTTGGCACGATCACATAAATGGGATTTTGAAAGATGGAGATGTTAGAAGTAAGAATAATAGAAGAGCGTGTATGAGACGATGTATGGACGTGAATGAAGCGAGGAATGTATGTCAAGAGAGAGGAGTCTGGCGTTCGGTTCTCTCTGCCTACCCCAAATAGGGAAATGGCGTGATGGTATGGTATGGTAAATGAAGATGAATTAAAATCAGTCATCAATTCTGACAGTATATATCAGATAAATACAAAAATTTCCCTGCCACACCCAGGCTGTACGTCAAACTTGTGACAGAGGCTTCGAATAAGGTTTATGGGCATTAAGCTAGAGATGGCTTCATTCTAGCAACACTGAAGTCGAGATTAATTATGTCTCGTTTCTCAAAAAAATCAACTTTAAATGTGTAGTAGATAATATAAAAAAAAGTTTAAAATACAGATAGCCAAAGAGCCAAAGAGCCAAAGAATCCTACTATATGTATTTTTTTTTAATTATGTATAATGTAAATATGTACCACATACAACAATTGGATGGTTGGTTGGGTTGGGTGTGGGTGTGGGTGGATCTCGACGTGCAATCACTTCCACGTGGTGAGTTCTGGGTCGTTTTGTTCTAGTAAAACGAGCAAAGAGTTGTACTGTGAAAATTGAATAAAAATAGGTAAATTTTCGTATTTTCAAAGACGTTAAAAAAGAAATTATAGATAAGAATTAAATTTATTTAGACTATGTTACCTATCAAACAAGCACAAAAATATTAATAGTGTTTGTTTTATACATATAATATTCAACAGTTCAACCACGGAACTTTGTTTTGGGATGTGATATTTGAATATTAATTTTATTTTGTACTTTTAATCTGATTTGATATATGTACAAAGAGTACCGACAACTTAATATTGAAAGTTAGAAAATAAAAAAACAGTCTCTATAGAATATATGTACCTAGATGTTTTTGGTAAAGTTCGAGGAAATTTCTTCCAAACAACCACAAAAACATTTAGAACATAAAAAACTAAAATAAGTAAATAAAATATGAAAGCAAATAATAAAAATACTATTATAGGAATAAATTAGGGAATTGAAATTTGTATGGATCAAGATGTGTACGAACTGATCAAATTTCTTCACATAGATCTCACCGCCTCCTTTAAGAATATGGTAATGGCAAAGCAATTATTAGTTTTTCAATACAACAGGAAATCAATATTTATTCGTTTAATTATGTTATTTAATCTAAATGAATGATTTTTACAAGGAGTGACATTCATAATGTATTTATGAACCATGAACCTTCATCAAGAGAATCATTAGATATATTCAAGACAGGATTACCTCTTCCACAATAATCTGCTCACAATACGTGCATACTTGTACATTATAATATTAACTTCAACATGTTCTTGTTAAATATCGAGTCAAACAAATGTCGTATTAGAATAAGTCACCTTTTGATTTGTTAACCTGCCACAATATTATAATTATATAGAAAAAAGCATTAAAAAAATATATTATGTACTTAGAAAATTTAAATTGATTTGTAGGTATACATACATGTGTATGACTAGTTGTATAAAACACACGAGATAAATAAACAAAACCAATTTTGTTTTCCTATACAAAACATTTAATCAGGATCAGAGTGGAGGTCAGTTCTTTATCACTACCGCGAATATGAAAACAACTTGATGCTATGTATTAAGCTATTAAGAAATTGTATGAAACGATGTCGTAAATTCACTATTTAACAGTGTTTAGAAAATTTTGAGATGTATTGCTAAAACTTGTGTGATTCTTATAGAAAAATGGTCCCTTATGTCCCTTCAGTGCCTCAAATCCTTTCAGTGCGTTCCATCACTTTCATCCGTATTTCAGTATCTCCCGTCCATTCAGTAGATATCTGCCGTCCCTTCAAGAATATCAGTAGCTCACGTTCTTTCAGGCTCTTAAGTACCTCCTGTTCCTCCCGACCCTTCAGTATCTCCCGTCCCTTCAGTACCTCCCGTCCACTTTATCTGCAAAATGAGTTCTAAATGAAATGCGATCTACATAGAAGGCGGTCTGTGACATAACAATGTTTGCCCGTGCCTACTAGTATAAATATAAATATGGATGGAAATATTTCAATCTTATTTGTGTAAGCAAATAGTTTGTATTCGTATAAAGGTATTTAGGTACATACATATATAAAGGTATGTAGGTACATACATAATTAAAGTTGATTTATGGTTATGATTAATAAAGGAGTTATGTAAATAATTTAGACTTCATTTACTTCATTCAACAAATTGAATAACATACATAAGTTTGATTGATTTCAATCAAGTAAAATAATAACAATTGGTATATTCTGGTACCTACATACATATGTAGGTTTAGTAAATGTGAATATATTATTTGTAATTAATTATATTATATTATATTGCCAATATTATTCCCTAATATACACCAATTAATGGGAATTCATTATATACTAGCGGACCCGACAGACGTTGTCCTGCACGAAAGTTGGCTTGCCTGTTATTAACTGGTTTAACAAACATACAAATACCACACGCTATCACAGCATATCCCACAGCGACAGGTCTGCGGGGGTAGACCGCAGAAAATGATAATAGAAAAAATCTGTCTTTGCACAGCAGTTTTGCTACTCCCCTTCGCATTACATTTAATTTAAATGTCTTGGTACACATTAATATATGTACCATTATCTCACTCTCTCCCCCCCCCCATCTCTCCCAAAAAACGCCAACGAATCATCGATCACCCCGCCACAGCATCACTCTAGGCCAGATTAGGCCCACCGCTGTACGAGATCCTCGACCGGGGGTAAACCCAGTCTCCGGAGCTCATCCCAGCGTGAGACCCACACATCAACAAACTCTTCGAAACAAGCAACATTGTGATGGTTTCATAGTACTTTGCCAAACTAAACTGGCCGGGCGGTGCCAGCACACATACCTCCTACCATATTCTTATATGCTCCGCATTCTAGGCACCGGTACCACAAGCACATCACGGATCCGCCGCTAGGCCTAACTCAAAGAGTCGACCTTTAAGCTCCATGTGTCCTAACACGAGCTGCACCGCATGATGGCTCAGTGCCAGCGATCTCATGCTCATCTTCTTTCTTAGGTCAGGGAAGAACTTATAGGTAACCCTAGCAGTTCCTCCTCTATCCCATCGCTCTTGCCAAATTTCCATCGTCCTTTCTCTGACTATACTGATGGCCCCACTCAAAAAATGAATATTCTAGTCGAAGGTTTCAAGTATCTCAGGTGATTAGTTATTGAGATATGACGATTTTAATTTCGTCCAAAAATTGCGCCGCACTGAGGTGTTACATCGTTTAGCATACGCCTAGCACGGAAAAGGTTATATTATTTTGCAATTTTTCAAACGAACATAAAATATACTTGTGAGTGTAAAGGGTTAGTTCACTAACCCAACGGCTGGAAACAACAAGAGATTATGAGCGGTAGTTTACAATAATTTTAAGGTTTCATCTGCTTGAGAACACCCCAAAGAGGTGAAAAGGCAAAAAACAAAAAAAATGATATTTTTCAATATTGTTAATATTAAAAGCTCTCGAAAGATTTTTACTAGAGGACCAAGATATTGATACAATGACAGACTTTCTACTGAAATTACATTAATTTATTCTTATGTCGCACACAAGATGTAGAAAGCTGTGTAAAATAAACTAGTTGCATGTAACACATGAGATCCAACTGTCGATAGCGATAGTATGTATAGTTGAAGAATATGTACCAAACTATAAACCCATAGATACAAATTATTGAATATTTTCAGATATTTTGTTTTCTATACAACATATGTAGGTATGTATGTCAAGATAGGATAGTATGGAAGAAGATCCTTTTTCCTACCCAGAATATGCAAATTGCATGATGGTATGTATGTATGTTTGGAGATGAAGTAACAAACTATTAAGTCTTCTTACATATTGTGTATAGGCGACTGCCATACAAAATGTATGAAGCGATGTCGTCACTAAATTCAATTTTTAAAAAAATTGTTAAAAAAAAATTGAGATCTTCTACTACAATGTTAATATTTTTTATAGAAAATTAAATTATCTAGTTGGGGTGTTTCGGCTTTTTTCGATAATTGTAAAAGTTTTGGAAATATAGGCAGTTAAACTCATAAATTTATCATAAAAAAAATATTTTTCTTAATAAAAAATGTTTGTGAAACCGTAGAATTTTTTTGAAAAAACTAATTTGAGATTTTGTATTTGTCTATGTTTGTACCAATTTTCAGCGTTCTACCGTTTATGGTTTCTGAGATATATGGAAAAATAAAATAAAAATTCAAAAGTTGATAACCCCTGACTGAAACAAAAATTCAAAATTCCGAGTATAAAAGTTTTGTAGGCCTGTAACTGTTTATATATTCTGAAATTTTAGGCTCTGTAAATTGAGCGGATCAAAAGTTATAAGGGGGGGACGGACACACAGACACACACACACACAGACACACACACAGACACACAGACACACACACAGACACACACACACACAGACACACGAAATGTTCTACTCCGAATTCTGAGTAAATCCGTGTATGGAACATATATGCTGCGAAGCCTCTAAGTTGGTGTTTTTTGACTTCAAAGTTGGAAAAGCCGTGAAAAAAGTAGACCTCTCCATACAATTCTCGCGTATTCTGGCTTGATACATTGTCGATATGTTAAGAGAACAAAGTTCTCCTGAACAAATCGACAGTTGGATTATGGAAGCTTCTTGTGTAATGTGTGGTTCTGAAAGACGAAATCTAGAATTAAGTCCCGAATGATAATACCAAAATTCAAATTATTTTATATGTTTTCGTTCTTTTCCTCATGACTGAGGATAGCGGCTGCAGACCTTCGACACGTGTATGGCCCGCCTCCATGCCAATCTGTTTTGGGCTGAACGCAGAGCACCAGTCACCGAAGACTCCATTGTGGACTTACAAAATTCAATACTAAAGCTGATTATCGACTGAAATAATCATATTTTACATATTTCAATCTTAATTGAATGATACCACAAGAAAAGTGCATTTGATTAATGATTGTTTTTTTTGTGTGAGGTATTTAATTTGAGGTATAAAAAAATACTAGAAAATGTTTCAAAAATATTTTTTTCATTTAAAATACTATAGCAAGAGCAACTACCTCGCATTAGCCGATTTTGATATGGTCAGTCAGTGAGTGATTAAAAATGTGTGCAATAATTGGCAGAATTGGAGGCAAAAGAAGACGTATCATTTCAATATTGAGGTCTTTGGAGTCAAAGGATTCGGTCGTTTTGGAAGATATGATTTTCATAATCTCAGTATCAGATACAGTTCCAAATGCGAAGGGTATCTAAGTGGATAGGATTAGGTTGGGTGTGTAGTTGATACAGAATATTGTTCAGTAGGATCGGAGGCAAAGCAAACTGACGATATAACTTGTTGATATCGATCTTAGGTGTCTCAAGGTCACCGCTCCTCGCCACTCCTCCCCACTCATGCAAGAATTTACAAGTGTGACGGGAAGCAGATTTATCGATGAAGTTTTTTATATGGCATTGCTTTGCAATATAATGATAATTGATTCACATAACAAAGTCAAAACATAGGTACTGTAATCACTACTAGATACCTACTATACAATGCTCATTACTAGATATCTAATATACTACACTCACTACTAGATACCTAATATACTACACTCACTACTAGATACCTAATATACTACACTCACTACTAGATACCTACTATACAATGCTCATTACTAGATACCTAATATACTACACTCACTACTAGATACCTAATATACTACACTCACTACTAGATACCTAATATACTACACTCACTACTAGATACCTACTATATACATATACAACCGAATAAGAAAGAAAACGTAAAACACCATGAATCAATTATTAGCAAGAAAGAATAAAATAATTCAATTATAAGTCATTGAATTATATATTATGTACTACGTAACATATAAATCAATGTTATAAGTGAAGAAAATACTATGACCTTTGCATGACGACGGTACCGGGATGGAGGACATTTTATACTGTGACATACCAGATTTAGTACATATGTAGGTATGTGTATCACAATAGCGTAGGTAAAGTTGATCTTATTGATAGGTATGTACATGAAACATTATCAAGCACAAAATATCAGGGCTGTCAAAATGAAAATTAATAATTTTACAAAGTACCTAATGTCAAATTAAAAACAATTCTCTTGTCGGATAATGACAAAAGTTCCGTAGGTAATCTTAATAAATAAAACAATGATCTTGTTAGTGTGTGTGTGTTTGTCTCACGCCTTCTGAAAAACCAAGAGCATCTAAAAATCTAATCTACATAATATGTGCCAAAATGTACCAGTATACCTGACGCAGTGTATCGCTAAAAAAATGCGATAAAATACTGAATTTTTAAAAATATTTCAATAATTATTTTTTTCATACAAAATTATCTAAATCAAATCTGTCAAAAAATTGTACTTTTTGCACGCAAATACCTGTTTTAGTAGAAGTTAGTGGAACGTGTTTATACGAATAAAATGTATTTTCAAGTATAACTTAGCGTTTAAGTGAAAAACATGTTGATTATTTCTTATAATAATAATGTTTAATCTATTTTAAAAGTAAGCGTTTTGTACATACAACCCCGTTATTTTATTCTCTTTTCATACAATATGTCATTTTCCTACCGAAAGAGAACGTTCTTTATAATAATAAACCTTTGATTTAAATGAAATTATGAAATAATAAAATGATACACAAGATATTATAGCAAGTTTTAAGATATATATTGTTAATTATTAATAATGATATTATAAACATAATAAAATTGCATAATTTGTCATATTTGATTTTTCTGACAAATTTCATTACAATGACATCGAAAAAACGTACAAATTCAAAAAATGTATCCACACCATTTGATATTTCTAACATGTTCGAATGGTTACCATGGTTACGGACAGATTCTGATATTCAAATAAAATTTGTTATGAATCGAATGCGAATTTATTTAAAACATTGTTGTGAGAAGGTACCTACCTAATACTACTTAAAAGCCAACAATATACGTATATCCCTTAGATTATATATGATACAGATACCTAGTCAGCGCAATGAATGTATGCCAACTAAAACTACGAGGAAACAGACGAATTTATAGTATACGTACACCTACCGATACGCACACCTACATAAAACGTAGACCAACCGATCTACCGCCTCACACACACATGTAAAAAAAACTTGGCATACATTTTAATTCGAAATTTGTACTACACGCGGCTTCTGTACATTATAATTCTATGGTATTTCCAATAGGAAAACTATTCAACTACATATTTTAGGTTAACTTCAATACACATTTAATATAAATACTATTTCCTATACTCAAATTTTTCTTCTTTTTTATGTAGACCTTTGGGTGATTTTTACTACTATTTCCTGGAGTCTTATTCTTCTTCTTCTTACCTTTGAGTCAATTTCATACAAACTATTTCCTATAGTCTAATTTATCTTCTATTAAATTTGGTTCAGTTTTATTACCAACTATTTCCCATAGTCTAACTCTTCTTCCTCTACTTTTGGGAAAGTTCATAAATAAACTATTTCCTAAAGTCTGATTTTTCTTTTTCTTAATTTTTTTGACATTGGGTGAGTTTTTATAAACACTATTTACTATAGTCTCATTCATCTACTTCTTTTGTGTAGCTTTTTTTACTCACCTTTGGGTGAGTTTTTATACAAACTTATTCCTATTATCTAATTCTTCTTCTTCTTATTTTGTGTAGAGCTTTGGGCCAGTTTTGATACCAACTATTTTTTTTAACGTTATTCTTCTTTTTCAAATTTTATATAGACCTTCGGTGAATTTTATACAAACTAGGTATTTCCTATAATTTTATTCATTTTATTCTTCTTTTATGTAGACCAAAGGTGAGTTTCATACAAACTTTTTCCTTCGTAGACCTAGGGTGAGTTTTTATATAAACTATTTCTAATAGTATAATTCTTCTTCTTTCAACACTAGAATCTATTCAATACCTTTGTTCAATAAAATTTACAACATTTATTATATTATCCCATATTGCTTAATTTTTAATACCTACAATTTGATTTCTATATAAATATATAAAAAAACGGGGTTGTGGTCATTGCTGGACTCTTTACAACGTTTATATTCAAATTAAAAACTATTATACATATTTAAAGTCTTCATCTTCTTCTGTAATGTATACTTTTGTGTCAGTTTTATGTCTATCAGTCTAATTGTGCAAAAATATAATAGCACACTTGACGAAAAAATATAAAAACGAATGGGATGTGACCAACACTAGAATCTTTTCAATACTTTTGTTTAATCAAATTTCAAACCATTTCCCATCATCCAAAATTACAAAATTTTCAAAATACATTATTTGCTTTTGATGAAAATATATAAAAATGGGGGTTGTGGCCAAAACCAAAATCTTTACAACGTTGTCTCTTTATAATCAGTCATATTTAAAACTATTTCCCATAGTCTATGCGTGCAGAAATGGTATGTTCTTATATATGTATATGTAAAAACAAAAGGGTTTTGGCCATCACTTGAACATTTTACACCGCTTAAACTCAATTAAATTTCAAAGCACTTTTCATATTCCGATTTAGCAAAAAAATTGTGACAATATTATAAAAACGATTGCTTATTCCTACACTAAATTACATTCTTGGCCAACGGCGGGATATTAAAGCTAGTAATAAATAAATGTGTGTTATAAATATCTTCAATTTGAATATAAAGACGTTAGCTAATGTAGCGTAGAAATAAACTGTATACCTATTTAACACTTCCTAAATCAATATTCTTAAATAGCAAGGTAGGTATACAATCTAAGGTTCAAATGAAAGGTCTTTATTATCTAATATATAATAGTTACATTCTATACAATTCAGGGAACATGGAATTCTGTTTTGTTCTATTGTTTGAATATTCAACCTAATACAACTCATAGGACTCGATAGAAACTAATACAAAAAAATTGTTCACAGTACCTACATCTACAGGTACACACATACTTACTCCAAATTATTAAGGACTTTAATATATTCGGAGTACTAGTGGGATGTAAAGAAGAAAATCATTAACAAGATATTTAACTTTAATTCAATGGTTTCATTCATATAACAGGTACATTAAATTTGTATACTAACAGAATATCGAATCATATAATATTAATTAGATAGCTATGAATCCATCATCTCAACATCTACTAAGCATACAGGTTGGTAACTATAAATAAATAAAATGATATTTAAGAAATTTAAATCAATCAACATAATATAGACTTATTTACTCATGTTTAATGATTGATACATACAAACACATCACGACGAAACTCATAGTGTGTTCTCATTACTAATATGTTGTACTTTTAAATTATGTTGTTTTCTTTGTTTTGTGTTTATATTTATGATAATGTAAATTATATTGCTATTGTAAATTATAGGTATACCTAACAGCAGCCCCAGAACAGGTAATACCTAGTGGGGCGTTGTTATCAATTTATATATATGCATGCATTGTGAGAATGAATAAATAAATAAATAAATAAATTACATAGATAGATACGCACATAATGCCCGTTGAAAAATTAAGGAAAGATTATAAAATCATGGTCCACTATTCCGTAGTACGTAGTGGAGATTAAAAAAGATACGAAATACATACATAGGTACTTTTATTTACACTAAACAATTTATTATTTTATTTACTAGACTAGATGTTTTTATCAAAGTGTGGATGGCGATAGTACATATGTACATACATACATTTGAAGAAACTATAAACCCATCAATCCAAATTATTGAATATTTAAAGATATTAATTTTATTTTCTATACAAAATATGTAGGTATGCATGTAAGGAAAGGATAGTATAGTCTATATCTATAATTAAAAGTAAAGACTTTTTGATTCTACATTGATCTACATTAAAAATTAATGTAGAATCAAAGTCTTTACTTTTAATTATAGATATAGGTAATATATAATGGAATTCTACCAAATAAAAACTTCGTCGATAATTAAGATAGTATAGTCAGTCCTTTATTCCTACTCAGAATTTGAAAATAGCATGATGATATGTATGTTTGGAGATAAAGTATTACTAGTTGCATGAAACACATGAAATCCAACAGTCGATGACAATAGTATGTACTAGTTGCATGTAACACATGAGATCCAACTGTCGATGGCGATAGTATGCATAATGAAAGAATACGTACCAAACTATAAACAACACATATTAATAAATATTTGAAGATATTTTATTTTCTATATAAAACATGTAGGTATGTTTGTCAGGATAGGATAGTATGGAGGTCAGTCTGTTTTTCCTACACAGAATATGAAAACAGTATGATGGTATGTATGTATGTTTGGAGATTTAAGTATCAATCTATTAAGACTTCTTACACATTGTGTATAGGCGTTTGCCATACAAATTCTATGAAGCGATGTCGTCATTAAATTCAATTTTTGTAAAAAATTGTTAAAAAAGATTGAAATGTACTTCTACAATTTTAATATTTTTTATAGAAAATTAAATTATCTAGTTGAGGTGTTTCGGCTTTTTTCGATGTTTAAAAAAAATGGAAATATAGGGAGTTAAAATCATAAATTTATCATAAAAAAATATTTTTCTTAATAAAAAATGTTTGAGAAACTCTGGAATTTTTAAAAAAAAAATTATTTTGAGATTTTGTATTTTTCTATGTTCATACCAATTTTCAGCATTCTAGCTTTTATGGTTTCTGAGATATATGGAAAAATAAACCAAAAATTTAAAGGTTGATAACCCCTGACTGAAACAAAAATTCAAAATTCTGAGTATAAAATTTTTGTAAACCTGAAACTGTTTATATATTCAGAAATTTTGGGCTCTGTAATTTCAGCGGATCAAAAGTTATAAGGGGGGGGGGGGGACACACACACAGACACACACACACACACACAGACACACACACACACAGACACACACACACACACACACACAGACACACGAAATGTTCTACTCCAAATTCTGAGTAAATCCGTGTATGGAACATATATGCTGCGAAGCCTCTAAGTTGGTGTTTTTTGACTTCAAAGTTGGAAAAGCCGTGAAAAAAGTAGACCTCTGCATACAATTCTCGCGTATCCTGGCTTGAAACATTGTCGATATGTTAAGAGAACAAAGTTCTCCTGAACAAATCGTCAGTTGGATAATTGAAGAATACGCACCAAACTATAATAAGTTAAACACAAATTGATGAAATTTTTGAGATATTTTGTTTTCTTTATACTAGTTGGATGTAACACATGAGATCCAACTGTTGATAGCAATAGTATAATAATACTAAGTTTAGTTTGTCGATCGACAATTCTTGATAGAACTCCATTGTACGTTAATATGTTATAAAAAAATATAAAAATACTTGGTTATAGTTCTATTGTTTTTATTAGACTATTGACGCGTTTCGTGCAAAGCACATCGTCAGAATAATGCTCTACAAGACTGAGACTAGTGGTTATATACAAAATTACATGACAGGTGTATAAAAATGTTGGTTTTTGAACGGTTGAAAAGAAGTTATATAATGCAAATGAATCTATACAAATCTACGTTTTAATACAGTGAAAGTAGTTGGGTCACTGGTTGTAGTCCCCTGTGTCCATTAGGTCTGTAACAAAAGAAAACGACAGCAGTAAAATTCGAAAGGTAAATAATATTGTATTTATTGGTTTATTGTTATCTTTTAAGTGTGGTTAAAACCAATGTATTTCATAGCTATTTGGTAGTTATAATTATGAACTGCTTAATTTTAATCTTAATGCATTTAACAACAAAGGAAGGTATATGTCTGTCTAACCCATTGGTTTCAATAATGGTGAATATATATGATCAATTTGTTTATTGATGAGTAATTTTTGTGGATCCTTTTTAACTCTGTTTATTTCTAATATTTCTAGTCGGTCAAGTTTTCTCCCTTTTATTCCCCGATGTATTATATTTATATTATGGTCACTATTAAATTGGTGGTTGTTTTCGTTTATATGTTCTGCAAAATTTGAGGTGTCTTTCTTTAATCTAATGCATGCCATGTGTTCAATGCTGAACTTTTTTATAAATTCATAAAATCTTTTATGGAATACTTTGGTGTAAAAACAAGTGCTCCAGCAATTTTAATAAATGATGGATACGACTCTCACTGTGTCGATCCTTATATGCTTGAATACTCACGTGACAATGGTTTGTGTTTACTTTGTTTGCCACCTCACACTACACACTATCTGCAGCCCGCAGACAGGTCACTTTTTAAACCTCTGAAGGATTATTTCTATAGAGCTGCATCTAGATTTAATCGGCAGCATGACAGATGTTCTTTCTCAAAAATTGAATTTGGAGCCATATTCAATGAAGCATGGAATGCATCAGCTACTGTCGGTGTGGCACTGAATAGTTTTAAGGCTTCGGGGTTATGGCCTGTTAATATAGACGCAATTCCAGCATATGCATTTTGTAATGAAAATGCCACTGAAGAAATTGTAGCATCTGTTCCAGAAGGACACATTTTGACATCTTCAATACCTTTTACAAGTCATAGTTTAACCCCTTTGACAATAAGTGCTCAAATACCTTTGGCAAGCTGTGATTCAATACCTTCCACATATCAAGAGAATGATTTGAATTTAAGCAACAGAATCATAATATCTGATATATCTCCACTTCCTAAATTACACCGACCTGTAGGAACACGTGGCACAAAAAGGAGCCAGGCTAGAGATCTGATATCTGCAGAAAACATTAAGATAACTAGCTAGAGATAGAACAATTGAACGGGATCAAAAGAAATTGGCAACAAAGTCCAATAAAACCACAAAATTTGAGGATGCTAAGTGCCCTGTGTGTAAAAAACTTTTAAGTAGAGATTGTCATGGTGAGGAATGGGTTCGTTGTGAACTGTGCTCTGTGTGGTATCATTCTAAATGTGTTTTTATATCATCGATCAATTATATAATATGTACTACATGTGTTTCTTAATAATTTAATGGTAATATTTTTCAATTTTTTTAGCATAAATGTTAGGTTTAATAATGTTGCCCATTTTCCCCATAAACTGGACCCATATAACGCCGATAGTCGGGGTAAAATGGGTTTATGTTATTTTATGTTGTTTTTTAATTTTTTAGCTTGTTATCATAATTATGGATATTATTTTTATTTGTAGTTATACAGAAAGCTATAGGTTGTTGTTTACTTCATACGAAATAATTTTTTAAATAATTTTTCTTGAACAATATTTATTCTTAAAACAGGAAACATCAGAATCCAGAAAAAGATATGGATATCGGACATGTTGTGTGAGACATAATCATTTTAGGAATAAAAATAAAATAAATCAAATAATCTAATACATAACAGGAAATTGAAAAATTAAAAAGTGTCCGGAGGGAACAATGTTTTTAGGAGTTTTATCAAATTATGAAACATGCCCAAAAAGTTCGTTTTGTGATTGATCGATTGTTGAAACTTCTGACATAAAATCGAGGATTATTGGTTCTATGGTACTATTTTCAATATATCAAATTTATATGATTCTCACCAAAAACATCACAATTCATTAAATTCTCCCAGTTGTCGATTGAATTTAAAAAAATCACAAACATGTCACAGAAAATAAAATGAGAATTAATTTTAAATATCAGTGTAGGTAAAAAACGTATTCTGTTGTTGAATATGTGAGAAATACTTATTTAACAATAGGCGAAATAGTGAAATCTACAGGGGCGTGAAAAAAAACCTTGTACGATCATAGCCCATAGTATATCTAGTAAGAGTAAGAAGAAGTTGAGAGTGGAGTAAATAATCAAACTTGGACACAAGTTAAACTTGAAACTATTATTATTTTTACTATCTAAAGTAAATAGAGTGCTGTTGTAAGTCAGTATCACCATCGTCTGTAGAAAAAAGCAAGTTCAGGCTTGTTATAGGTAGGTATGTATAATACTTCCATTTAAATAAATTTGTTAATTCTGAATATAGGAACATATTTATGTAATGTACAAAAACCAGTTCAAGTATTGATTTTATCCAACTGTCGATTTGTTCAAAAGAACTTTGTTCTCTTAACACATCGACAAAGTTTTAACCCAAGATACGCGAGATTGTATGCAGGGTCTATATTTTACACGTTTTTTCCAACTTTGAAGTAAAAAAACACCAACTTAGAGGCTTTGCAGCATATACGTTCCTTTATACGGATTTACTCAGAATTCGGAGTAGAATATTTAGTGTGACTGTGTGTGGGTCTGTCTCTGTGTGTGTGTGTGTGTCCATCCCGTTCTTATAAATTTTGATCCGCTCAATTTATAGAACCTAAAATTTCAGAATATATATAAAACTTTTATACTCAGATTTTTGTATTTTTGTTTCATTCAGAGGTTATCAAAGTTTGAATTTTTACTTTATTTTTCCATTTATCTCTGAAATAGTCGAACATTTTTTATTAGAAAAAACATTTTTTTTATGATAAATTTATGTGTTATACTGCCTATATTTCCTATTTTTTTAAATATATCGAAAAAAGCCGAAACAACCCAACTAATTTATTTAATTTAATATAAAACATATTAACATTGTATTAGTAGGTACATTTCAATTTTTTTTTAACAATTTTTATAAAAATTTAATTTAGTGGCGACAACGTTTCATACAATATGTATGGCAGTGGTCTATACATTATATCTAAGAAAACTTAATAGTTTGATACAGTTAATCTTCTAACATACATACATACCATCATGCTGTTACAAAACATCTTAAATTATTTTTTAATTTGTGTTTACGTGTTTATAGTTTGGTACGTATTCTTCAATTATACATACTATCGCCATCGACATTTGGATCTCATGTGTTACATACAACTGGTTTATAGAAAATTAAATTTTCTAGTCGGAGTGTTTCGGCTTTTTTCGAAATTTTGAAAACTTTTGAAATATAGGCAGTCAAACACATAAATTCATCATAAAAAAATGTTTTTCTTAATGAAAAATGTTTGAGAAACCCTGAAACCTTTTAGAATAAAAATATTTTGAGATTTATATCCATAGCAATTTTCAGCGATCTAGCTTGTGTGGTATTTGAGAGAAATGCAAAATAAAATAAAAATTCCAAATACAATAACCCTTGCCTGCAACAAAAATTAAAAAGTATATTTTTTTGTAGGCCTACATTGTTTATATATTCTGAAATTTTAGGCTGCATTGAGCGGATCAAATGTTCTTTGGGACACACACACAGACATAAAAATACACAATATGTTCTACTTAATATTCTGAATTCATCCATATGCATATGTAGATGATTTTATGTTGGTATTTTTGGCGTGCAAAAAGTCCACTACTCCATACAAAATTTTCCTTCATGCAAAATGTTCATTCAAACTTGCGTCTTGTCTTAATACTGTCGATTTAATAAGAAAATTAAATTCACTTGAATGAATCGACACTTGAATTATCAGTGATATAGGCGAAAGTGTACAAATTATAGGTATATACATATATACTGATACTATGCATGCAGATAAGAGTCTTGTGTGTAATCCATCTTCTGTGTCTCTGTTAAGATGTATGTATTCAAGATCCATTGAGATAAGTAACTAACTAAAAAATTCCCTTCATAAGCAAGGGAAAACGTTCTCCATAAAAGTGTCCGTCCATTCTTAGTTTGACTGATTCAGCTATCTTGAGTAATATGAAATGACAAAAGGGAGGATATGAGAAGTAGTGAAAACGTAAAGAAAATGATAAATTCCCTCGGAGTGCAATAGAAACGATGGCCTTCCTTCAATGTTGGAATGTAGGTAAGTAGGTAGGTACATTATGGCCCTATCAAACCCAAAAGGAATTTATTTGGAAGGTACCTACTAACTGTCGCTAAGAATATTATGTATGTATGTAGGTAACTTTAGCCATTTCACTACTATTTGGAGAATAACATTTGAAGACAAGAGTAAGAAGATAATATATAAACGAAATATATATTTATGCGAGTAAATACATAATTCATTCACATTTAATATTTTATTTGACAACTGTTAGGTTCTGATCTTTATAATTATAACAGTGGCGGATCTTTCCCTGTTTTGTAAATGTAGATATTTACTCAAAATGTATAACAGTGAAGTTGAATTTAATATGAAGGGAGCAACCAATTACCAATTCAAAATTCAATTCCTCAAACTCATCATCAGTCATTAGTGAACTATGTAGTTGCATGTAACAAATGAGGTCCAACTGTCGATAGCGATAGTATGTATGTAGGTATAGTTGAAGAATACGTACAAAACTTAAACAAAAATTAATAACTACTAGTTGCATGTAACACATGAGATCCAACTGTCGATAGCGATAGTATGTATAGTTGAAGAATAAGAATCAAACTATAAACCCATAAATCCAAATTATTGAAAATTTTAACACATGTTGGTATGTTTGTCAAGATAGGACAGTATGGAGGTCAGTCCTGTTTTCCTACCCGGAATATGAAAACAGCATGATGGTTCTGTATGTAAGTTTGGAGATTAAGTACCTATCAAACTATTAAGTCTTCTTACATATTGTGTATAGGCGACTGCCCTACAAATTGTATGAAGCAATGTCGTCACTACATTCAATTTTTATAAAAATTGTTAAAAAAAGTTTGAGATGTGCTAATACAATGTTTATATTTTTTATAGAAAATTTAATTATCTAGTTGGGGTGTTTCGGCTTTTTTCGATATTTTTGAAAAATTTAGAAATATATGCAGTTAAACTCATAAATTTATCATAAAAAAAATATTTTTCTTAATAAAAAATGTTTGAGAAACCCTGGAATTTTTTTGAAAAAACTAATTTGAGATCTTATATTTGTCTATATTTGTACCAATTTTCAGCGTTCTAGCTTTTATGGTTTCTGAGATATATGGAAAAATAAAGTAAAAATTCAAAAGTTGATAACCCCTGACTAAAACAAAAATTCAAAATTCTGAGTATAAAAGTTTTGTAGGCCTATAACTGTTTATATATTCTGAAATTTTGGGCTCTGTTAATTGAGCGGATCAAAAGTTATAAGGGGGGGACGGACACACACAAAGACACACAGACACACAGACACACAGACACACAGACACACACACACACACACACAGACACACGAAATGTTCTACTCCAAATTCTGAGTAAATCCGTGTATGGAACATATATGCTGCGAAGCCTCTAAGTTGGTTTTTTTTTACTTCAAAGTTGGAAAAGCCGTGAAAAAAGTAGACCTCTCCATACAATTCTCGCGTATTCTGGCTTGATACATTGTCGATATGTTAAGAGAACAAAGTTCTCCTGAACAAATCGACAGTTGGATTATAAGATATTTTGTTTTCTTCATAAAACATGTAGGTATGTATATCAGGATAGGATAGCATGGAGGTCAGTCTGTTTTTCCTTCCCAGAATATGAAAACAGCATGGTATGTATGTATGTATGTTTGGATATTAAGTATCAAACTATTGAGTCCTCGTAAATATTGTGTACTTCCTTACAAATTTTATAAAAATTTTCTAGTTGGGGTGATTCGGCTTTGTTTTGATATTTTTAAATATAGGTAGTTAAACACACAAATTTATCATTAAAAAATGTTTTTCTTAATAAAAAATGTTTAAGAAACTCTGGATTTTTTTTTAAATTTGTACTTGTATATATTTGTATACCATTGCTACTTGTATAACTATTTTTAGTGATCTAGCTTTTATGGTTTCTGAGATGGAAAAATAAAGTAAAAATTCAAAATTTGATAACCCCTGACTGAAACAAAAATTCAAAACTATGAGTATAAAAGTTTTGTAGACCTTTAACTATTTATATATTCTGAAATTTTCGGTTCTGTGAATTGAGCGGATCAAAAGTTATGAAAAACCACACACACATACAGACACACTAAATGTTCTACTCCGAATTCAGTAAATCCAATGTGTTAAATTTGCCTCTACATGTTATGTTTTGACTTTATAAAACATATATAGCATTGGTTCTCATTTATACATCAAAGTTTTTAAAAGTTTGAGACTATGACCCGAATGCAGGGTCCTAGGTACCCAAATACTAACTCCTTACCTAACAGGAGTATTCCAACTGTCGATTCGTTCATGAGAATTAAATTCTCTAAGGGCCGGTCTTATAAACGTCCGTTAGTTAGATTTCAGACCAAACAAACCGAAATTTGATACAAACGCTCTATATTTCGTCTTATAACAATCCGTTAGTTAAATTTTAGTAAAACTTTACTGATAGCCTTTACCGATGGTCGGACTACCGATTGAGCGTTCGTTAACGATTAGTTATGGAAGGTTAGGTTAGGTTAGGTTAGGTTTTTTTATTTTTTTATAAAGTTTTACAGCCTCCTTATAATGAACAAGGTTGTAATGCGTCGTTCAAGTTTATTGTGTGTGCGGGATTGGGATGGATGTCGGCTGTGGCCTATGTGGCCTATATTGGCCTATATGTTAGGTTTTTTTTTTTTGGATTGTTAGTGTGTTATTATCTCCCTTCCTTATAACAATACAAGGTTGTGTTCATATTTAATTTTGTTGAGAGTCTTAGTTGTTGTTTGTATTGTGTTTATTGTGTTTGTGTTGGGATGGGAGGTAAAGTATTCTCTTCTTTGATTATAAGAGAATATTTGAATTGGAGAAGATGTAGTGTTAACCCAGATAATCCTGAAACTTTTTTTTGTTCGAAAATTCTTGATTTTCGAATATATGGTAATTTTTGATAAAAAAATAAGGTCCTAGAAGAAGAAAAACAAAAATGTTTTTTTTTTTTATTATATTGCAAAAAGAAAAGTGTACGATTATTCGAACATTAGGAACATAAACCACCTATTACAGTATTCATCATGAAAAAGTTGAGCGTCTCGTTAAGTTTTTTTTTTTAGATATAAAATAAACAAATATATTGGACACTGGCGAACTTATTGCCATTAGGCAATTTCTTTTCTCCAACCAACCAGATTACAAAGTATTACAAAATTATTCTTATATGTAGGTACAAAAGAATTATAGCGAAAAACAGAAAAAGTAAAATAAAAATTATTCTTCTTTTTCATAAAACAATCAACGTGTAATGCCACATCACATTTTCTACACTTATAGAACGATGTTTTTTTGACATACTCTACATCGTGTTGCTTTATTCTGCTTCCAATTTTCCACCTTTGTATCGATGGATGGATTGCCAAGCATTTTGTATCGAAACATCAAGCAGGAAAGTTATTAGACAATAATACCACTTCTTTCCACGTATACCAATCCTGTATAAACCTATATTTTGGTCACGTCTGTCTACTCCCCCCATTCCTTTATATAAACATAAACTGCATTTGGTTGTTTCACAGTTATTTTCTTTTTATGCGCTTGGGAATATCTTGAAACCATGTGGAATGGGTCACTTGCTACAGCATTTGATGCGACTGTGACAACATTATTGTCGTGCTAACGAGTTACTGATATGGATCTACCGAGAGTAACCTTTTGATCAGATGCACCACGTGATTCATTCTTCATATCTTTAATTGATTTTAATGGACACTTCGACAGCCTATTGTCCCGGTTACTCTGATGCCTCTTGCTGTCAGCTCCTCAACGAGTGGAATTGTGGTAAAATAATTATCACAAAATATATGATACGGGTATTTCGCTATATTTTGTATTATATCTGTGTAGGTTAGTACTACACAGGGGCCAAGACCTAATGGTCGGTAAATCTCTTCAGTTGGAGCTGCTGCTACGAGATCATTTTTTGTATCAGGTGTATTTTCCCAATAAAGGCGTCTTCTAGGTAATGTCACATAGCCACTCAGAAGAAGAATTCTAAAAAACGATTTGAGTTCCTCTTTGGTGATATTGGCTTCTTTATTTTTTTGAAATGCATATTTATTAGTAAAATTTAGTAACATTTCCATCAAATTGTTGTCAAAGAAATGTTCAAATAGTTCTGCTGGACTTTGTTCGTTGTGAACTAATGTAAGTGGTGGCCAAGATTCCATTGTCTCAGGTTGAAATTCTCTATTTCTCCATAAATATGACTCATTCTTTCTTACATGTAATGAACGTGGCTCTTGAACATCGTCACTAGTTGTTCCAATAACATCTTCTATTTCATCAGAATTTTGACGAATCACCATTTCTGCTGGAGCTCTTAACTGAGATCCCGGTAACTGATATGGAGACATTTATTCTTCATCCCCTGAATCTTCATCAGTAATATAATCACACAGATTTTCTGGAGGGAGCATTAATATATCGACACATCTTTCCTTCTCAATTTCTTCGTCATCCTCTTCTAAGAGTGTCAATATTTCATCAACAGTTAATGATGATATAAAAATAAAAAAAATATAGGTTGAAAAAATATTATTTATGAAAAAAATATTAATTATAAACGAAATTATAAAAGCAAAAAAAAATATATATCCAACATTTGACACATTTCACGTTTGTACTGTATACACCACTGTTTGTACTGTGTATTATCCTATTGTACGTTTAAACATACACTATTGTTTCAGAAGTTATAACTACCCTAATCTGTAAGCGAAGTTAATTTTAATCATACAGTAATATTAATTAATCATTTTCATATATACATTACAAAAATGAAGTTTATAATTGTAACATTTTAAAAATTATTTACCTTTTATGAACAGAAGGTGGTATCGACATCTTTGCAAAATAAGTATCAATAAAATAAACTCCAAAAACACGGAAATTAACAGCGAGAAAGTATTGTCTTAGCATTAGAAATACACTAGAAACATCACCGATAAAAAAATAAACTAAGAGTATTGTCAATTTAACGTGTGACACTGCAAGTGTTCGAAAAATCGTACAATAGGATTATCTGGGTTATATTCAAAAACTCTTGTAGTTTTAATACATGTATTCCAAATACACAACAAATAATTAATATCAAAATATTTATATATACATATACATAGTGTAGACAGTAATGCAGTCAAAACCAGAATGAATCTATACAAATTTTCATTATTCACAACAGTTCTTTATTGTTGTGAATATAATTAAACCTTTTGTTTTATTTTAACAATAAATATAATTTCTAGAAACTTATTTTAAATTAATTAATAATACCCAAGTATTTAATCTCAAATACATGAGAGACATCTATGGGGAAACCTGGTAAGTTATATTCCAATAAACGAACCATAACACAAACTTCAGATAAACACTCTCACTAAATTCCCATAGATGTCACTCCTATATAAATTCAAAATATTAATTATATTATAATATTTTACAGGAGGGATGACGGCTGCGGCCTTATTTGGGACCTTCTCCGCATTTGCGTTACTGACAAGGGAACCACAGAAAACCTTGTCAGAGAAGCTGACCTTTCTAGGTCTTCCGTGATGTTATGGTACTGACATCCGGCATTTTTGTGTGTAGTGTGTGGGTATGTTTATTGTGTATTGCGTGATTTAGTTTGTGAATATTTGTGAGTGTATGTGCTGGTGTTGTTATTTTTTTTTTGTGGTGTATTTTTTTTTGACATGTGCTGTGTTTGGGAATTCAAATTGTTGTAGGTATGAAATAAAAGAGCATACATACATACCATCACGCCATGTCCCTTGCGGGGTAGGCAGAGAGAAACGAACGCCACATTTTTCTATCCTGGCACGCATCTCTCGCTTCGTCCACATTCATGCATCGTCTCATACATGCTCGTCTATTGCTCACACTTCTAACATTTCCGTCTTTCAAAATTTCGTTCACATGGTCGTGCCATCCCTTTCTTGGGCGTCCCCGACCTCTCATTCCATTCTCGTCTTTCTTCGTCAGGCGCTCCTCATTCATTCTCCCCATGTGACCAAACCATCTCAATGTGTTTACTTTCATTCTAGTAATGACATCTTTCTTCATCTTACATTCTTTCCTTATGTCCTCATTTCATACCCGGTCATACATCGTTCTATTAGAAATTCTTCTTAACGATCTCATTTCAACTGCATTTATTCTACTTTCATGCGTCTTCTGCCATGTCCAGGTTTCACTTGCATACGTCAAGGTTGGCACTACGACGGCGTTATGAATGGCAACTTTGGCATCCTTGATATGTTGCGATCATTCATAATTGGTCTCAGTGCTCCATTCACTCTGTTTCCTGCCATAACTCTTCTTTCGATCTCTTTATCGAGTCGTCCATTCCGTTGAAATATGCTTCCCAAGTACACATATTCGTCGACTTGCTCGAGCCATTCGTTTTCTACTCTTATTTTACACGCTGTTCTGCTTTCACTCTTTTCAAAGACCATTGACTTTGATTTGCTGGCATACATCCTTAGTCCATTCTCTATACATCCTTCATATACCAGACTTACAAGATACTGTAACTCTTCTATACTTTCTGCTAATAGAACTTTATCGTCTGCATACATCAAATCTCGCACCAGTACAGTACTCAATTTCAGACCCTTGCTTTCATCCTTAAGGGCTCTTATGCAGAAATCAATGTACAAGTTAAAGAGCCATGGAGATAGCACGCACCCTTGTCTAACGCCATTATTTATAGAGAACCACGTTGTCACTGTGTTGTTGACACGAACACATGCTTCGCTGTTCTCATATAATGACGCGATTGCGCGTATCAGTTTGCTCTTCACTCCATACACTGCTAGTATATCCCATAATTTTTCTCTAACAACTTTATCATACGCCTTTTCTAGGTCTATGAAGGCAAAGAAAATTTTCTGATTTTTATCCAGAACCTTTTCTGTGACCGTGCGCAGAGAAAAAATTTGGTCTATACATCCTCTGCCGCCCACAAACGCACCTTGGACATCCCATATCTTGCTTTCTGTAATCTTTCGCACTCTTTGATCCAGGATCCTTGCATACATCTTACCAACTGAGCTTAGCAAACTTATGGCTCTATAGTTTTTGCAGTCGAGCTTCGATCCTTTACCTTTATACAAAGGTACCACGACTGCATTTCTCCAGTCTGAGGGAGTGTGTCCTTCTTCCCAACATTTGTTGAAAAGAGAGAGACACCACTCCAACGTCTGTTCGCCACCATATTTTATAAGTTCAGCTGATACACTGTCATACCCGGCAGCTTTCCCCGCTTTCGCGTGTTTTACTGCTTCAAACACTTCTTCTTGCGTTATTTCATCCTTATCACTTTCGCTTACATGCCATGTTCTCTGACTCACGTCCCCACTTACTCCGCTATCATACAGTTCCTTGAAATATTCTTTCCATCGTTCTTTCACGCCGTCTTCGTCCATAATTATTTTTCCATCTTTATCATTTATTCCTTTCGAAGATTTCACAGTTTCATTTTTTCTTTTCGCTACGCCTTTCCAGAACATTTTCATGTTTCCAGGAAAGTCGTTGGCTATTTTCAGGCTTTCTTTCTCTTTTATACCATCTTTTACCCTTTTTACTGTGTTTTTGACTACCTTTTTACATACTTAATAATTCTCTTTTGCTCTTTCTTCATTATTCAATCCTTTCGCGGCTATTAATGCCATCCATGCTTTCTTCTTTTCACCCACAACAATCATAACTCTCTCATTCCACCATGCATCGCCTTTCATTCCACCTCTTTTAGCAATACCACATAACTTTTTCGCTGTCTTACATACGGTCTCTTTCAGTGTCTTCCATGTTTCCTCGATATTTTCACTCCTGTGTATTACTCTAAGAAGTTCGCTTTCCGTATCTTTCGCATATTGTTTTCTTACACTCTCATCTTGCAGCCTTTCTACTTTGGTTCGCTTCGGTTGTTCACTTCGGTGGGTTTTAGAGCGCCAGCCAGTAAACAGAACAATTCTTAATATCACCAAGTAGTGATCTGTCTCCAGATCCGCGCCCCTGTACACTCTAGTGTCCATTGTCGCTTTCCTTAGTGCGGCGTCCACACATACATAGTCTATTATCGACCTTTCATTCCCCCTTTCCCATGTATACTGGTGAACTCTTTTGTGGCTGAATACTGAATTCGCCACAAATAAATTCCCTTCCGTGCACACTTCCAGTAGTCTCTTACCATTGTAATTCACTCTGCTATCACCGTGGGGTCCTAGGACAGACTCATAATCTTTCCTACGGACTCCAACCCATCCATTTAAATCTCCAGCCAGAATCACTCTTTCATTATCTTTTTTCTCATTTATTATTTCGGTCACACTGTTCCAAAAGTCATCCTTCTCACTTTCACTGTCGGAGTTCCCAGGCGCATATCCTACTATAAGGAATACACTTCCGATCTTCAGCCTTACCCACATCTGTCTAGGACTTTCAAGCTTGTACTCTTTCATACATCTCCCCATACGTTTCGCTAGAATCACACCGACTCCTTTGCATGCAAATTCGTCTCTTATCACTCCCGACCAAAGTTCTATCGTTCCATCATTCCTAACGTTCACCCCTCTATCTTTCTTTTTTGGCTGCCTTCTGGAAAGTAAATTGATTAAAGAAAAATAAAATAGAATAGGAAATAAATTGTTGTAAAGGAGTAAGTGTTGTCTGATATCATTTGTTTAATTTGGCCACCTTCTGTGCCACTAATTCCAAAAATTCAATGTATTGTGGATTTTTTATTGCTTCTGTTCTATTTTGGAAGTCTATGTTTTTGCTTTGAAGAAGCATTTGGATGCTCCATCGCTCTCTCTGGAATATCGGACAATTTCCGATTATATGGTCTATGCACTGTTCGCTGGTGTCATCGCATTGGCATAGGGCATCATCTACTTTTTTGAAGCGATGGAGGTATGATTCGTTCGCTCCGTGCCCTGTGAGCATCTGTGTAAGATGATATGTGATTTTGTTGTATTTACTGAATGCATGTGCTTGTTGTAAGTTGTTAAAGAATGTCTTCGTGACTTTGCCAGTTTGCGATTCAGCATATCTCTGTTCCCATTTGCTCAGGAGGTGTTGTCTTATAAGCCAAAAAGTATTTTAACAGTCTTTGTTTTTGTCGCTGCATCTTTTGCAAGTTGGTCAGCTCGTTCGTTGCCCGGTATTCCAGAGTGTCCTTTAATCCAAGCAAATGTGCACGTTGTGCCGTTTTCTTTCAAGCTTTTGCAGGTGTTTTGTATGGAAAAAACAAGCCGGTTAGTCGGGGCTCCGTTTTCGAGCGCTTTTATTGCACTTTTGCAATCCGATAAAAGTTTAACCTGCGAGTGCTTATGTCTTTGTTTCGTTAGCCATTCTAGCGATTCTCTGATGGCTACGAGCTCGCCCTGAAAGACGGTGCAATGGTGTGCCATGGGAAGCTTTTTGGTGGCTATCTCTTTATTATCATGATCAAAGGTAACAAAAGCTGCTCCAACTTTCCCTTCCGTTTTGCTACCATCTGTATAGATGTATAGGGTATCGGCGTCAGTTGTCGAAGACTGCTCAATGTTGCCGAGGTATTCGGTTTTCACCCCTATTTGTTCGGTTGGGTGCGGGAGTTCTTTAATCTTTACCTTGTTCTGGAGCCTTACGTCCGAAGGGAGTAGCTCGTGGATGGTACCTTTAATTTTGGTGTCGTATATTAGTGATAGCTCTTCCACCTTCAAGTCAAGTGGCATGACTCCTGCTATTGCTTGGACGGACGTGAGCGACGTTGTTCTGTATGCTTTGCATATTCTCAGTGCGACCGCCCGTTGGACGATGTTGAGCTTCTTGCGGATGTTTTGCCTTTTCGCAGCGTCCGCCCAGACGCTGGACGCATAGGTCACTACTGGCTCTGTAATTCCATGGGATATAGTTTTAATGGCTTCAGGGGGCAGTCACCATGTCGCTTTTGCCATGGTCGTAAATTCATTAGTGATGCCAGTAGCTTTTTTACAAATCGTGTCCACGTGATTGCTCCAATTTAACTTGTGATCAATCGTGACCCCTAGTACTTTGGCGTCTTCAGAGAGGGGGAGTGGCTGGCCATTCATAATAATCTTTGGTTCTCTCACTCTCCTCTTAGTCATAAAGAGCGCCTTTGTTTTTGCCTCTGAAAATGAAAGCTTTACTTTTGTTCCCCATTGGGAGACCGTATCGAGAGTTTCGTTGGCGATCGTTTCCAGAGTTGGAGTGTCAGCTGCTTCAATAATGAGGGGGACATCATCCGCGAAGGCTTGGATGTGCACGTTGGGATGGAAAGGCAGTTGAAGGAGTTGGTCTAGGATTATGTTCCAGAACATAGGGCCGCAGGCCGATCCTTGAATGCAACCTTTGTTGCTCTCTTTCTATACTTCTACGCCTGCGTAGACAGTCTCGACAGTTCGATCACTCAGGTAGTTCTTTATGAGTGCGAAAGTATTGCGGGGACAGCTCTTATCGGCCAGCTGGCTGAGCAGGAACGGCCACCACGCATTGTCGAACGCCCCTTGGATATCTAAGGAGATAGCTAGCACTACGTTTCCTTTTCTTTGGGCGGTCTTGATCCTTCTGACCGTGTCGTAGAGAGCGTCTTCAGTGCTCGTTTGGGGCGTGAAACCAAACTGTCGTAAGCTGAGTCTTTCCTCACTTATGAGTCTCCATTGTGTACGGGATGCGATCAGTTTCTCGAGTGTCTTTCCAAGAACGGATATCAATCCGATCGGACGGTATGACGATATGTCCTCGTAGTCATCTTTACCCGGTTTGGGGATGATTTTGATTCGGGCAATTTTCCACGCTCTCGGGAAACATCCGAGTCTGAGGCAAGCATTGTAAATGGCTGTCAACTCTTTCGGGATCGCTTCGAAGGCTTGTAGACATATGTCAGAGGTGAAGTGGTCACTTCCTGGGGCTTTGGATGAATTCATGGACACGATTATTTTTTTGACCTCTTCCTGCGTAAAGGGCTGTTCGTCTTCGAGGGAAGGCGTGGAGCGTGAGTTAATTCGAATGTTGGTCTGCTCGGTCGTCTCGTTGTTCGTGTCATCATCCGGAAAGAATTTCTCGAGGAAGGCTTCCGCAGATTCTCGCGCCGTGTTTGTGAATCCTTTTGCAGTTTTGACAGTCTCGGGTGGTTTGCGACTGTAGGGTTTCAAGATTCGTTGGACGCAGCTCCAGACGGTTTCGTTTTCTTGGATTTGACAGTATTCTTTCCAACTTTTGGTTCTTGCGACCTGGATGGCCTCTTTGAACTCCTGTTTGGCTCTAATGTATTCTGGAAGCGTAATTTGGGTTCTCCTCGCGATGGCTGAGTTTTTGAGTCTTCTTTTAGAGGCTATGGCCTTCTTCTTTAACGACTCTAGCTCAGAGTTCCACCACGGGCACTTCTTTCGCTTAGCAGGTCTGATGGGTGGTATCGCTGCTCTGCAGGATTCGTGGATACCATCCGTGATGGATTGAATCTGTCTTTCCAGTATCACAGTTTGGTCGTTTTCAGAAATTCTTTCCTCGTTGATCTGTTTACTTTCCACGTGAGCTATTAGTTTCTTTTGGAACTTCGTCCAGTTAGCTTTGGCTGTTTTATACAAAAACGTGGAGTCTTCTATCGAACCAGGCGTTGTTTGTCTCTCAATGTCAAATGTAATTGCGTTATGATCGGAGAGTGGAGCTATTTCCCTGTCAACTTTCCAATGACTGATTTTGCTGAGTAGGTTTTGCGTACAAACTGTAACGTCAATTACGCTCGATATATCGATGTTATTGCGCGTAATTTCGAACGTTGGTGTATTGCCTTCGTTTAAGACGTGGAGTTGATGTTGAGATAAGAAGTCTATGACTTCTTCTCCTCTTTTGTCAGTTCGCGCGCTGCCCCACCAGATGCTTTTAGCATTTGCATCAGCACCAAAAAGGACGGTATGCTTTTTGTCCGAATTCATAATTTTATCGACGCAGGAAACGTTCCTCTCTACGCTTTCTCCTGGTTCGCAGTATACAGATCCAACGACCAACTTAATTCCGCCGAGTGTCATCTCCACAAACACGCACGCGTGATCGGAAAACTGCTGTAACATAATGCTGTCATTCGCGGTCCCTTTGGCCACTAGGATTGCCGCCTTGACCACATGGTCTTTTTGCGGTTTCTGGAAGGTCAGTCCATCAAAGATCTTCTTGTTGACCTTTCCTTTATTCCCAGTGTAGGGTTCTTGTAGAAGAGCAACATCATAGCCTTCCTCGGAAAACTTATCAATGAAGCTCAACGTTGCCGCTTCGCACCTCTGGAGATTGACTTGAGCCATTTTGATGGAGGGGCCCTTAGGAAAGGTATTCGACCATGTCCCTGTACCGTTTTAGATACCTTCTGTATATTGGGCACTCTTTGGTTTGGTCTTTGTGCCGAGTCGGTTGTGTTTCCTTGTATTTTTTATTGCTCTCCAAGCAATGTGCACATTCCGACTGTTTACCTTTGCATTCATTAGGTGGGTGACTTTGGCAGCACAGTATGCACGTTTCCTCCGGTGCATTGCACTTTGCTGCATAGTGGCCGTACCTCTGACATTTCCTGCATGTCAGGGACCCAATATGTTCGTCGACCTTCACCTTAAGGAACCCGATGTTGACAGATTCAGCTCTCAAAAGCTCATCGAATAGCTGAGGAGATGTTGAAATTACCACCTTTTTAAGCAAGTTATTTCTCCTAAATCTTGCCATGTACACAATTTTTGTGTCCTTATCGAGACCCTCTTTGTATTTATTTGAGATCGAGGGATTCTGTTTCCACAGTCCCTCGAGTATCTCCTCTTCTGTCAGGTGCTCTTCGACACCGATAAGGACTATTCTGGGTCTCAATTTGGGTTTTTCGATTGTGGTTATATTTTCTTGGCTGGCTAAGATTTTACGGAGTTTTTCGATATGCTCAGCTGTGTCGCACTGAACAGCGACCTGATTTCCGGTCTTTTTCCATATTCTGCTCACTCGCAGTCCCGATTTAATAGGGTTTACCTCTTTCTTAATTTGTTTGAGAATGTCTTCAGAGGCCATCGGTTTTTTGCCTGTAACCACGATTGTTTGGGCGCGAGGAATGGTTTTTGCTGCTTGGCGAGATGTTGAGGGAGAAGGTGGTGATGATCGTGGTGTTGGAGTAGGCAGGGCGGGCCAATCGTGCGCTTTTAAGGCGAAAGCATTTGTGTGCCTTATTTCTTGTTCCAACAGTTTTTGTGTGTTGGAAAAGCGCTCTTTATGTAGGTCTTCTTTACTCGAAAGGACCCGCTCGGCAAGTTCTTCTGCGCATACCGATATTGAGTTGAGGCTATCCTTAATCTCCTTTTTGATTTGTTTGTGGATATTGCCACTCCTATCAAGAGCTGTGAGAGCGGTGGTGATGAATGCCAAAATTGGTCTTAAAAGGCTTTTGCAAGCCCTGGGTGTCTCTTCAGAGGTGCTTGGGGTTTGTGATTGGGTGGCGGCGGCTGGTGATTTTGACATGGTAAAGTTGAAACAAATCAGGTAGAAACTGAAAACAGAAAACTGAAACAGGGGTGAAGAATGGCCTTGACAGAAAAAAAAAAAAAAAAAAAAAGGCCGGCGAAAATATATAATATGTATTTGTGAGTGGTTTGAACGCTTTGTTGGTAGAAACAGTCAAATTTTAATACAATGTTCACGTGATGTTTGGATGATCAAATTTGAAACAAAGTTGATATTCTATGTGTGTGTATAAATGAATTAAAATTATATATGTGCACTCTAGTGTGAATGAATAAATATGATATGTATAGGTATGTATATATGTAGATATGTAAAATGAATAAATATAATGTGTATAGGTATGTATATGGGTGTTGTGTCAAATTTTTGAAATAATAAAATATAATATCGATAAATAAAATAAATATAATATGAATAGGTATGATATGGGTGTTGTGAAATTAAAATATATAATATGTATGTATGTAATGAAAGTATATAATATGTGTTTGTGTAATGAAAATATATAATATGTATTTGTGTAATAAAAATAAATAATATGTAGGTATTTGTGTGATGAAAATATAAAATATATGATAGGTAGCTATGAATTGAGAGTTATAGCAGAAACTAATGAGAATATAAGAATTAAGAAAATTATGTATATGGATTTAAAAAATAAATGCAAATCAAGGCTCGGAATCGAACTTTGCCTAGAAGTTTTGTAAATACTTGGGGAATTTATATTTGAAATTTAACAATTTGAAAATATAATATTAAAAAATATCGAACCAATCTTCTCAAGAAGTGTGTGTGTCTTCAGCGGCTACTTGACTAACAATCGGTTAGGTTAGGTTAGGTTAGGTTAGGTTAGGTTAGGTTAGGTTAGGTTAGGTTAGGTTAGGTTAGGTTAGGTTAGGTTAGGTTAGGTTAGGTTAGGTTAGGTTAGGTTAGGTTAGGTTAGGTTAGGTTAGGTTAGGTTAGGTTAGGTTAGGTTAGGTTAGGTTAGGTTAGGTTAGGTTAGGTTAGGTTAGGTTAGGTTAGGTTTTTTTTTTTTTTAAATTGTGTTTTACACCTTGCTTATAATGAACAAGGTTGTAACGACGATCAACTTTATTGTATGTGCAGGATGGGAAGGATGTCGGCTGTGGCCTGCAAATAGGACTCCCCCCGGCATTCGCCTTATGATAAGGAAACCACAGAAACCTTATCGGAGGG
Organism: Molanna angustata; assembly: GCA_963576475.1. Lineage (NCBI taxonomy): Eukaryota > Metazoa > Arthropoda > Insecta > Trichoptera > Molannidae > Molanna > Molanna angustata. The sequence continues at coordinate 20,907 of OY754985.1, read as the reverse complement.
AACGGCCATGCAGGCCTTCCGTAGTAAAGTTATTTACTCGGCATTGTGTTATCAAGAATTATAAATGCATTCAAAATTACTGAATTACACAGAATGATTATATTAAGAAAGAAAAGAAAAAATGATTATTGAGTGTCTATTCTGCCCGTTGATTCATTCTCCTGCCTGATGTGGTTCCAGATCTTAGTCATCAGTTCGATTACAGGCTTCCGAGCTTTCTCGCACATAAATACTTCGTGAAGGTCGAGTAGCGAGATTCCTTCTCTCGTGCATATGCGTGCAATCCTATGCCTATCTCTGCTGAATCTAGGGCAGTCCAGCAGTAGGTGGGGAACAGTCTGCGGTGTAACGTCGTCGCACGGACAGGCTTCGTCGTCTCGCAACCTAAATCTTTTAAGGTACTGGCGGAATGATCCGTGTCCCGTGAAGAATTGCGCCGTGATGAAATTTATGCCTTCTGATTTCCTGTATTTTGAAGCATCACTCGGCTTTTTGAAGAACAGTTTGGTTGTTGCTCCTGTTGCGGATTGCTCATAAGTCTTTTGCCACGCTTCCATAGTTCCGCGTCTGATTACTCTTTTGGCGTAGGTGAGCGGAAAGCAGTCGTAAACGGGTGCGGTCTTCATGCAGGTTGCCGCTCTTGCCAATTCATCCGCACGCTCGTTGCCCCTTATGTCTGTATGGCCCCTAATCCATAGTACCTTAACGCCTCTACCTTCTTCCTTCAAGAGTCGAAGAGTGCTCTGGATCTCCGCGACTAATGGATTCACAGAGCACACGTCCGCGATACTTCTAACTCCAGACATACAATCGGTGAGTATTCCCAGTTTTGACCATCTGTTTTTTGGTTTTTTCTTTATCCAGAGGAGCGCCTCTTTTATGGCAAAGAGCTCCGCTTGGAATACTGAGCAGTAGTCTGCCAATTTGAACTTGCGACCCGGTAATTCCCTGACTCCTTCATATGGGACAAAGGCCGCCCCAACTTTGTCGTTCAATAGACTACCGTCTGTGTAGATCCTTAGTTCGTTCCTATCCGGAGCTGGTGGGTCTCTCTCTATAAGATCAGTATCGTATTTGGGTATGGTTGCTGGATGTGGAAGGCTGTAGAACTCCTTGACGCCTTGATACTTCCTGTCGCTAGGCAGCTCGTCAATGATTTCCTCTGTTTTAACCCTTCTTAGTTTGATGACTTCCTCAATTTGGAGATCCAGGGGTATGAAACCAGATAATACCTGTGCGGAGGTGAGTGATGTGGTGCGGTATCCCTTACAAGCTCTTATGGCGAAGGTTCTTTGAACTCTGTCAAGTTTCCTTTTGTTCCCTTTCCTTTTGGCTGCTCCACCCCATATCGACGCGGCATACGTTATGAGGGGTACGATGGCTCCTTTATATAGCGTTTCTAGTACCGCATGTGAAGCTCCCCAGGTGGGCTTGGCTGCTCTTATCAACTTATTTGTGAGATCCGATGCCTTCTTGCAGGTTTCGTCTATGTGCGTAGACCAGTTCAGGTTTTTGTCGATGTAAACGCCCAGTATCTTGAAGTGGTTAACTGGTATTAACTGTTTTCCGTTCATCGATATTGTGGGATTGCATACCTTGCGCTTGGTCACGATCATAAGATGCGTCTTTTCTTCGGAGAATTTCAGTTTTGCTTTCCTTCCCCATCTGCAAATGTCTTCCAGAGTGCTGTTAGCTTTGGTTTCCAGGTCGTGCACAGAGTTACTCTTCACTAACAGTAGCACATCATCGGCAAACGCTCTGACCTCTATACCATCTTCGTAGTGGGCCTGCAAAAGATCGTCCAGAATGTAGTTCCAAAAGTCAGGCCCGCAGGACGATCCTTGGACGCATCCTTTACTGGTTATCTTTGTAACTGTGGCATCCGCGAAAGTGAGCTCTACTTTCCTTTCATGTAAATATGACAATATTATATGGAAAATATTACTGGGGCAGCCCTTTTCGCGCAGCTGGTGTAGTAAGAAGGGCCACCAGGCATTGTCGAATGCGCCTTTGATGTCCAGAGAAATGGCGGCTACGATTTTTTTACTTCTAAGTGCCTCTTCAATACTCGTTACTGAGGCCTCCAGTGCGTCCACTGTAGATCTTTGGCGTGTGAAGCCGAATTGGTTCTCGCTAAGGGCCTTTGCGTTATGAAGGTTCCAGTTGATTCGATTAGTGATTAGTTTCTCCAACACCTTTCCAAACACCGGCAGCAGACCGATGGGTCTGTATGAGCTTATATCTGCGATGTCGGTTTTGTTGCCCTTTGGTATTATGACCACTTTTGCCACTTTCCAGGCCCTGGGAAAATACTGGAGTTCCATGCACTTATTAAACATTTTTCGGATAAGATCTGGCTTAATTTTGTAAACTTCAAAGCATATATCCGCCGTTAAGTGATCGCGTCCGGGAGCCTTGTCTGGATTCAAACGTTTCAAGACGTTTTCAATCTCCGTTGTTGTAAAAAGTGGATCGTTTCCAGTGTCGGGAGGTTCTCTGGAGCTCGTTCTGATGAGAGTTTGCTCGTCTGTTTCTCCACATCTGTCGTCATCAGGATAAAATCTTTCCAGCAGCCTGCTTGCCGTCTCCTCTGCGCTATTGAAGAAGACGCTTCCATCCTTCATAGTCGCTGGTGGTGTCCATGAGTTGCTTTTGGTCAATATCCTGTGTATCGCGTCCCAAGCTGATTCTCTGTTTTGAACTGTGCAGTGAGACTTCCACGATTCAGTCTTTGCGTTGGAAATTGCTGTTTTGTATTCTTCCTTTTTCTTTATGTATTCCGGTAGTGTAACTAGTTCTCGTCTTTGTGGATTGGAATTTTGCAGCTTGTGTTTCGCGATTCTCAGCGATTTCTTAAGTCTTTTCAGGTCTTCATTCCACCATGGCTTAGGTTGGATGTTGGGTTTTTTAAGACATCTTTTCTTCATGGAGTTGTCGCATGCTTTAGTAATCCGACTCGTGAACCATTCGACTGCCTCGTCCAATTCATTGGGTGAGTCGACTTCAAATAGGTCGCGTCCACGTGGTTCATTTAACGAGTCGAGAAGGTGGTCGCTGAAGGCCGTCCAATTTGCCTTGCCGCTATTGTAGAGTTTGGTACTGCATTGTTTTGGTAAGTTGGTTTTGGCTTCAATATCAAAGATGATAGGGTTGTGGTCGCTAATGTAGTTTGAGTCGCGCAGAACTTCCCAGTTTTGAATTTTATCAGAGAAATTGGTGGAACACACTGTAATGTCTATAACGCTGGTGATGTGTTGGGCATTGCGGTAAGTTTCGAATGTCGGGGTGGTGCCTGTGTTAATGATCTGAAGGTTGCAGCTTGAGAAGCAGTCAAGGACCAGGTCTCCCCTTCTGTCCGTACGACTGCTGCCCCACCAGATGCTTTTTGCGTTGAGATCCCCTCCAATTGTCAAGTTTGGCCTGTTCACTCTCTCAATGTCGTTCAGAACATTCGTGACATTGGCGTCCGGTTCCAGGTAAATTGACCCCAGGGTTACGCTTGTATCCTCCGTGGGAACTTCAACAAATACTGCGTTGCAGTTTGAATGCGCACTAAGTAAGAGTCCTTCGATTTTTGGGTTAAGAATTATGACTGCTGCTTTGCAAGGTTTTTCGTCACTGTGCTTCCTTTGGAATACTTTTACTCCTTGAGGCGCTTTAACCATTCCGCTATTACCGGTGTATGGCTCCTGGAGTAGGGCAATGTCTGCTTTGAAGTTGTTGCAGAACACTTCTTCAAGCGCAGCTCGGCATCTTTGTGTGTTCCATTGAAGAATTTTGATGGTTTTTGCAGCTGGTAAATTTGTGTTTGTAGAAGCCATTTTAAAAGTCTATCCTTTCCAGAGTACGCTGCAGTATCCAGGAACGATAAGGACAATTCTTGTCGTTAGCCCTGTGTTTGGTGGTCTCAGTACTGCCTTTGGCCATTTTGACGCAGTTCCAGCAGCGGGTTTCTTCGGGTTTGTCCTTTTTGGTGCATAGTATGGATTTGTGGTCCCCTGCGCAGTGTAAGCAGCGATTCTTTGTTTCAGTGCACCTGACCGAAGAGTGACCATATCCCATACACTTAAAACACTGCATTATGGGGCAGCTATCCTCGACGCGCACTCTCTGGAAGCCAACATTAACGCGTTCCTGCTGCAGCATGATAGAGCGCACCTCGTTCTTGACGACGAGGATGACGTTCCTCAGCCTGTTGCTCTTTCTGTTTTCTGTTATTCTTTGCAGTCTTATTGCGTCCTTGTCGTTGCCGGCAGCCTCCAGTATAGCGTCGTTCTGTTGGAGGATCATATCGATTATTTCAGTGTCCTGGGTCTCCTTTTCGACGCCCTTTAAAATGACTGAAGGCTTTAGACGCCTTCCCTCACTGGCGACCAGGTTACCTTTTGTCAGTTTCGGGAGTGCTGTTCGGATGGTGTCGGCATCTGTGTGAGTAGGGCATTTGATGATAACTTTATTGTCTTTTCCAGCGATCATGGCACTCACGCCCACTTTTAGTTCAGCTGGCTTGACGTTTTGCCTCAATGTGGCCTTGATATCGGAAGTCGTTTGTGTCTTGTCTGTGGCACTGACTATGACCGCATGTGAAGGTACACTGGAAGCCGCGACTGATGCAAAATTGAGGGTCGGTTGAGAGACTCCCGCGGTTGCGTTGGCTGTCTTCTGGAGCAGAGAGATCTTTTCCTTAAGAAACGATGTTTCGCGTTGATGCACCTTTTTAGTGAGTACTGCAGCCATATCTATTATTTCGGTAAATATTTCCATGAGACTTTCACGGGTCTCGCGTGTGATGTTCCCCTTCAGAGGGTCCACTAAGCGCTGTCCCCTGGTGGACAGATTAAATACTTCGAGAGACAGTTCACTTATATTTTTCTCTGGATCTGGTGAGTCTAATAGCTCAGTGTCCGCCGAGATCGGCACGAGGGGAGGAAAGTCCTCCAGGTGATCCTCAGTCAGACGCTGTGAGTTGGGCAGCTGGGCGTCTGGGCCAGACTCCAGAGAGGGAGTCATATTCGGTGGCGTTTTCGGTGTTTCCTTTCCCCCTTCTTGGGTTCCCCGATGTAGTGACGGTACTGGCTTCAATGTTTCAGCTGGGCGCAGAGATTCTTTCTGTTTAGCGGGCTGCGATGCTTTTAGTTGCTTTGCTTTAGGTGGCTGTGTCGTCTTCTTTATGGCCTGACGCAGCCTTGGGGCCGCTTCTGTAGTGATCAGCTCCTGATTGCTGTTGTGCCTCAGAGTTGAAGGCGGTGACCTAGGAGTTCTTACAGATCGTCTGAAGGCTTCGCCGTCCCCAGTTGGTGTGCGCGCCTCCTCGGCCATGATCTTCCAAGCCGCTGAAGTGACAGGAAGAAAGAAGAAAGATACACGGTGTCCCAGTCGTGAGATCACAGGTTCATATAGATCAGAGTATAGAACAGAGTTGCTTAATACAACGGATGAGAGAAATAAGAACTGTAAAATTAAACTTAACCTACCTACGATTAATACAACAAGAAGAAAATAACTTAAATTAATGTTATAAGTAGGTAAGAACTAGAATAATAATAATTATCATACCACTTGTACAAAAAGAAGAAAAAGGAAATATCTTAAATTAAGTGCTTAAAATAGTTGATTTACAAAGATAACTTAAGTTTAAATCCTTAGTAGCTAATTAAAATTAATAAATGTAATTAATAAATAAATAACTTAGTAAAAAATTGGTAGAGATAGATTAAAAATAAGTACCTTAAATTTAAAAATTAAGTAAATAAGAAATAAATAAATATGTAAATTAGTAAATATATCTTATAAAAAAAAAAAAATATCTTAATAAGTTAAGTAAGTTATAAATAAATTTACAGTTTTTGACACGAGAGAAGCAAAACATGTAAATAAAATAGCCGTTTACACTCGCGCGAGATAGATTTTTAAATTTTTTTTTTCGGGAAAAAGTAAGTAATTAACGTCTGAAAATTTCTCATACAAAGTTGATCCGCGCCATCTTGAATTTAAAAAAAAAAAAAAAAAACTTCAATGTCTTGGTGATGCCTAAGTGTTTTTTACGCACAATTGCAAAACAGGTAATTCAGTAGCCGTTTACTCGCACGAGTGTTAGTTTTTTATAAAATTATTCAAGGAACAGTGAGTAATTATTGTTTAAAAATTACCCATACAAAATTAATAAACGCCATTTTGAATTTTTAGAAACTTCAATATTCTGGCGATCTTTAGAGTTTTTTAACGCAGAAAAGTTATAAAACAGGTTAAAGTCAATGCCGTTTACACGCACAATTGTTGTTTTTTTAAAGATATAAGGAAATTAGTGAGTTATTATCGTCTGAAAACCATACAAGTTTGTTCAAATGTCACCGTGAGAATCTTAAAATGTCCACCATGTCCACAGTTTACAAGAAAACAATCCACAAACACTTATGCACGTAGATCAAACACTTGTGTACACGATGGTGTAAGTTTCAGCAGCGTAACTGTTAAAATTCCGGAGAAAACGATTTTTGAAAATTGAGCGGCGACGACGCGTGTGCAATTTGCAAACGTCAGTTCGATACTGGTTAGGTTAGGTTAGGTTAGGTTAGGTTAGGTTAGGTTAGGTTAGGTTAGGTTAGGTTAGGTTAGGTTAGGTTAGGTTAGGTTAGGTTAGGTTAGGTTAGGTTAGGTTAGGTTAGGTTAGGTTAGGTTAGGTTAGGTTAGGTTAGGTTAGGTTAGGTTAGGTTAGGTTAGGTTAGGTTAGGTTAGGTTAGGTTAGGTTAGGTTAGGTTAGGTTAGGTTAGGTTAGGTTAGGTTAGGTTAGGTTAGGTTAGGTTAGGTTAGGTTAGGTTAGGTTAGGTTAGGTTAGGTTAGGTTAGGTTAGGTTAGGTTAGGTTAGGTTAGGTTAGGTTAGGTTAGGTTAGGTTAGGTTAGGTTAGGTTAGGTTAGGTTAGGTTAGGTTAGGTTAGGTTAGGTTAGGTTAGGTTAGGTTAGGTTAGGTTAGGTTAGGTTAGGTTAGGTTAGGTTAGGTTAGGTTAGGTTAGGTTAGGTTAGGTTAGGTTAGGTTAGGTTAGGTTAGGTTAGGTTAGGTTAGGTTAGGTTAGGTTAGGTTAGGTTAGGTTAGGTTAGGTTAGGTTAGGTTAGGTTAGGTTAGGTTAGGTTAGGTTAGGTTAGGTTAGGTTAGGTTAGGTTAGGTTAGGTTAGGTTAGGTTAGGTTAGGTTAGGTTAGGTTAGGTTAGGTTAGGTTAGGTTAGGTTAGGTTAGGTTAGGTTAGGTTAGGTTAGGTTAGGTTAGGTTAGGTTAGGTTAGGTTAGGTTAGGTTAGGTTAGGTTAGGTTAGGTTAGGTTAGGTTAGGTTAGGTTAGGTTAGGTTAGGTTAGGTTAGGTTAGGTTAGGTTAGGTTAGGTTAGGTTAGGTTAGGTTAGGTTAGGTTAGGTTAGGTTAGGTTAGGTTAGGTTAGGTTAGGTTAGGTTAGGTTAGGTTAGGTTAGGTTAGGTTAGGTTAGGTTAGGTTAGGTTAGGTTAGGTTAGGTTAGGTTAGGTTAGGTTAGGTTAGGTTAGGTTAGGTTAGGTTAGGTTAGGTTAGGTTAGGTTAGGTTAGGTTAGGTTAGGTTAGGTTAGGTTAGGTTAGGTTAGGTTAGGTTAGGTTAGGTTAGGTTAGGTTAGGTTAGGTTAGGTTAGGTTAGGTTAGGTTAGGTTAGGTTAGGTTAGGTTAGGTTAGGTTAGGTTAGGTTAGGTTAGGTTAGGTTAGGTTAGGTTAGGTTAGGTTAGGTTAGGTTAGGTTAGGTTAGGTTAGGTTAGGTTAGGTTAGGTTAGGTTAGGTTAGGTTAGGTTAGGTTAGGTTAGGTTAGGTTAGGTTAGGTTAGGTTAGGTTAGGTTAGGTTAGGTTAGGTTAGGTTAGGTTAGGTTAGGTTAGGTTAGGTTAGGTTAGGTTAGGTTAGGTTAGGTTAGGTTAGGTTAGGTTAGGTTAGGTTAGGTTAGGTTAGGTTAGGTTAGGTTAGGTTAGGTTAGGTTAGGTTAGGTTAGGTTAGGTTAGGTTAGGTTAGGTTAGGTTAGGTTAGGTTAGGTTAGGTTAGGTTAGGTTAGGTTAGGTTAGGTTAGGTTAGGTTAGGTTAGGTTAGGTTAGGTTAGGTTAGGTTAGGTTAGGTTAGGTTAGGTTAGGTTAGGTTAGGTTAGGTTAGGTTAGGTTAGGTTAGGTTAGGTTAGGTTAGGTTAGGTTAGGTTAGGTTAGGTTAGGTTAGGTTAGGTTAGGTTAGGTTAGGTTAGGTTAGGTTAGGTTAGGTTAGGTTAGGTTAGGTTAGGTTAGGTTAGGTTAGGTTAGGTTAGGTTAGGTTAGGTTAGGTTAGGTTAGGTTAGGTTAGGTTAGGTTAGGTTAGGTTAGGTTAGGTTAGGTTAGGTTAGGTTAGGTTAGGTTAGGTTAGGTTAGGTTAGGTTAGGTTAGGTTAGGTTAGGTTAGGTTAGGTTAGGTTAGGTTAGGTTAGGTTAGGTTAGGTTAGGTTAGGTTAGGTTAGGTTAGGTTAGGTTAGGTTAGGTTAGGTTAGGTTAGGTTAGGTTAGGTTAGGTTAGGTTAGGTTAGGTTAGGTTAGGTTTTTTTTTTTTTTTTTTTTTTTATGTATCAGTCCTTACAATTCCTCGCTTATTATGTACGAGGTTTGTTACTTTTTTATTTTACATATAACAAATTAATTTAGTATTTTTCAGGTAAAACTACACAAATTTAACACTTTTCCAGTCAAAACCATTTGTCATTGCTCCCCACTATCATCTGTATGATTATCATAATCCTTTATTATCACCATCCAACAACATCATCTTCTAGTGCTGTCAATGGTATTATTATGTAGTTCCGAAGATCAAAAGTTAGTACAAATAACATAGTAGATCAGCATAAGAACAACAATAGTAAGCAAAAAAAACACAGTTAAAAAAAACATAGCAAATGAAATAAGTATTTAGTAAATGAGCATTGGCAAACATAGTAAGTAAGCCTTAGTAAATCAGCATATGAATTATCACCATAAATAACAATCATGAACAACAGCAGACAACAATACCGGAAATAAAACAGTTGTAAACATTTCCCAGTTGTGAATTCATAGAAATACAAAAGAGGATCGATCGTTAGTAAAACGAACATATTAAGTAATCGTAAGAAGAACATAGTTGAGACATAGCAAAAATAAAAATAAAACATAGTTGATAAGCATAAGTAAATCATAGTAAATAAGCTTAAGTAAAACATAGTAGTAAATAATCACTAGAAATATCTAGCATAAGTAAATACACGAATAAACAACAATTGGAAGCGTATTCCATTTGTAAGTACATAGTTAATTGACATAAGAAGTTCAAACATTAGTAAAATGAGCATATTAAGTAATCATAAGAACATAGTTAACACATAACAATTAAAAATAACATAGTAGAGTATTACATAGTAGATTATATAGAGTATTACATATTAGTATTACATATAGAGTATTACATATTAATAATAACATAGTAGAGTATTATTTGATGATTTCATAACAATAACAGTAACTATAATTCATTTCACAACAATATCTAGACAATAACGGTATAGTCAAAAGTATTATTTGATGATCTCTGTGTCGCTCCTCAGATAGTTACATTTCCAGTCTCTCCCTGTTAAGTTCCTTTGTTTTCTTGATGATGTCGATGGCATACGCCACAAAGCGTGGCAGCAACTTTTCACTTTTCACCAAAGAAGACAACTGATTCACTTGCACGTCCTCCCTCCTACATTCCGCAGCCAACCTAGCTCGTTGTCGATTGAAGACCGGGCACTCCACCAGCAGGTGCACAACATTTTGGGGGGTTTCGTCGTCACACAGGCATGTACCATTATCAGTTAATTTGAATCTTTCAAGGTAGCTAAGGAGGCATCCGTGACCCGTCATAATCTGAGTTAGCTCAAAATTCGGATGTACCTTTCTATTAAAATGCAGTGCGGAAGTTATATCGGGAAGAAATATTTTTGTTGTGCTACCCGTGGTTGATGAAATATACCTTTCATTCCATTTCTGTACAGTTCCTAAGCGTATCCTTTTCCTGGCGAAAGACCAGGGAAAAAGGTCATAGTCTGGCTTGCTCTTTTTTAGTGTAGCTTCTCTGGCTTTTGTGTCCGCTAACTCGTTCCCAGGGATGCCTATGTGAGCTCTGACCCATCCTATCTGCACGTGCTGGTTTCGATGTGTAAGTTCTTGGATCTCACCTCTTATGTCAAAAACTAACGGATTTAGGGCCTGATAATCTTTAATGGCTTCGAGAGCACTTTTGCAGTCCGTAAGGACAACGACATTTTGCCATCTATTTAGAGGTTTGAGCAGTACATATTTCAAGGCTTCCCTGATGGCCAGCAACTCCGCCTGAAAGACAGAGCAGTAGCTTTCGAGCTTAAAACTTCTTCCCGGTAGCTCCTTGCCGCTGTCCAGCGGAACGAATGCGGCACCCACTCTTCCATCCAGCAGACTACCATCTGTAAACAGCTGCAGCACTCCACTTTCCGATTCTGGTGGATTTTCTCCGTACATTTTCCAGTCAACTATGTTCCTGTTAGCTGGATGTGGTAGCTCAAAGTGTTTTCTGGTTCCCTGATATTTCCGATCTTCTGGTAGTTCTTTTAGGACTTTGCTGGTTTTAACTCTGTAGAGGTCCGATACTTCCTGGATCTTTAGGTCTAAGGGGACCATACCGCTTAGAGCCTGAGCAGATGTTAATGAAACTGTCCTATAGCCCTTGCAGCATCTGATGGCAATTTGTCTTTGCACTCGGTCCAACTTTTTAATATTCATCTTCCTGTTTACAGCCTCAGCCCAGACTGGCGCTGCATAAGTTATCATAGGTTCGATAGCACCAATATATATCTGTTTGATGACCATAGGAGATGCTCCCCATGTAGGTTTAGCAGCCAGTATTAACCTATTTGTCATTTTAGCTGCCTTTTTACAGACTTCATCGACGTGCTTTGCCCAGTTTAAGTTCTTGTCTATGATTAATCCCAGAATTTTAAAATAATCTACAAATTTTAGATCACAGTTTCTCAATTTGAGTGAGGGCGGTGGGTCTCTTCTTCTAGTGATGTACATTGCTTGAGTCTTCTCCGCCGAGAAGTGCAGCTTGGCCTTAGATTCCCATTGTGTAACCTGGTATAACGCTCTGTTAGTCAGTTCCTCCAATTTGGATGCAGAGTCTGCCGTTGCGATCAGCAGTATGTCATCAGCAAAAGCTCTGACCTCAATTCCATCATCGAAATTCTGCTGCAGTAGGTCGTCGATGATGACATTCCAGAAACTGGGTCCGCAGGTAGAACCTTGAATACAACCTTTGTTGGTTGTCTTGGATTTTTGGCTATCAAAATAAGTGAGGTTGACTTGCCTATCCCTCAGATAGCTTGCTACCATGCGGAACAAATTTCTTGGGCATTTCTTCTTTCTTAGCTGTGTTAGAAGGAAAGGCCACCAGGCATTATCGAAGGCACCCTTTATGTCCAGAGATATTGCCACTGTAAGTTTCCTGCTTGTGTAAGCCTTTTTTATAGTTTTCATTGAGGCCACCAAAGCATCCTCCGTGGATTTTTGGGGGGTGAAACCATATTGGTTTGCACTTAAACAGTTGTTTGCGTGCATATGCCAGTTAATTCTATTTGTAATCAGTTTTTCTAGGACTTTTCCGAGAACAGGGATCAGACCTATAGGTCGATATGAACCGACATCAGTTAAGTCGTCCTTCCCTGCCTTGGGTATTACAATAATCCTAGCCTTCTTCCAGCATATTGGGAAATGATACAGTCTTAGACAAGCATTGTATATTTCGCCCAGCAATTCCCTGTTACCATTAAATAAGTGCTGGCAGATGTCAAATTACTTAGGCTGAGATGGGCTGGACATGTACAACGAATGCCAACCTCACGGGTGCCGAAACGAATCATGACTGGACACCCAGGTGGGAGAAGAAGGGTAGGAAGACCAAGGCTGCGGTGGGAAGATGAGGTCAAAAAGGATGCGGCTCAGCTTCTCCAAGAGAGGAGCTGGAAAGTGGCAGCAGAGGACAGGATTGGATGGAGGCGAAAGTTAACGGAGGCCAAGGCTCGATTTGGGCTGTAGCGCCATCGAAGAAGAAGAAGAAGATGTCTGCAGTAAGATTATCCTCCCCTGGCGCTTTGTTGGGAGACATGCTTTTGATTATCCCCTCAATCTCCACAGTAGTAAAAGGTGGGTCGTCCTCAGTTGAGGGCAATAAATACGCATTTTTTCTTATTTCGATTTGCTCGGCATTATCCCGGTCTTCACTGTCGTCAGGAAAGAATTTTTCCATCAATCTTGCTGCCGAGCTTTCCGCAGAGTCGAGTTGCTCGTTCCCATCCCTTAACGTAGCAGGTGTCGATCTTTTACACTGCCTGATTAAAATTCTGTGTATCGCACCCCAGGCACTTTCCCTATTTTGAGCCTCACAGTATAATTTCCAAGAAGATGTTTTGGCATTCAATATTGCATTTTTGTATTCATTTTTACATTTGAGATATTCCTGCAGTTTTTCTTCTCTTCGTTGTACCATCGAGTTTTCTAATCTGTGTTTTGCTCGCCTGGCTTTGCGTTTGAGTTCATTGAGCTCCTGCGTCCACCATGGGCAGGGTTTCTTTGAAAACACCCCTTTGAAAGGAATACTCTCCTTGCAAGCCTCGCCCACTACGGAGTTGAGTATGTTCAGGTTGTCCTCCAGTGATGTGGATTCAGTAAGGTTCCTGAATTTATCTGGGGTCAGGTTCCGCTCCTGTAACAGCCGACGAATACTGGTAGCAAAGGCATTCCAGTTGGCCTTTTTTGTATTGTAAATCGAGGTTTTGGATATTGGTAGGTCGGTTTTGCCACACATAAGCTTGAAGGTAATCGGATTGTGGTCACTGAGAATGTTTTGTGTTTTATCCACTCTCCAGTCGTCGACCATTGTCAGCAGCTGTTGTGAGCAGAAGGTCATGTCTATGACACTGTGAACATAGCTACCCCCTCTATACGCCTCAAAGGTCGGTGATGATCCCACATTAAGGACATGAAAGGCCGACTCCGATAAATAGGAAGCCACCATGTCTCCTCTGTTGTCAGTTCTATTGCTCCCCCACCATATGTTTTTTGCATTTAGGTCGCCACCTACAATGATCGACTGTTCCGATAATGTTCTGATTGTTTCCATCAGCGGCTCCAACTCTGCCGATGGCTCTGTATAGGCCGAGCAAACGATGATTGGACCTCTTTCTGTATTAATTTTAACGAATACACGATTTGTGGTTGAGATTTTTGATAGCATAAGTGGTTAGGTTAGGTTAGGTTAGGTTAGGTTAGGTTAGGTTAGGTTAGGTTAGGTTAGGTTAGGTTAGGTTAGGTTAGGTTAGGTTAGGTTAGGTTAGGTTAGGTTAGGTTAGGTTAGGTTAGGTTAGGTTAGGTTAGGTTAGGTTAGGTTAGGTTAGGTTAGGTTAGGTTAGGTTAGGTTAGGTTAGGTTAGGTTAGGTTAGGTTAGGTTAGGTTAGGTTAGGTTAGGTTAGGTTAGGTTAGGTTAGGTTAGGTTAGGTTAGGTTAGGTTAGGTTAGGTTAGGTTAGGTTAGGTTAGGTTAGGTTAGGTTAGGTTAGGTTAGGTTAGGTTAGGTTAGGTTAGGTTAGGTTAGGTTAGGTTAGGTTAGGTTAGGTTAGGTTAGGTTAGGTTAGGTTAGGTTAGGTTAGGTTAGGTTAGGTTAGGTTAGGTTAGGTTAGGTTAGGTTAGGTTAGGTTAGGTTAGGTTAGGTTAGGTTAGGTTAGGTTAGGTTAGGTTAGGTTAGGTTAGGTTAGGTTAGGTTAGGTTAGGTTAGGTTAGGTTAGGTTAGGTTAGGTTAGGTTAGGTTAGGTTAGGTTAGGTTAGGTTAGGTTAGGTTAGGTTAGGTTAGGTTAGGTTAGGTTAGGTTAGGTTAGGTTAGGTTAGGTTAGGTTAGGTTAGGTTAGGTTAGGTTAGGTTAGGTTAGGTTAGGTTAGGTTAGGTTAGGTTAGGTTAGGTTAGGTTAGGTTAGGTTAGGTTAGGTTAGGTTAGGTTAGGTTAGGTTAGGTTAGGTTAGGTTAGGTTAGGTTAGGTTAGGTTAGGTTAGGTTAGGTTAGGTTAGGTTAGGTTAGGTTAGGTTAGGTTAGGTTAGGTTAGGTTAGGTTAGGTTAGGTTAGGTTAGGTTAGGTTAGGTTAGGTTAGGTTAGGTTAGGTTAGGTTAGGTTAGGTTAGGTTAGGTTAGGTTAGGTTAGGTTAGGTTAGGTTAGGTTAGGTTAGGTTAGGTTAGGTTAGGTTAGGTTAGGTTAGGTTAGGTTAGGTTAGGTTAGGTTAGGTTAGGTTAGGTTAGGTTAGGTTAGGTTAGGTTAGGTTAGGTTAGGTTAGGTTAGGTTAGGTTAGGTTAGGTTAGGTTAGGTTAGGTTAGGTTAGGTTAGGTTAGGTTAGGTTAGGTTAGGTTAGGTTAGGTTAGGTTAGGTTAGGTTAGGTTAGGTTAGGTTAGGTTAGGTTAGGTTAGGTTAGGTTAGGTTAGGTTAGGTTAGGTTAGGTTAGGTTAGGTTAGGTTAGGTTAGGTTAGGTTAGGTTAGGTTAGGTTAGGTTAGGTTAGGTTAGGTTAGGTTAGGTTAGGTTAGGTTAGGTTAGGTTAGGTTAGGTTAGGTTAGGTTAGGTTAGGTTAGGTTAGGTTAGGTTAGGTTAGGTTAGGTTAGGTTAGGTTAGGTTAGGTTAGGTTAGGTTAGGTTAGGTTAGGTTAGGTTAGGTTAGGTTAGGTTAGGTTAGGTTAGGTTAGGTTAGGTTAGGTTAGGTTAGGTTAGGTTAGGTTAGGTTAGGTTAGGTTAGGTTAGGTTAGGTTAGGTTAGGTTAGGTTAGGTTAGGTTAGGTTAGGTTAGGTTAGGTTAGGTTAGGTTAGGTTAGGTTAGGTTAGGTTAGGTTAGGTTAGGTTAGGTTAGGTTAGGTTAGGTTAGGTTAGGTTAGGTTAGTAGGTTAGGTTAGGTTAGGTTAGGTTAGGTTAGGTTAGGTTAGGTTAGGTTAGGTTAGGTTAGGTTAGGTTAGGTTAGGTTAGGTTAGGTTAGGTTAGGTTAGGTTAGGTTAGGTTAGGTTAGGTTAGGTTAGGTTAGGTTAGGTTAGGTTAGGTTAGGTTAGGTTAGGTTAGGTTAGGTTAGGTTAGGTTAGGTTAGGTTAGGTTAGGTTAGGTTAGGTTAGGTTAGGTTAGGTTAGGTTAGGTTAGGTTAGGTTAGGTAGGTTAGGTTAGGTTAGGTTAGGTTAGGTTAGGTTAGGTTAGGTTAGGTTAGGTTAGGTTAGGTTAGGTTAGGTTAGGTTAGGTTAGGTTAGGTTAGGTTAGGTTAGGTAGGTTAGGTTAGGTTAGGTTAGGTTAGGTTAGGTTAGGTTAGGTTAGGTTAGGTTAGGTTAGGTTAGGTTAGGTTAGGTTAGGTTAGGTTAGGTTAGGTTAGGTTAGGTTAGGTTAGGTTAGGTTAGGTTAGGTTAGGTTAGGTTAGGTTAGGTTAGGTTAGGTTAGGTTAGGTTAGGTTAGGTTAGGTTAGGTTAGGTTAGGTTAGGTTAGGTTAGGTTAGGTTAGGTTAGGTTAGGTTAGGTTAGGTTAGGTTAGGTTAGGTTAGGTTAGGTTAGGTTAGGTTAGGTTAGGTTAGGTTAGGTTAGGTTAGGTTAGGTTAGGTTAGGTTAGGTTAGGTTAGGTTAGGTTAGGTTAGGTTAGGTTAGGTTAGGTTAGGTTAGGTTAGGTTAGGTTAGGTTAGGTTAGGTTAGGTTAGGTTAGGTTAGGTTAGGTTAGGTTAGGTTAGGTTAGGTTAGGTTAGGTTAGTTAGGTTAGGTTAGGTTAGGTTAGGTTAGGTTAGGTTAGGTTAGGTTAGGTTAGGTTAGGTTAGGTTAGGTTAGGTTAGGTTAGGTTAGGTTAGGTTAGGTTAGGTTAGGTTAGGTTAGGTTAGGTTAGGTTAGGTTAGGTTAGGTTAGGTTAGGTTAGGTTAGGTTAGGTTAGGTTAGGTTAGGTTAGGTTAGGTTAGGTTAGGTTAGTTAGGTTAGGTTAGGTTAGGTTAGGTTAGGTTAGGTTAGGTTAGGTTAGGTTAGGTTAGGTTAGGTTAGGTTAGGTTAGGTTAGGTTAGGTTAGGTTAGGTTAGGTTAGGTTAGGTTAGGTTAGGTTAGGTTAGTTAGGTTAGGTTAGGTTAGGTTAGGTTAGGTTAGGTTAGGTTAGGTAGGTTAGGTTAGGTTAGGTTAGGTTAGGTTAGGTTAGGTTAGGTTAGGTTAGGTTAGGTTAGGTTAGGTTAGGTTAGGTTAGGTTAGGTTAGGTTAGGTTAGGTTAGGTTAGGTTAGGTTAGGTTAGGTTAGGTTAGGTTAGGTTAGGTTAGGTTAGGTTAGGTTAGGTTAGGTTAGGTTAGGTTAGGTTAGGTTAGGTTAGGTTAGGTTAGGTTAGGTTAGGTTAGGTTAGGTTAGGTTAGGTTAGGTTAGGTTAGGTTAGGTTAGGTTAGGTTAGGTTAGGTTAGTTAGGTTAGGTTAGGTTAGGTTAGGTTAGGTTAGGTTAGGTTAGGTTAGGTTAGGTTAGGTTAGGTTAGGTAGGTTAGGTTAGGTTAGGTTAGGTTAGGTTAGGTTAGGTTAGGTTAGGTTAGGTTAGGTTAGGTTAGGTTAGGTTAGGTTAGGTTAGGTTAGGTTAGGTTAGGTTAGGTTAGGTTAGGTTAGGTTAGGTTAGGTTAGGTTAGGTTAGGTTAGGTTAGGTTAGGTTAGGTTAGGTTAGGTTAGGTTAGGTTAGGTTAGGTTAGGTTAGGTTAGGTTAGGTTAGGTTAGGTTAGGTTAGGTTAGGTTAGGTTAGGTTAGGTTAGGTTAGGTTAGGTTAGGTTAGGTTAGGTTAGGTTAGGTTAGGTTAGGTTAGGTTAGGTTAGGTTAGTTAGGTTAGGTTAGGTTAGGTTAGGTTAGGTTAGGTTAGGTAGGTTAGGTTAGGTTAGGTTAGGTTAGGTTAGGTTAGGTTAGGTTAGGTTAGGTTAGGTTAGGTTAGGTTAGGTTAGGTTAGGTTAGGTTAGGTTAGGTTAGGTTAGGTTAGGTTAGGTTAGGTAGGTTAGGTTAGGTTAGGTTAGGTTAGGTTAGGTTAGGTTAGGTTAGGTTAGGTTAGGTTAGGTTAGGTTAGGTTAGGTTAGGTTAGGTTAGGTTAGGTTAGGTTAGGTTAGGTTAGGTTAGGTTAGGTTAGGTTAGGTTAGGTTAGGTTAGGTTAGGTTAGGTTAGGTTAGGTTAGGTTAGGTTAGGTTAGGTTAGTTAGGTTAGGTTAGGTTAGGTTAGGTTAGGTTAGGTTAGGTTAGGTTAGGTTAGGTTAGGTTAGGTTAGGTTAGGTTAGGTTAGGTTAGGTTAGGTTAGGTTAGGTTAGGTTAGGTTAGGTTAGGTTAGGTTAGGTTAGGTTAGGTTAGGTTAGGTTAGGTTAGGTTAGGTTAGGTTAGGTTAGGTTAGGTTAGGTTAGGTTAGGTTAGGTTAGGTTAGGTTAGGTTAGGTTAGGTTAGGTTAGGTTAGGTTAGGTTAGGTTAGGTTAGGTTAGGTTAGGTTAGGTTAGGTTAGGTTAGGTTAGGTTAGGTTAGGTTAGGTTAGGTTAGGTTAGTTAGGTTAGGTTAGGTTAGGTTAGGTTAGGTTAGGTTAGGTTAGGTTAGGTTAGGTTAGGTTAGGTTAGGTTAGGTTAGGTTAGGTTAGGTTAGGTTAGGTTAGGTTAGGTTAGGTTAGGTTAGGTTAGGTTAGGTTAGGTTAGGTTAGGTTAGGTTAGGTTAGGTTAGGTTAGGTTAGGTTAGGTTAGGTTAGGTTAGGTTAGGTTAGGTTAGGTTAGGTTAGGTTAGGTTAGGTTAGGTTAGGTTAGGTTAGGTTAGGTTAGGTTAGGTTAGGTTAGGTTAGGTTAGGTTAGGTTAGGTTAGGTTAGGTTAGGTTAGGTTAGGTTAGGTTAGGTTAGGTTAGGTTAGGTTAGGTTAGGTTAGGTTAGGTTAGGTTAGGTTAGGTTAGGTTAGGTTAGGTTAGGTTAGGTTAGGTTAGGTTAGGTTAGGTTAGGTTAGGTTAGGTTAGGTTAGGTTAGGTTAGTTAGGTTAGGTTAGGTTAGGTTAGGTTAGGTTAGGTTAGGTTAGGTTAGGTTAGGTTAGGTTAGGTTAGTTAGGTTAGGTTAGGTTAGGTTAGGTTAGGTTAGGTTAGGTTAGGTTAGGTTAGGTTAGGTTAGGTTAGGTTAGGTTAGGTTAGGTTAGGTTAGGTTAGGTTAGGTTAGGTTAGGTTAGGTTAGGTTAGGTTAGGTTAGGTTAGGTTAGGTTAGGTTAGGTTAGGTTAGGTTAGGTTAGGTTAGGTTAGGTTAGGTTAGGTTAGGTTAGGTTAGGTTAGGTTAGGTTAGGTTAGGTTAGGTTAGGTTAGGTTAGGTTAGGTTAGGTTAGGTTAGGTTAGGTTAGGTTAGGTTAGGTTAGGTTAGGTTAGGTTAGGTTAGGTTAGGTTAGGTTAGGTTAGGTTAGGTTAGGTTAGGTTAGGTTAGGTTAGGTTAGGTTAGGTTAGGTTAGGTTAGGTTAGGTTAGGTTAGGTTAGGTTAGGTTAGGTTAGGTTAGGTTAGGTTAGGTTAGGTTAGGTTAGGTTAGGTTAGGTTAGGTTAGGTTAGGTTAGGTTAGGTTAGGTTAGGTTAGGTTAGGTTAGGTTAGGTTAGGTTAGGTTAGGTTAGGTTAGGTTAGGTTAGGTTAGGTTAGGTTAGGTTAGGTTAGGTTAGGTTAGGTTAGGTTAGGTTAGGTTAGGTTAGGTTAGGTTAGTTAGGTTAGGTTAGGTTAGGTTAGGTTAGGTTAGGTTAGGTTAGGTTAGGTTAGGTTAGGTTAGGTTAGGTTAGGTTAGGTTAGGTTAGGTTAGGTTAGGTTAGGTTAGGTTAGGTTAGGTTAGTTAGGTTAGGTTAGGTTAGGTTAGGTTAGGTTAGGTTAGGTTAGGTTAGGTTAGGTTAGGTTAGGTTAGGTTAGGTTAGGTTAGTTAGGTTAGGTTAGGTTAGGTTAGGTTAGGTTAGGTTAGGTTAGGTTAGGTTAGGTTAGGTTAGGTTAGGTTAGGTTAGGTTAGGTTAGTAGGTTAGGTTAAGGTTAGGTTAGGTTAGGTTAGGTTAGGTTAGGTTAGGTTAGGTTAGGTTAGGTTAGTTAGGTTAGGTTAGGTTAGGTTAGGTTAGGTTAGGTTAGGTTAGGTTAGGTTAGGTTAGGTTAGGTTAGGTTAGGTTAGGTTAGGTTAGTTAGGTTAGGTTAGGTTAGGTTAGGTTAGGTTAGGTTAGGTTAGGTTAGGTTAGGTTAGGTTAGTTAGGTTAGGTTAGGTTAGGTTAGGTTAGGTTAGGTTAGTAGTTAGGTTAGGTTAGGTTAGGTTAGGTTAGGTTAGGTTAGGTTAGGTTAGGTTAGGTTAGGTTAGGTTAGGTTAGGTTAGGTTAGGTTAGGTTAGGTTAGGTTAGGTTAGGTTAGGTTAGGTTAGGTTAGGTTAGGTTAGTTAGGTTAGGTTAGGTTAGGTTAGGTTAGGTTAGGTTAGGTTAGGTTAGGTTAGGTTAGGTTAGGTTAGTTAGGTTAGGTTAGGTTAGGTTAGGTTAGGTTAGGTTAGGTTAGGTTAGGTTAGGTTAGGTTAGGTTAGGTTAGGTTAGGTTAGGTTAGGTTAGGTTAGGTTAGGTTAGGTTAGGTTAGGTTAGGTTAGGTTAGGTTAGGTTAGGTTAGGTTAGGTTAGGTTAGGTTAGGTTAGGTTAGGTTAGGTTAGGTTAGGTTAGGTTTAGGTTAGGTTAGGTTAGGTTAGGTTAGGTTAGGTTAGGTTAGGTTAGGTTAGTTAGGTTAGGTTAGTTAGGTTAGGTTAGGTTAGGTTAGGTTAGGTTAGGTTAGGTTAGGTTAGGTTAGGTTAGAGGTTAGGTTAGGTTAGGTTAGGTTAGGTTAGGTTAGGTTAGGTTAGGTAGGTTAGGTTAGGTTAGGTTAGGTAGGTTAGGTTAGGTTAGGTTAGGTTAGGTTAGGTTAGGTTAGGTTAGGTTAGTTAGGTTAGGTTAGGTTAGGTTAGGTTAGGTTAGGTTAGGTTAGGTTAGGGGTTAGGTTAGGTTAGGTTAGGTAGGGTAGGTTAGGTTAGGTTAGGTGGTTAGGTTAGGTTAGGTTAGGTTAGTTAGGTTAGGTTAGGGTAGGTTAGGTTAGGTTAGGTTAGGTTAGGTTAGGTTAGGTTAGGTGAGGTTAGGTTAGGAGTGAGGTTAGGTTAGGTTAGGTTAGGTTAGGGAGGTTAGGTTAGGTTAGGTTAGGTTAGGTTAGGTTAGGTTAGGTTAGGTTGGTGAGGTAGGTTAGGTGGTTGGTGAGGGGAGGTGAGGGGAGGTTAGGGTGTAGGTTAGGTTAGGTTAGGGTGAGGTTAGGGTGGAGGTTGGAGGTTAGGGGAGGTTAGGGTAGGGTAGGTTAGGTTAGGGTAGGTTAGGTTGGGTAGGTAGGTAGGTGTGGGGAGGTTAGGGAGGGTAGGTGAGGTAGGGGTGAGGGTAGGGTAGGGGTGAGGGTGGGGTGAGGGTAGGTGTGGGGTGGGTGGTGTGGGTAGGGTAGGGGTAGGGGTGTGGGTGGGGAGGGTAGGGGTAGGGTGGGGTGGGGTGGGGTAGGGTAGGTTGGTTAGGGTAGGGGTAGGGTGAGGGGTTGGTAGGGGTAGGGGAGGGGTGGGGTGGGGAGGGGTGGGGTGGGGTGGGGTGGGTTGGGGTGGGGTGGGGAGGGGTGGGGTGGGTGGGGTGGGGTGGGGTGGTGAGGGTGGGGTGGGGTGGGGTGGGGAGGGGTGGGGTGGGGTGGTTAGGGGTGGGGTGGGGAGGGTAGGGGTGGGGTGGGTGGTAGGTGAGGGTGGGTGGGGTGGGTGGTGAGGGTGGGGTGGTCGGGTGGGGTGGGTGGGTGGGGTGGGGAGGGGTGGGGAGGGGTGGGGTGGTTGGGGTGGGTAGGGGTGGTGTGGGGTGGGGTGAGGGTGGGGTGGGGTGGGGTGGG